>JARYHS010011408.1:196862962-196937671 GCA_031002005.1 Vandiemenella viatica
AATTAGCGGCATCTGTACAAAGCCTGGTTATAAACTGAGTTATATTTTATCTTTCCCAACTTTTTTTAACCTTTAACTACACGGGTGGGGTCTCAGCAGACCCCACGCGATATTTTTTGTTTATAATTTCCATTGTTGGCGCACTACAGACTCGTCATTTCCAGGTATTCTCAGTGTGCCGCTGCCGCTTGCAGTAGGTGGACGTGCGCCGCGCTCTCGCAACAGTAAGTGCCTGTTTTTCATTGTTGGGGTACCTGTAGACCCCACGCGTGCTTTTACGTTGTATTTATTTGCAAAATGCTATTATAGAAATTTCCTCTTATTTCAGTATATTTTTTACAACCATGACTCGCTTTCTTCGTGATGAGGATATTGCACGACTGTTGGAAGAAGGCACCGACTCAGAATATGAAGACACAGAACTAAATGGCCCAGACGAAGATGTTGATGACATCAGTGAACATGATTCGATACACAGTGAACATGTTTCTGGTTCAGAGATGGAGCTAAGTGAAGGCTCATCTACTAGTGATGAAGACGAAGAAAGCTCAGGGAACTATTTTTACGGTAAGAACAGATTCAAATGGAGTAAATCTGCCCCACATTCATCTCGTGTACGACAGCACAATATGGTACGAGAACGCACGGGACTGAGAGGACCTGCTGCTAGTAAACGTGAAATGTCACCTGTAGAGAGTTGGGAACTATTATTTACCGATGATGTGATTGAGACTATCGTGCACTGTACCAACAAAAAACTTGAGGACAAATATTCACCTCCATTATTACGGCCGTATTATGGCAACAACATTGACTGCTGTGAGTTACGAGCTTACCTTGGGTTACTTCTGTTTACGTCGATATTCAAGTCAAATCATAAAAATGTTAGATCGTTATGGGCGACTGATTTTACTGGAAGAGACATTTTTCGAAGTGTAATGGGGATAAACAGATTTTTATTCATTCAATTCAATGTAACCTTTGATGACATCAGCACACGAGAAGAAAGAAAATCTACAGATAAACTGGCTTTGATACGAGGAATATTTGAAAAGTTTCTTAGCAATTGTAGTGCGAACTATTCTTGTTCAGAATATTTATGTGTTGATGAAATGTTGTTAAAATTTCGAGGAAGGTGCTCATTTAGAATGTTTATCAAAAGTAAACCTGGAAAATATGGCCTGAAAATACAGTGTATTTGCGATGCGAAAACTCATTACTTATGTAATGCGTTTATATACTCAGGAAAACCGCTTACGCAAAGAAATATCCCTTTCGCAGTGCCAACACAGGATGTGCTAAAACTTGCAGAGCCATTTTATGGAACTAATAGGAATATCACTGGAGACAGTTGGTTTACGTCTGTTGAGTTAGTAGACGAATTACTGAAACGAGGGCTAACATACGTGGGCACTGTACGAAAAAACAAACGAGAAATTCCTCGTCAGTTTTTGCCTGATAAAACAAGACCCACTGAATCATCTTTATTTGGATTTGTTCGGGACAAGACCTTGGTATCATTCGTTCCAAAGAGGAATAAAAGTGTAGTTTTACTATCTTCCATGCATCACGAAGTGTCTGTAAATCAACAATCGAAGAAACCCGAAATTATAGACTTTTACAATGCGACTAAGGGAGGAGTTGATGCCTTGGATTTGAAATGCTCAAATTACTCTTGCTCACGTAGAACAAGAAGATGGCCAAACGCAATCTTTGCTGCAATGCTGAATATTTCTCTTGCTAATGGATATGTTCTTTGGGTTGGTTCTAATCCAAATAAAAAAGTCAGCAGAAGAGAATACATAAAGTCCACTGCAATGAGTCTTGTAAAGCCATACGTTTGCAGGAGATTAGAAAATAACCCAAAGTTGGCCAAGGATATACGGGAAATCATGTGCAAATTGGTTGGCAGAGAACAAATGTTTTCAACTCCTAATGAAGATGAGCCTGCCCCTAGTGCTTCTAAAAAGCGAAGGTGTTATATTTGCCCAAGGTCGAAAGATAAGAAGAGCTCTCTAACATGTAACGTTTGCAAACAATGTATTTGTAAGCCTCATTCAAAGACAATCAATTTTTGTTTGTCCTGTGAATCCAAAGGAAACGACTGATTTTGTAGGCACATAATGAAGTGTCATTTTTTTTGTATTGTTAGTTTTTTCTCTTTTATAATTTTAATTTGATTTTATGCTCCACTTCTGTACATAATAAAAAAGAAGTTTAATTAGAAGTCAATATTTGTTGATTTTTATGTCATTTTCCCTGACCTATACAAACAGAAAACCAAAATGGCATGTTTTTGTGAATGGCTTTAAGTTTCGGATAAGACTGATTAATATAAGCACAATAAACGACTGAAATAATAAATACGTTATCTTTTATTATGTAAATATAAAAATATGCAAGTTATTTCCAGTCATTACTTGTAAGCACACCTAAACACGGTTGGGGTACTTCTAGACCCCACACGTGACTGTACGTTACCAGAAACAACGCGTGTACTTGAAGGTTAAAAAAAATTGCCAATTTGTTCAATCATTATAGTATCAAAAAAATCGTAGTCTAGCTCGTAACATTTAGAAGAATTTACTATCTTCATCTACATCTACATATATACTTAACAATTCACAAAATTGTACCGTAAGCATCTAAGTATCGTAGTCTGTTGCAGGTCATTTTCGATCATCTAGGTTGGAAGCAATACATAGCAGCCAAAGGAGAGAGAAGTAATTGCACCATATAGATTGATGCTGAGGTTTCTATCAGTATCGCCAACCTTACAAAAACAAAAGTTGTTAGACCCGGTCCCAAAACTGAATAGATTACAAGATATTTAGAAGTAACAGATTCGCTAGAAATCGCTAAATAAAAGAAAGGAAAATGGTGAGGTAATTAGTTTAAAAATATTTTAATAATTAATATTTCCATTAAAGTCAACATAACATTGTTTTAAAAATCAACACAAAATTCTTCAATCAGTATTTCTTCTTCATCATCTTGCTCTATCGATAGAACTGCAGAACTTGCATATGTGGAAGGATGAGATGAATCGTCAGTCTTAGATTTAAAAGAGTATTTAACATATTTACCAACTGCAGCAATCAAATCAGCCGGAAACTTGTAACTGTAGCAGTTTTTAAAAACAATTGATTCCTTATAAAAAAAAGAATGTTATTAAGAGTATTTACAGCCATCTTATTTCTCAAATTGTTTTTAACAATGTTCAGTGTACTGAAAATCCTTTCTGCTGCGGTATTCGAGTAAGGAAATGATAAATCGAATCTGGCTAAATCAGATAATTCCAACAAGGAATTTATTACAGCTGCATTCTTCCATTTTCCAACTTCAGCCCAGAATTCAATGATATTGTTTGTAGTGTTCCATTCAACATAATTTTTAATACCATGCCATTGCTGTAGGAGTTTGTCAATGTTTTCGTCATCAAATCCGAGTTCTGAGGGAAAATCTGCTATTTTTTTGTCTTTGCCCTGGAGAAGAATATGTTCCCCACTCAAAAGAGCCATTTTTTTTACAAAATAATGTACAGTAGAACTCCAATTATCCGAACTCCGATTATCCGAATCGCTGATTATCCGAATCGCTTTTTTAATTAAAACGATTCGGATAATTGGAGTTCTACTGTAGTTGGAAGGAAGTCTTCGCTGAATCTCTTTCGCTCATTTGATAGTAAAGTCAACACAACGTTTTATGATTACATTTATGACATGGGTGAGTAATGAGGTCTTTTGCACTTGAGATTCAAAACGATTTCCTGAATAGGGTACCGGGTTCACGAGGACTTATATTGTAATGGACAAATAATCTTTGTCATTTGCCGCTGAAGGCATTAGTGCCCTATTACAAATAGAGCGAAATAACGTCATCAAGGCGTTGAGCAAGGCAACCGAGTCTTCACATTCAAAGATCTTCACTCCAAATTGTACATCATTCTTGATCCTCCTTAAAAAGTGCACATAAAGACAATTAGTCTCATCGGCGTACACAGAATGAAGTAAATCTGATGTAGGGCCTATAGTAATTATCTCTATTCATTAGAAAATGCAATTTTAATTCTTCGCATTGTGACAAAATCCTGGTCACTTTTTCTTCAATGGACAGCAAATGAGTGTCACAAGACCAATACTTTCAACGGTTATCCGCCACAATTTATTTCTTTGTAATCATCACAACGTTTAGGTGAATGTGAGAACCATTAATAGGTTTCTCTGATGAAAAATTCTATATTTGGTGGTAACGTTTGCTGAGAAGCATGTGATACTGCTAATTGCAAAGAGTGGCAACCACATCTAACAAGAATTGTATTGGGTAAGCCATATTCCATTTTCAATACATTATGTACGCCATTATTTATCCCAGTCATGACAGAGGCATTATCTACCCCAATTCCAATCATGTTCTTTAGTACAAACCCTTGGGATTGTAAACAGTTTACCAAGGCATTAGCAATTCCATGGGCATCAGCACTCTTCTGTGATTCCAGTGCTAGAAATGCAGATATGAATATTTTGCCTGCAATTAAAATATCTAATGATTGATTTTGTTCAATATTTTTGATACACTGAGGTCAGCAGATTCATCTAAATGTGCACCATACTTTTGAGAATCAATGTCATCCAAAAACATCTGTTTGAAATGAGAAGCTAAAACATTTTTAATTTCCTCAGTGTATTTCTTACTGTGAATTTTCATATTCATTACATTCTTCGAATCAGTAAAACATTTCTTCAAAGCTTCAGTAGTCAATGTCCGTTATGGATGTGTGTTCTGCAATAAACAGGGACAGTCCTAGTCTTTGATCCCTGACAGTGTTTTATACTAGTCATGACTGTGCGGTGTTGCCAGTGGATTTTTTGAGCTGCAAGGTTAAATATCGATCTTCAAAATTCAACTAATATAGTGACAAAATCGCTAAGATGGCAACTTTGGTTTCTATGGTCCCTAAGTGGGAGGTGTAGAGGAGCACGATCAAGTAATAACGGGAAATTTTTGATATGTGGATTAGAGAATAGAATAAATCTTCGAGGAAACAGTGACTGTAAAACTATCCGTAACGCACAAATAGGGGTGTTGGAAAGTATCCACCAGAACAAAGATAAAAATATGAAACTAACATTAGTACTAAATACTTGTACCAGATTTTCCGGACGGCAAAGATTTTTATCAGCATTTATTTTCTGGGAATGATGCGAAATTACCAATTATTTATAACTGGAACTAAAATACTGGGTTGTGCTGAATATTTGCTTTTCATATTGCAAAAAGAGAGTTCGTCCACACGCAATATAACGAAAATAAAGCTTTCTACATTTGGCCTTCACTTCCACAATCGTAAAAGTAAGCTTTCGCAGTTGCTGACATGAGTCCATGCTTGGGATATTCCCAATAACAAGTAATCAAGATAATGAGGAAGCTGATTATCATCTCAGTCCATCTTATTCTGTATAATTGGTATATCTATCAGTGATACAAGCAATTAATCTGCGTTATATTTTACGATTTATCGCACAAGTCTGCTTTTCCATATTGGTCTTTTTCACGTTGGGTAATTGTTTCGTAACAATGCGGTACACATTGTGGACTAAAAGTACAAGATTTCAAGATGTTAAGAAATTTTAAATGAATTAATTAATTGAGACATTTGGAAATTTAGGGCACTCAGTGAATTAATGATCCAATTCACAAACGATTGGCTATTAACAGATGTTCTACAAATAAATATTTAAATTAATAATCATGAAATTCTACAAAATTATAACGACAACTACAAAAGCTAATACAAGAATAAACTCCGAATCACATCTTCAGTTCAGCAAATTTTTCTTCAGCTTACCATTTTTATTTAATTCTGTGTTGTTGTTCAAATAATCAAGAGCCCTTATGATCGCTCGCCAAACCACATTGCCTGCAAAATTTTAATTTAATTGAATTGTGATGGATCGCATGCTCTGGAAGCAATTTATATAGTCATCTAATTGCGCCTTTCTTATTATTTTTACTAAAGTCTTTAATTTAATTGCAATGGAGTGCACGCTCCGATAACAATTTACATTTTTCCCCTTTCCTGTACTCGCCTAGCTGCCCCTCGAATTTCAACTTTAAATTATTTCAGCGGTTTTGGTAAATTATTCACCATTTCTCTTGGTAACTTATTCCAATCCCTGACCCCCTTACCTACGAAAAAAAATCTTCCCACACCCTCTGCCTAAACTCGAGTGCCATCTTGTGGTCACGTTCATGAATCTTAATTCTTACACCAATATCTTTTGACGCCTCATCGCCAATATACGCATTGTAATCTCCCATAACTATCTTCACACTTTTCCTGTCTTCCAATGAATCCCATCCCAGCTCCTGTATCATATCAGTACTGATTGTGTTTTACTGTAATTTCCAGAGACATATCTAGCAGCCCTTCGCTGCATCCCCTCCAGCTCCTGTATTTGATACCAAAAATGTGGGTCCCATACTACACCATCATATTCAAGCTATGTTCTGACCAAAGTTTTGTAATCCAGTACCCTTGCTTCTCTGGTTCATCCGCTCATCAGTCTTTCCAACAGGATTTTGAAATCATATCTTGTCATGGCCAATATGTTCTGCCCAACTGAGTTTGATATAAAATCTTACACGATGGTATTTACAATTCAAGTCTTCAACAATCTATTGTTTTACCACCTTATAATTATAATCAACCTGTAGTTTCTTACCCGTGTCTCGTGCTTAATAAGTTGACACTTCTTGCAATTATCTTCATCCCATGTTGGCCTACCCAGCTAGATGCCCTGTCCAGATCACCCTGCAGCTGTTCACATTCTGTCTTTCTGATCGTATTATATATAGCATAATGTTATCTGCAAACAACCTAACTTCCTAAAGTGAACTATGAACAAAATTACTCATCAGAATAAGGAATATCAGTGGTCCCAAAGTACTATCCTGTGGTACTCCCATTTCCACTTTTAATTCTTTTGATATTGTATTTCCTAATCTGAATTTTTAGTTTCTACCTTTTGAGAATTCTTCTAGCCATTAAATGGCTTTTTCATCAAATTCAAAAGCCTTTGAAAGATCTAGTGCTACACTCTCCATTGGCCTCCCTTGTCTATTTCATTCCAAATATCTTATATTCTTTGAATGTTAAATTCCTCCACACATCTACTTTTCCCATTCTTGAATTTTAATATTAAATTTCTTCATCGTTTTTGATAAATCATTCATCAATACACCCGACAAGGCATTCCAATTCCCGACACCCTTACCCATAAAAGAAAACTTTCCCTCTCATTCATGCATGAAATCGAGTGCCAGCTTGTGCCCATAGTCATATTTTCCTTTACGTGCACTACTCCCAGTTCTTGGACCAATATCCCCAATACGCATTCAGATAAACCTAACTACGAAATTCCATGTGGCCAAAGTGATTAATACTCTGTATCTAGAATTAATAAAAAAAAAAATAATAAAAAAATTAAAAAAAAATGCTAGAGAGTTAGAACTAAGACACAAAAATTATGTTACAACAATGGGAAAAGTTTCAAAAATACAACTATCTCGTCAAATATTGAAATTTTCGCAATTACTGTGCTTTCCGCATTACATGACATTTTTAAGAGGTAATTATAATGAATACCTTCGTTCCAATCATTTGTCACAATAAACTTAAAGAAAGTAGTTATTCGTTTTCTGATAACAATATCTCGCATTTCGCTCTCTCAGGCGTGAGGAATTTGTGTTTACGGCTTCTTGTTATTCAGACTAGTTTAAACGCCTGTACAAATTGGCTGTTATCACCTACGATGTAGTGGCAATTTGTTATGGAAAAGATTGTAAGAAAAAACTAATATCGATCAATCATTAGCTTTTTATTCACTTTTTAATTATGTGAGTAAACTTTAATTTATTACATTCTTGGAGTATTTGACTAGGAAGTTTTTAAATAACTGCATTTGATTTTAAATTACGAAAATTTTTAGTCACGAAAACGTTTCTAAATAAAGTATAATTTCAAAAACGAATAACTATTAACCATTTATTGATATATTTAGTGATTACCTACGTTTCGAAAAACTTTCCTGAGTTGTTAATAAACTTCCCTTTTGTTCATCTTCTAAAAAAAAAAAAAAAAAAAAAAAAAATCTTAGGTTATGTTGTGATCTGGTTCTAGTAACTGCTACAGGGAATGAGACGTCAAAGCATTCTCCTCACATGAATTTCTGCATCAAGTCATCGTAATTAAACAGAAAGCAACATGTACATTTAAACGAATACCACATTTTAAGTTTTTTAATCTGTGCCTGTAATTATAAATTTGTGTCTCTGACCTTCATATCTATGTGCAGTTCTACTTCTACAACAGACAATTGTCTTTTAGCTTGCATCGCAGTTACATTTCCTTTGAGCAATATACTAAGTGCAAATAATACCAAATGCAGTTATTTGTGCCTCACCTTTCGACGTCCTCCACGATTAGAGTGGAGGGTAGGTGGTGGTTACGCAGGAAGGAAGCGAAGTCGTCCATCTTGTCCGGCGCCACCATGACGTCAACAGAACTGCCCTGACGCACAGCGCGGCTCCACACGTCTATCCCCTCGGAGGACCGCATCTGGGCCAGGGCCATAGCGGAAACGTCATCCTGGGGAGTTACCCGGAACACGCGGTACCTGGGATACAGTGCTGTTAAGAAACATAGCTTACCAGAGGTACAATGGAGGTGAGACAAACAGAGTTGGAATTACAGGTCTGACATCAGTAATGAGAAAGTTGACGGAGAGACTGGAATGTCTGTGAGGAAAGGAAATGGTTTTTGCAAAACAGCAACATGGATTTAAGAAAGGACAATCAGGTGAATCTCAGTTAGTGAGATATATGCAAGGTATTACATATGAAATGGACAAGGGAGGCCGGGTTGAAAGTGTAGCACTGGTGTGTGATCGACAACTTTCCTGGCAAAAATGAAGCCTTCACAAGTTCTCCGCCGGATAGTATTGAAGAAAGGCAAGCTTTCGGCGGCTAGCTCTGCAGTCATCATAAGATTTGTGACAACCAGAGCTGTACAGTACATTCTGGTTGTAACAGACGTAACAACAGACCCGATGATGGCAGAGTTAGTCGCCGAAAGCTTGTCACTCTTCAATACTATCCGGTGGAAGACTACATTTCCGTATAACACTGGATCTACCCAAATCATTTGACAGAATAAGTAATTGCCTTGGATGGAAAAGTGACTTACTGGGTGTAGGAATTCTTAAAATGAAGAAAACAAAGAATTACGGTTGGTAATACAATGTCAAAAGAGGCAAAAGTTAACATAGGAGTGCCTAAGGGTATTGTATTGGGCCCATTACTGTTCATTATTCTAACGAATGACTGTAGCGATGGGTTGATATCAGAAGTTAGATTGTCTGCAGATGACTTAATGTTATCTAATAGGATCAAAACTGGAGAAGACTGAACAGCTGCAGGGTGACCTGGATGGAATACCTAAATAGGTAAGTCGGCATGGAATGAAAATAAATTCCAAGAAGAGTCATTTGATTAGGTACACGGATAAAAAAGTAAATATTTTCTACAATTGTAGGTTAGGGGAGGAAACGTTATTTGTGGATCTTAGCTGTAAACATTTTGTCATAACTTTTGAAAGTAAGCTCAACTGGGCTTGACAGATTTTGCAGGTGGTAGGATGAGGATTCAAAGTCCTTCCTTTATTGTAGAGGGCGACGAGGGATGGATATAATAAGGAAGTTAGAGAATTTGGTTACAAAACGTTGATCAGACCACTGCTTGAATATGGAATGATGTGGGACCCATATTATGGGTATCAAATTCAGGAGTTGGAAGGGTTATACAGGAGGGCAGTTAGATTTGTTTGCGAAAATTGCAGCAGAATGCAATCAGATATGCTGATGGAGCTGGGTTTGGAGTCATTGGAAGACAGTAGACAGATGAAGGAAGTGTTTGGTTTGTGTAAGGGTTATAATCGCTATAACGCATAGATTGATATTAGCAGAAGGATTAGGAGTTCTATATGGAGGGGAGGAGATGACCATAATCACAAGTTGACACTTTGATTGAAGCGAAAGAAGTGGAAAATTATCTATTGTATATAAGGGAGTTAGGGACCGGAATAAATTACCAAGGGAAATAATGGACAGTTTACCACAAACACTGAAGGAGTTTAAAGCTGCAATTCATATAGGAAGGACGAAGGTAGTTGGAGAAAAACCATTTCATGGGAAGTTGGGGGTGCAGGGACCATTGCACCGCAACGTGTTTATACAAAACATTTCACACGATATCAAGTCTTATATACTATATCTAACTGTAAGAAAGATAGAGATGTGTGTAATACCAAACATGTAAAAGCATGTGGCCAAAGGAGCGACTCAATATTCCAAATCAATGAGGGCACAATTATTATTTTTTTTATTTTTGGCAGTGGGTTACTTTATTGTTGCAAAATTACTATTGTAACTCAATAACGTATCTGAATTTTCTTATTAATTTATCATACAGACAATTATTATTAGAGAATGTTGACAAGTCGTTCGAAATGTGGGTAGATCGATGCTACCCAAGTAACGCGTGTTATTAGCTGTTGATGTTTATTGCAAGTGTTTCTTTATCTTGAGTCTATGGATTCCGCATCCGTTTGGAAGGTAGGATAGAAGTAACCGCTCACGGATTGTTCTATACAGGCCAGACCACACTTAACCGACAAGTCGCTGACAATGGGATGATTGATGGCTCGACCGCACGTGCCCGTAACTCGTCAGTGTGCCAGATGTGTTACTACTCGGTCTTCAGTCTCCTAAAACCTTTTCACGTGACTGTTTCACGGGATCAGTGTTCAAAAAGGGGCGTATCGGGGGTCACCGGTTCAACTTCGGCCTAGGGCATGAGTGTCCAAGTGTTGTGTCTGTTTTGTTTTGCCTTGTATAGTCAGAAAAAGCTCTTGGAAGTACATAAATACACACATTCATCATGCATAAAACGCAGAGGCTGGCTTACACATATTGATCATGCATAAAATGCAGAGGCTGGCTGTATGGTTAACTAAACAGAAATCCTCCCCACCCCCTCAAAAAAAAAGGTTCAAAAATTTCAGTGGCAGTGAATTAGGGGACACAACATTTGATGTATGATGAAACAAAATTTTACGAATATTTTAGAATGACACAATCTATATTTCACGATCTTCTGGTGAAACTGGAAGTGAGGTAGAATAAAACAGACACTTTTTAAACGCGCAAATGTGGATCAACACTGACCCTATCCTTATATACAGCCTTTAGTGCTGTATAATAGATTTTGCATTACCTGAGACAATACAAAATTAACTATAACATCATCTGAGCAGTGGTGTTATTCCTGGACAATAGTGGCAAATTAAGTGCAACTCGTGTGAAAATGTATATAGTAACTATTTGGTATTTCACATAAAACTTTTTGTATGTGCACGTTGGTAATCGTATTTTCGGCAGTTCTATCATTACCGTGGCGCCAAAATTTGATGATGAATTCTTGCACAACTCGACGAAATAAATCGAAAATAAAGAATAAAATTTTTTGATATCTCGCTTGGTTTTCGAGATATAGCATGTTAAAAATCAGCCATAGGTATAGTTCCTTCTGCTTTTGATGTTTTTGCTTCTGGTACAGGCTGTATTTCAACCTAACAACAATCACTAGGAAGAAAATAAAACACCTATAGTGCATTTCCACCATGTAGATATGGTGGTTTTGGTGTAAAAAATTTTTTTGGTCCAGGCCGGATCTCACCCTAACCTCATCACTTTTGAGATACAATATCTCAAGAACTAAGCGAGATATTAAAAACTTTATTCTTTATTTTCCATTTGTCTCATCGAGTTACGTAAGAATTCATCATCAAATTTGGCTATAGCGAAATTTTTCTTCTGGTCCAGGCCGTATTTCAACCCAACTACGTTAATTTTGAGATACGGTATCACGAGAACCAAGCGAGATATCAAAAAAATTTATTCTTTATTTTAGATTTGTTTTGTCGAGTTCTATAGGAATCAATCATCATATTGTGGCGCCACGGTAATGATAGAATCCCCGTATTTTCAGATGAAACATGTGTGTTGAAATCGCTGATCATTTATTTGTTGACATCTGAGATATTTCTAGCGAAAGGTAAGGGTATCGTAATGGTAATGTCAGAGTCTAATTGTTCCCATGCTATGTTTTGCAAGAGCTTCGTCTCAACACTGTCTTAGATAATACATGCCAAAGATTATGTGTAATAAAATTTCAAATTAATAGTACAACTTCTTGTAGGTACCCGGACCATACGATCGTAGAGACGGGCTTTGAAAGATTGGAAACTACAACAAAGTATTGTAAATGAAAGGTAAGCAGTAATTCACTCACCCCGAGTATGAAACCCGACCGCTGGAAGCGAAGGCCGCCGTTACAAGAACGAGTACCAGAGTCACTGAATGCATCTTTATCACTGGTACTTGGAGTGATTCTATCAACTTAAATAACAGCTGCTAATCTCATGATTGCTGTCCGATAGGTACGAGAGAGACTAGCTACTTCCAATGCTATGTAATAGCAAATATTGCAGTGCATATGACAAGTAATCACTGACAAGCTGCAACCCTTTGTTATCGAAAGCATCTGTTATCATTATTAGATGTACATGCATACAGAATTAGTATATAGCAATGAACACTATTACCTTTTTGTTCACCCAAAACTATTAAAAATTAATTAGCTGTTATACATTATTTTCTTCTTTTATATACTTGATCAGAATTGCGATTAGGAGTTTTCTCTTTTAAGATCTCTAATCATTATTTTTAAATTTTGCGCTGTCACTATTAATTTGTAGCAACATTCCATTTCATCATTTCAAATATTCTTCATAACCAAAGACCATGTGTATGGTCCATAACACTGTTGCTTGTGTTTACTGATGTATCTCTGTATGTAGCATAATCTCTGATATGTAGATGATAACATCTCTATTCTATTGTTCTCTGGCATTATGGGTGCTATAAATAATTCAATTAAATACGTTATGTAGAAGTGCATTTGTATAATTATTTTAAAATGAATTTTACCATTGACTTTGTAAACGCGAACAAAAGAAATTCTCAGATGTTTCTCCTTAGATTGTAACTTATCATCATCAATTTATTAACATTTGGTACGAGTTACGAATTTAATATCACAAAATTAGAAATGACAGACTAAAAAATTTTAAATTCATCCTGAGGATATCATGAAGGAACTAAGATATATGAAAAACTATAAAGGAGCTGATACAGTTGATGTTACTTCTGATGTCAAAGACGACAGAATGTGACATTGTACCTTGCCTTGAAACGTTATTTAAGGAGAGTTTGCATACCTGCTGCAACAAGAGGACTGGAAAAGTGTACCGGTGCATCAAGTAGGGGTGAGAAATAGATTCGAGAATTACGGGCCAATTACTTTGACATCAGTACCGTAGTAGGTATTAATGGACAGATTGATAGGCCTCAGAAATATATGTGAGGAACCTAAGTGGTTTTCAAATCGACAACATGGCTTTAAGGATAGTCATGCGAATCTCAGTTAGTATCAAAGGAAAAGGTTTCAAAGTTCTGCACTTGTTGGAGAGAGTGATGAGGGGATGTAGGGGGGAAGTAAAGGAATTGGGTTACAAAACTTTGGTGAGACCATTGCTCGAATATGGTAGTGTAGTATGGGACCCTCATTTTATGTATCAAATACAGGAGTTGGAGAGGGTACAAAGAAGGGCTGCTAGATTTGTTTCTGGAAATTATCGCAGAATGCAATCAGTGACGGATATGATAAAGGAGCTGAAATGGGATTCATTGCAAGACAGGAGGAGGATGAGGAGGGCCATGGGAGTGTACAGGGCATATACTGGCGATGAGGCATGGAAAGATATTGCAATAGGTATGAAAATTAGTGCATGGAAGGGAAAAGTTGACCATGACCACAAGCTGGCACTCGATTTCAGGCACTATGGTGTGGGAAGATTCTCTTTTTTAGGTAAGGGTGTCAGGGATTGGAATGAGTTACCAAGAGAAATGATTAATAATTTACCGAAAACTTTGAAAGAATTTAAAGATAAAATTTGTAGAGGGCAAATGTAGGTGGGTGGAGGATAGGGGGAAGATGGGTGTGTAGGGAAATTGCCACCGGAGCCTGTGCTCCATTGCAATTAGATTAAAATTAAAAAAAGGAGATAAATGTAAAAGCGTTTCTGAAATATTGTTATATTTGCCCTTTAAGGGTCGAATCCTGAGAAATTACTTTCTTAAAGTATGATATGACCAAAGCGGAGACTTTAATTTTTAAAATGATACTTCATTTATCGATTTCGTGGTATGAAGGGCGATAATTGTTTGTGACACGAAAGCACCTTTCAGAAGTAATATATCTGATATTAAATCATCTCTGAGATTCGATAAATTTGGCTAGTTCCGTGAAGAGACTATAGGTCTTGGTCGAAACATCTGGAAGAAGGAGGAGTGTGTGGATGCAGCGTAAATCTCCCTATGTTATTTACAACACTGTCCCATATCAATTTACTTTGCACTATATATGATGCTGAGGGACCAATAAATACAAATTCAAATACGCTCTGATCTCTAAAAATTGAGTCTTGGTCAAAGCCCTTTTGTAAGCAGAGTAGCGAAGTGCTGATTAAGGAGATTAACACACCCTGTTTTTAGAAAAGCTACACATTCGAAAAGTTTAGCAGTCAACTTTCCTTAAGGTATCTTCTTTTGAGTCCTTTCCTTCGACTGTTCTTCACCCACATTTTGTATACGTTACGCTCAAGGACTGAAAACGCTCATAGAGTGAAAAATCTTTAAAACAGCCGCAACACATTATTCGCAGAACGCGTTGTGGCTAAATCTAAAAGACGAAAACGCGAAATTCAAGTCGTGTCTCTCATGAGATTGTGGTTATTTAAAAAAAGCCATAACGCTTTCTGAACGCCAGCTGATACAACCACGATAAGTCGGACATGTTGTAACTACATCTGAATATTAACAAATAGTCAGGTGATGTTAAGAAAGTAAAATATTCTTTTTGATTATAGTTTCTTTATCTTTAATCATTATCTGGTATAAGTTGGCAATAAAATTATTGAAACAAAGAAAGTCTGCAACAAAATTATCGAGAATGTTCCAGAGTTATTTATTTTTACAGGAAATATTACCGTTACATTTTTAACTACATTTCATGTTCTTCAAGTGACACTTGTTATTTTTACCAATACAGAATCTTTTACAATGACACAGTATAAACCCTTTCTGACTTCTGATAAAATAGATGTTAAGCGAAGTGTTAAAGGGTACGTCCTGCATGTTAATAAAAATTATTCGCTGAAATTTTAAATTCATTTAAAAAAGTTGAATATATAAATTTAGTAAATACTTGTATTATTAGTGATAAAAAAAATCATACGAAAATCGACAAACAAAAGTATTATTTTAGAAAAAGCTGAAAATTTAAATTTAATAAAAAGCTGTGTTATTTGTAAAAATGACACCTCAGGAGCTCACAATTGTTCAGAAGATGATAAATATCTTCACGTTATCTGTGAAGAAAGCAAGCTTCTATGCTCTGTTTAAAAATTACTGAGAGAGAATGTGCCAAATCCGACCAAGAGAAATAGGCACATAAAATGATTTCACTATTTAATTAAAAATTTCCTGCAGCTGAAATTGGTTGCAATGTTTTAATTAGGGTACCCGATGTTAATAGTCAGCGTACAGTTCCAACAACTGCCTTAGCTGTATTTTTTAGCATTAATCCTTTTGGTGTTTATTGTAACGGGACGTTATCACGTCACGCTACAATTATTTTTATTATTAAAATTAATCTTTTTATTTAATTTTATTCAGATTACATTTGTAAATTAATCTCTTGCAGCCCAGAATTGTATTTATTTAAATCAATATGCAAGGGCATTTTATTTGTGGGAGCTCGGCAAATGTATGCGAGTGTTAGAAATGTGTTGAAGATTGGGGTCCATCGTCTTGAGCTGGGGCGGAAGCGTACCGTTAATCCCTGCCCGCCGGACAATGGCCCGACTTGCTGTCGCCTGGCCAAGGTCAAGCGGACGGCCACCTCATAGCTTGCTCCCCCCGCCCCGCCAGAGACATCGCACTGGGAACGCAGGCAAAATGCCGCGAATCTGAACGATGGACTGTATCACGTGATTTCCAACCTGCCTATGAAATCATCGATAGAGGTCTTCATGTGTTAATACAGGGTGTATTCTTTCTGCCCGCCATGTTCCTACTCGGGAGGAGGACGCCATCGCCTCCGAAGAGGAGGAACGGTACTTCTTGCTGGGCCACGGTCCAGAGCAGTCGATCTAACTTCTCGCCAGACCACGGTCTGGGACAGTCGAGCTGACTTCTTGCTGGGCCACGGTCCAGAGCAGTCGATCTAACTTCTCGCCAGACCACGGTCTGGGACAGTCGAGCTGACTTCTTGCTGGGCCACGGTCAAGAGTGGTCGAGCGTACTTATCGCTGGTCCAGCACAGTTGATCTGGGCTATACAGCGACTTGCCTACGATCACAGGCCGTGATCGTATATTGCGCTGGAACGGAGAGTGCCACAGACATCAGTGCTGCTGCTATGGTAAAGTGTTAAACGCCAGGTATTGCTTCGTTGAGTTCTTATTGAGACTGCGAATGACCCGTAAGCGCCTTTGAGAGAGAGACTTATGTTCTTTATGCTAATTTGACCCTGAGCTAGCCGACATTTGATGAACTTTATGAGAGCCTTGCATATCGCGAGTTACATTTCATTTCTTTGTATTTTAACGGCGCCCGAGACCCCTGTAATTTTCATGTATTCATGTTATTGTATTGAATATTCTTGCTGTAGCATATTTAAGTTAGTTAGCTTGAATAAGAACGGCCAATTGTAACGCTAAGGCATTGATATCCTAGTGATTTACATATTAACGATAAAGTTAAATATGCCTAGCGGTGTAGAAGCCATATGAAGTCAATAAATTATTTATGCCAGTTGTCTTTGTGACCTGGCAGCTGAATGATTCTTGCTAACCAGTTTTAATTTTTAATTAATATTAAAAATATAATAAAAATCCCCCCCCCCCTCACTTTCAAACCTCGTACCACCACAATATTATTTACTACACAAGGAAGTTTTCTCGATCTAGTTCATGAATTAACAATATCAGACAGTAACATTACTAACATTCAGGACGTAGCATCAACTCCTTAAACACTTCGCTTAGCATTTATTTTATCATCTTCACATTAGCAAAGGTTTATAATGTGTCATTGTAAAAGATACTGTATTGATGAAAAGTGCAAATGTCGCTCAAAGAACATAAAATTTAACTCAAAATGTCACGCTAAAGATCTTGTAAAAATAAATAACTCTATAACATTCTTGACAATTTTGTTACCAACTTTCATTGTTTTAATAATTTCCAACTTAGTTCAGATACGATTAAAGATAAAGAAACGACAATCAAATAGAATGTTTTACTTTCTTAACATAAACTGATTATTAGAATTCAGACTATGTATTTACAATCTACCCGTCGCATCGTGGATGCGCATCAGCCAACGTTCAGAACCAGGGCCGGCGGTATAGGCGCTATAGGCGGATTCTTGGCTTAGAGACCTGGGGTCCATCAGCCGGCGGGCCCGGGTACATTTGACCCGCTTCCTCCCCCCCCCCCCCCCCCCCCTAACGCCGGCCCTGTTCAGAACATATTATGGCTTTTCTTAGTAACCAAAACGCGTAGTGGTCGAATATCATGAGGGCCACGACGCGAATTTCATGCTGTGGTGTTTCTGAGTTAGCAACAACGCGTTCTGGCTATTTTTGTAAATGCCATAACAGGAATGATGTATTATGGCTGTTTTAAAGAGACAACAACGCGCTGTGGACGTATTTTTCGCTCAATGAGTGTTTTCTGTCTTTGAGTACATGGAGGACTTCCTCCATGTTTGAGTCTAACATAATATGCAGCAGCAAGGAGTATATATCATATACCCCTTGCTGCTGGTTGTTCTCTACTCTCATTATTCCTTGACGTACCGTACCTCCCCTTAAATATAATATCATATTTATTAACTGTACATCATTTTCATGTTACTACAGCAAATCCACAATTATCACCGACTTTTTCCGTTTTTTATGTTAGTTATTTTCAGTCAGCCACAAATCATATATCCTTTCTGACTTGTTCAACCGACGTTACCGAATTTTCAACGTTTGTGAGCCTTCACACGGAAAATAAAATACAGAGTTCTTGGTATTGTTTTCAGCAACTGTCCAGACATTTGCCCAAATTCACGTGGCTGTAACACGGAAAGTTCTTGGAATATAATTACGACTCGTATCTTGTAACAGAAGGTTCGTGGGTTAGTTACTAGCTTGCGCTCTCCAGATATCACCAAGTGCTCTTGAGGCCTCTGATAAATCCGTTTTATCGCTCTGGTCACCCCTCCCAATCTCGTTGACGAGTATCGCTTCATTGTGTTCTTTGAGTGCTTTTCTGCTTTCTTGATTGTGTCAAGGCCATACATTCGGCACCACGTTGGCATTAAGTTGAAAAATGATGTTTCACCCCTATCACTGGGTCATAAACAGAACTTCAAAAAAAATAATATAGCCCTCTGTGTGCTTGGACAAATGTTTCTCCTCGGTCTCATTTTTCTCAGTCACACGTTAGACAGGCTGGAATTCTTACAATATTTGGCATGAAAAGTGAGTGGATATTTTTTTATTTTATTTATTTATTTATTGTTTATGGCTTTATGCCTCGTCGACGTCGAGTCATTAGAGGCGGGAAAGGACAGGCAGCAAGGAACGGGAAGGAATTCGGTATTCGCGTTTTCAAGGAAGCATCCTGGTATTTGCCTTGAGTGATTTGGGAAAACCATGGAAACCCCAAATCTGGATGGCCGGACGGGGATTCGAATCGGCGTCCTCCCGAATGCGAGACCAGAGCGTTAACCACTCACCCACCACACTCGGTAAGTGGATATTTATTCCCTCACTAATTTGATCTTCGATGTTGCCGTTTCATTTTAACATACTCTAAGCATGTAAACGTTTAAGAATCTGCGATGAAGACAAGTAGTGCTCCGAATTTGTGTAGTTCATCTCCCGCATATAGGACCCAAGTAGACGCTGGTTTGTCTGCGTCGAAACTCACAGTCATTAAATCGAACTGGAAACAATTTTCTACTATAATAAAGAGAACATGTGTCACAATATCGCCAGTTATATATGTGTGTATGCCGATTAAATGTTTAAAAGTTCTTTAGTTAAAATGGCACATTCCACTGGATGATGTGTTTGAGAACAGTGGAAAATATTGGACTTTATGAAATCGGCCATTAGTTGCGGGAATTGCTGTTGTATCCGGTCTTATTGTTAGAGACATAATGACAATTGGTAAGCGACCTTGTCTCAAATAGCGTTCAATTTCTGCAGACATTATCTGATTTCTCCTGTAATCAAAGACTGTAGAATTTATTAAGAATATCTTTTATACTACTTGCGTTAGTGTTTTTCATGAACCAAGGTTTTTAGCTTGGGTGAGCCTCGGATTCGGGAAGACGCGGATTCGAGTCTCCGTCCGGGAATCGAAAATTTATTTTTCCACCGTTACCCAGAATCACTCCAGGCGGATGCTGGAATGGTTCCGTCAAAGAATACCATGGCCACATTCCTTTTCATTCCTTGTTTCTCGCCTATAATGACCTCTACGTCGATTAGGCGTAAGGCCAGAAAAAAAATATTTACAGGTACACGATTTTTGAAAAATATTGTCTTAAGAACGATTAATAATTTTAATGTGTGGGAAGAATACATAATGAAAATTAACATCCAGAAGACAACGTATTAGATGCAGAAGGTAATAAACTGCTTCTCCGGATAGATAATGAAAGTCTTAAACATTTTGCTTCCCTAGTAAAACTGGGCATATATTGTCAACAAGAAATAAACGGTTCGTTTGGAGCTTGGCGCTGTATGGTGCAGAGACTTTGAGAGAGAAAATAGGACAAAATGTGATTAGAGACTGTTGATATTAGGGTTGCCAGATACAGGCTTATAATTTCCTGGACATTTCTTGGATTAAAAAACATTTTAGTGGTATGTTTAAAGAGTGAACAAAAATGAAAATTAATAAAAAATGTATTTTAGGTAAAAATTATTCTATCTAAGATATTTATAGTACCTCTTTTAGGAACATTAAAGTAAACTCTAGTTGAAAATCAATATCAGGTATTATGAATCAAAAGGAAAAATACTAAACTTAAAATAAAAGTCGGGCACCTCTTTTAGGCTTATTCAAACTTTGGTAGAAAACCAACATCGGGTATTATCAATCAAAATCTCAAAAATATTAAACTAAAAGGGAACACTTCTGTTAGGCTTATTAATTAAACTTAGGTAGAAAATCAACATTAGGTATTATTAATAAATAAACAAAGATTGATCATCAATCTTTGACTAAATCAAAAACAACATCAATCAAAATGAATCTTAATCAACTACTGTTTTTAAACATTTATCACTAGATTTTGACTTTTTCACAAATTTTTCACTGTTCCTGCTTTGAAAAACCGACTCTTCAAAATTTATTGAGTTTGCAGTTCAGCCTTGATGAAATCCATGGTCATTCTGTTTCTCTCTTTAGTCCATAAATTGTACAACGGGCTAAAACTTCTCTCGCAAAACGCGTTGCTTGTTGGAATTGACAAAATAAAACCAACTATTTTCTTTAAACTTACAAAATCACTAGAATTGTTTTTTTTTTTTTTTTTTTCTAAAGAAATTGGCGCATATTTTATCGTTTGGCAAGTCTTTTGGAAGGATCTCAAAAACACCTATTAGATTCTTGGTAGTTTAATTAATATGATAAATAGTAAAGGTCACTTTAAACTTGTTTTTATTGTCAAAGAAAACACGAACGTCAAAGATACTGTTAACATACATACAAATAATCCAGAGATCGCATACAACACTCCTTCCACAGACAATACAGTCCTTCGCCGTGGTATATTGCACTCTGGTATATTGAGTCTGTATAAACATTGCCGAAAAACTACTGTTTCTCTGTCTAGGATGTTTGATTTATATAAGCTACATCGAAATTTCTAGAACACTTCAACAGCTTCCACCAGATAATTCTCGAATATTAACAATACTTAAACAATTGAAACATATTAAAAACAATCAAAATTAATACATAATCATTTACCATCATTACAAAATGGTCAGATATGGAAATTAAAGATACTTAAACACAAAATCATTCACAGAAATCATTTTAAACTGTAGCAAATTGTCCTTTAGACATCGTAACTTGCATTAATACTTGGAATTACAAACATTTAATCAAGTCTCTTACACAAATCTGTTCTTAAACATATTAACTGGCCTCTAAATAATTTCTTTTCAAAAATCAAAGTCTATATAGATTGATTTACAGGAAATTGCAAAACAAACCTACCAAATCATATTCAACCAAACTCTATCCTACTATAAGTACTTCATAAAATACCATTCCATATAAGTTTAGGTTACAACCTTTCAGGCATGTGAACTCTATATAAAGAGAATCTGTGTTAAATGCATCTAGAATTTTCAAAATCCAGTAAATTCAAAGAGTATTTACCATGTCAATTCCTCAAATTTAAAGGGCAAAAGCTCAAACTGTTTGAACATTCCATCCTCCCGCTGCGAGCTGTAGTGCAGTAATGTTACATCACTATGATAGAATGGCGGAAATTAAAGAAGACTGGAGAATGTAATCTTGGTTGTCCGGGTTGAACCGCGTAAATTTGTTGAAACCTAACGTTTCGGCCATCATTTTGCGCTAGCCGTTCTTCGGGAGCTATATATATGCGGCAGCAGTTCCAGCCGTGACAGTACTCTGAAGAAGGTCACAAAATGATGGCCGAAACGTTAGGTTTCAACAAATTGACGCGGTTCAACCCGGACAACCAAGATTACATTGACAACGACCGCGGAAGTCTGCGCACCCACAAGACTGGAGAAGATATGGCGTGTGAAATTTTTTTTGTCTTGAAGAATTATTTGAATTAGATTCATATCTTATATCTTTAAACGAGCAATTCTTGTATATGTGTAGTTTATGAAGCGGAGATAGGGGATCGCCCCAGCATTCGAGTAGGTAAGGGGGCGTCAGTTAATAACGTGTGGTGAAAAAGGGGGAAGGGGGAGGTCGACGGAAATCTCACGTCATAATTCTTGATGGTCAATAGAGCTAAAAAAAAATCACAAACGACGCGGATATAGACTTTAGAGGAGGTATAACCGCAGGAAAAAAAATACTACGAGGTTGGTCAGCAGGGAGGGGAGGGGGTACCGTCTAAAACTCACGTCATCCAAGGGGGGAAGGGGGTCCGACCAGATCGTACCAAATCTCACCAGAGAGGGTGTCGGGAATTCCGGATAAACACCTCACGTAATTAATGGACGCCCCCAAACTGTAGGAACCCGCAATCAGGACGGCCTGTACGCAGATATCAAGAATCGAGCCAGGTCCCGTTGTGTCTCCCCGATCCACTGTGGTGGCGCCATAACGCATACTGCCACACTGGCGTGTACCAGCTTCGTAAGGTTAATGGAATCGTGAATACTCATCTGAGATCATGGAAACGTTCATTGGTGACATCCGGAGTTTGTTATCATGCGCTCGCCTCGCGTATCCTAATTCGGACTGGATTTTTGTTTTTTCCTACCAAATTATGTAATTCTGGTGAGCGACACATCCTGCAGAGGACGGTGGACCTTGACTTCGGTTCGCCTCACTTCCGGCATCACTAATCTCTGTGTCGGCACTTGCCTTGCAGACTCACTGTTTGCAGAAACATGGCTGTGGTTGGCCGCTTCCCGGGACGGGCTTGCGACACTGCAGCAATGCCAAAAAATCTGACAGTTGCTTAACTTCTCGCCGACGAGAGCAATGTGAATTTGTTGAAAATAGAAGCAAAAGTACGCTGGGCTACGTGGGGGTTTACAAGAGGTCAAAAAGGAGCTACATGGTTTATGGACATTCCCTTAGAACTATACCGAAGTTATGTAGAGGTCGCCTTTAATGTTGTTTTGTGCTGTCACGCCCAAATACTTCACGATATCAACCATGTCAATATCTGAACAGTGAAATTTGTATTCCTAAACAAACTGAATCTTATTGCAATTTAGTGTAAGTTGTTATTGATCGCATAATGCCGAATTATGTACAGATTGCGTTGAATTTTAAGCAATCTGCCGGATTCGTTATTTCTCTATAGTATAATCATTTATCATTAGCGATAATTGTCATAGGTACAGTATAATCAGGTCTCTTGTGTCCAGTAATAATTTCTCTGCTTGTGCCTCTGAAGAGTGTAATCTGAAATGTTGTCAGTGCGTTAGTTGCAACATCTTCAGCGACTATGATACCTTATCTCATTAATCATGCTCTTCACTCCACAGAACAACACCAGATTGTGATATTATAATCAGCTGTGGCTTCATACTACCTGTTCGGATACAATTATAGCAATAATGAACAAACAATCACTTTATTATTTTATTTTTTATTTATTTTTTGCTTTCATCAGTCTCTCGACTGGTCTGATGAAATCCTCCACACCTTCCTACCTTGCTCTAGCTTTTTGTCAACATACCCCTTACAACCCACGTCCTCAATTATCTGCTTTACATATTCTAATCTCTGTCTTCCTCTGCAGTTCTTACCATAGACTATTCCCTCCATTAACAAATTAACCAATCCTGTATGTCACAGAATATGGCCTACCATCCTGTCTGTTCTTTCTGTAAGATTCTTTCACAAACTTCTCCTCCATCATTTCCAAAAATCGTTCGTTTCGTACTTTAACCGTCCACTTAATTTTTAGCATCCTTCTATACTACCACATTTCTAATGCTTCAATTTTCCTTCTGTCTGGTATTCCTTAAGTCCATGCTTCGCTGCCATAAAGTGCGGTGCTCCACACAAAGAGTTTTAAAAAGTTCTTTCTGAGTCCTAGATTAATATTTGAAACTAAAAGATTTCTCTTTTTCATGAAGGCTCTTTTCGCTACTGCCAGGGCCGGCGCTAGGATTCTTGGGCCCCGAATAAGCGTTATTAGGACCCTCTCCCTACCCCCTACAAAAAAACTTTCTTTAAACTTTGAATTTCTGATAATGTCAGAAAATTTTTATGCAAAAAAATAAATAAATAAATAACGCCTTTTTTTAAGAAAGTTTTTTAAAGTTTATTTGCATTTAGTTAGTCACTCCGGATGGAGGACCCCCTTCGGAGGCCCGGGCCCGGGGTACTTTTGCCCCGTTTAACCCTCCCTAACGCCGGCCCTGGCTACTGCTATTCTGCTTTTAACATCATTCCTTCTTCGGCCATCAGTTGTAATTTTATTTCCTAAGTAGAAAAATTCACTTACTTCTGCTATCGCATCTGATCCTATTTTTATTTTTAATCTACTGGTATTGGTATCATTTCTGCTACATTTCATCACTTTTGTCTTGCTTTGATTTATATTTAGTCCAAAATCTTCCTTCAGTATTTTGTTCATGATATTCAATAACTGCTCAATATCCTCAACCTGTTCTGCTAACAAGACAATGTCGTCAGAAAATGGTAACATACTGATTTTTTCTTCTTGAACATTTATGCCACATTCTAAGCCTTCTTTATCTTCCTTTATTGCTTCTTCTACATACAATTTGAATATTAATGGGGATAGACTACAACCTTGTCTCACACCCTTCTTTAAGTGATGCATGTTTCTCATGATTCTCTACTTTTATTACAGCTATTTGATTCATATAAAGATTATCCTTCTATCTTGGTATTTTAGACATGACTTCTTTAAAATTTTGAACATCTTGTCTCACCTAGCATTATCAAATCAACATACAAAGTATGTTTGTTTTTCTTGATCCGCCTTTTAAGTGTTAATCTTAATGCCAAAATTTTTTGTCTTTTACTGCGGTTTTTTCTAAACCCAAACTGATCTTCACCTATTATTCCTCTCTACTACCCTTTCCATCCTTCTGTATATTATTCTGGGCAGAAATTTTCGGCATGTGATGTTAGACTTATAGTGCGATAATTCTCACACCTGTCAGCTTTTGATTTCTTTGGAAGTGTGAAGATGATTTGATTTCAAATAAGGCAGCTCTGTCCGCAAAACAGGATCACCTAAGTCATCAATGTCGTCGACATCAACTTCTTTTTCTAATGCAGTGTTGTTCAAGTCATCTCCGTCATACAGTTTCTCTATGTATTCCTTCCATCGGTTAGCTCTATCTTCTGAACTTAGAAGAGGTTTCCCATCGGCAGCTTTAATATTTATACATCTTTTCTTCATTTCTCTAAAATTCTGTTTGATCTACCTATATGCCACATGTACTTTATTTACGACCATTTCCTTTTCTACCTCTTCACACTTTTCTTGCAGCCATCTTTCTTTTGCTTCTTTGCATTTCCTGTTTATTTGATTTCTATTTTGTCTGTATTGCTATCTTCCCGCTTCATCCTGAGCATTTTTGTACCTTCTCCTCTGATTCATCAACTCCAAAATTTCTTCTGTGATCCAAGGTTTTCAGGCGGCTTGTTCCCTAAAGCCTAATGTCTCTTTACCGTTCATTATTTCGGTCTTTAATGCATTCCATTCGTCCTAAGTTGGGCCCTTTTCAGAATTACTACTTAAAACCACGTCTACCATTTCTGCAAACTTTTCTCTCATGTTTGATTGTTTCCATTTACTCACTTCCAGAAAATGTTAAGTATCTGAGTGCTACAATGTCGAACAACCGTGAAAAGACAGTGAATACCACAATTAATTATTCCTTCCTAAATAAAAATGATCACTCAAAAGTGACAAATCAAACCGAATTAAACATTAACATATGATGATCTGCGCTAATGTTCATTAGCTTTTAATGTGTTTGTTTCTTTTTCTCTTGATTTAATCTCTTTATTTCAGCTATGAGGGGACCGATTAGGTTGAGTCTTGATTTGTGGGCGTTGTGTGTAGTATACTGTAAGGTTGAGAATACTAACTTTCTGGAATTATCTTGAACATCTTCCGGTATTCAAAAAGGCTTCTTATTTCGAGGCTAGATCTCTTCTTATTTTGTAGGCCGAATATTAATGTTATTGAATCAGTATTTTACGTCACTCTATTAATTACGGCTGAAGAATCGAGGACAGTTATGATTAGATCTTCATAGGATGCTAATTGGTATAAAGTATTCTGTGGAAATAATATAGACGGCTAACTTGTAAAGAATCCTCTTTATTACCCGCTGTGCAAGTTACAGTCGATTACGTGACCAGCAAGGATGTTCCCAATATATCGTCTACGACTGTTGGAATATTGCTTCTGATAACTGAATAACATACTGGATTACTAATTTGTTGAATAGCAAGCTAAATGACTGAAATAAAAGATTAGGCTGGCACAACTAGCCGGTAATTAGCCTATAGTGACTGATTGGAGGCTAATGGCGAAATGAGAGAGAACAAAAACTACTTTGGCCCGGTTTTGTGTTATTGTTTGCCAGTTCGATCCGGCTGAAGGCAAGCTTTGTTTCAGCATGTAGCCGTTCCATAGTTCAAACAATCTCATGCTGAATTTACGTCTATATCTACCGTTCATACTTGATACAAATCTGAACTTCATAAAGTTAAATATTTACCTTGAAATAACTATTTTCCCTAATAAATCCTAAGATTCAGAAAGTTCCTTACACAACCCACATCCTAAATTATTTGCTTCATATATTCTTATCTTTATCTTTCTCTACAATTCTTTTCCTCCACCATTCCTGCACTAACATTATAAACATGTCACAAAATGTACTAGCCCATTCTGTCCCTGCTTTTTGTGAGAAACTTCCACAAATTTTACTCGCCCACCAAAGCACGGTAAATTCGTAACTTATCGGTTCACTTAATTCAGAGCTTCCTTCTATGGCGCCAGATTTAAAATGCTTCTATTTTCCTTTTATTTGGTAATCTTAACGAATCTTCGACTCTATAACGAACGGGGAAAGAGTTAGGGCCCATCACTAGTATGGAACCTTACATATCAATAAAAATTGACATTAAAAAAAAAAAAAAAATCTGGAATCTACTGAATTTTATCTTGCACTGTTCTATTTTTTTTCCTCCCCCTACAAGAAGCTCTGAATAGACTAAAACCAAGATTTTTTTTCTGACTGAACGTAGTCCCTTGGGTATTTACTGTCTGTTCTAAAAAAAAAAAAAAAAAAAAAAAAAAAAAAAAAAAAAAAAAAAAAAAAAAAAAACCTGTTGGTTTTAATGAAACAAACTACCTGTACGTTCTGCATTTTTATCTGACTTCTGTTTTTCTCAGACCTCTCAAGATCTTGGAGAAGTGATAACACTTGGCACATGAATTTAAAATTCGACGAGTATGTCTACAAACTACTTAGTTGTCCAGAAGAAAGCAAGGTGTGTCATCTACCTTTCAGACCCGCTTTCAACTGTATTAAGCAGCAGTCATCATGGGAAGTAACCAGATTATCTGTACGTCATTACGGTCGTTTAATATTTTTTTCTTGTTTATGGCTTAACACCTCGTAGACATCAGACGGGGGAAAGGCACGGAGGCAAGGACAGGGAAGGAAGTCGGCCATGACCTTTTGAAGGAAGCATCCCGGCATTCGCCTGGAATGATTTGGGAAAACCATAGAAAACCCAAATCTGGATGCACGGACGGAGATACGAATCCGCGTCCTCCCGAAAGCGAGTTTGACGTTTAAATACTGGATATAGTAGATTTAAGAGACAAGTTTCTAGTTCCTAGATATTAATATTTTTGAGAGATACTCGTTACCAAAAATGGTCCAAAACTGACAAGTTTGTGGGCCACTCATGTGTCTATTTTTTATTGAAAAACAATGAAAAAATAAATGAATCCTCTGTTTGGCGTGAACTCCGATTTGTTTATTACTGTCATTATTTGACAGCGTGTTATTGGTATGTAATCCCTTACAATATAGCTTTACCAGGCCCGCCGTAAGCGGACGTGCAAGGCGTGCATCGCACGCGGGCGGCACGTCAAGGGGGGCGGTAAAACCGAGTGATTGACAGTCGCCGCCCAGCGATAGTTGCCACTCCAAATTTACAGCGGATTATGTAGCGGGCGACCTTCCTTTTTTTTTTTTTTTTTGCTCAACAGTTGTTTCGGGTGGCCGGGCGACACTCGGTATGGCAATAATTGGGGGCGGCAAATAATGTTAGAAGGGGCGGAAATCTCATAGTTTTTTTACCCGGTTCGGAAATTCCCTTGATCCACCACTGGCTGTAGTTAGACAGGGGGCGGCATAATCGGTATTGCACACGGGCGCTCTAACAGCTAGCGGAAGGCCTGGGCTTTACACAATTTTAAATACAATATTCGGTTTTGGGTCAACGAAACACATGTCGTGTGTAAATTTGAATTCTGAATATTATTTTTTTTATATGCTAGAGACCTGTGACAGACAACTGGGGCTTCGATGAGAGTAGTTTACATCAGGATACATGACGTCACTAACATGGCGCACATGAAAGCAGATTTTATCAGTTACCAGTAATAACTAAATCAGTTTTGCCTTATGGTGGCACAGGAAGTTTAAGTTGCCATTCTGGTCCAGGCTGCATTTCAATCTAACCAAAATTTCCGTTAATATTGCCGCTACGAAATCTTAACTGCAGTCACGCGCGCATTGATACAATCACTTTATCGCATCTTAGTCACGGCACAAATTTTGAATTGAATTAAATTGCGATTGAACGCACGCTCTGGTATCAATTTTCCTAATATCTAACTACACGATTCTTAGTAATTTATTATAACTTATATGCTATTAGTGTTAAATTTCTCCCCGCCTACATTTGCGACTTACGAATTTTAATTTTAAATTCCTGCAGCGTTTTTGGCAATTATTCACCCTTACCAAATGAGGAAAATATTGCTACTCCCAAATGCATAAATCTGAGTGCCATCTTTTCCCGCTTGGTTTTCCTCGGGGAATAAAACACTAAAAGAAAAGAAAATTGATTGAACTTAATACAACAATAACGGACTCCATGTAAGAAATTGAATGTTACTTGATGTGTACTCTTAAAAATAGGTACGGATACGCTGCAAGAGAAATATTCATTTTGTTGTTCCGTGCTTTCAGATCACTGCTAAACGATTTCAGAATTACAGTAAAGGAGTTTTGTTTTTTTTTACAATACTTGCATTCCATTCTTTTCAATTATCATAATTCACATACCAAGCAACGCTAATTTCTTACCCAATGAAATGTCATTATCACAAGATCATTATGATACAAATAATCTAGATAATTGTGCTGGTGAAACCAAATCATATTTTTACTAAAATTCTTTAATGATCAGTGAGTTTCTTGGTTGTCTAGAAGTTTCAGTGCACATAATACTTTTCATGTCGATAGCCAGAAGATCTGAATAAATCTTAAAACAGTAGTATAGAGCTTCTTATCTGAAGAAGAGAATTAAAACGCAACAAAAAGGTTCGATTATTGGTTGCAATCTCCTGGTAACGGGAACAAAATGCGCCCAAAACCACCGCCATGTAGTAATTCGATATTCTAAATCCACCGGTATGTTGTGACATCCTATTTTAACATAAATTGTATGAAATTACGAAAAATTTTAGTGAAATACTTAATTCTTCTGGCTAAATTTCGTTGCTTATGGATTAGTTTGGGTTACCAACATCACATTTTATTCGTTGGAGGCAAATGGATTCCAGGCCGTGTTCGGAAGCTCTCTTTAACAGCTAGTGCATCTCGTAAGGTTAAACGTCTGTAGGAATAGGACAAGCCTGCTGTCATATTTTGACTAGCCAACGGCTAGGTTTTACAATCACTCAAATTCGTAAGGAGTAACTGGAAATATCAAAAGACAGCAATATACGTGCTAGCAAGATGCTTTATTGACAGAAGTGCATAATACATGACTTATGGAAGATAATTGGTGCCTTATCAGCGACCATGGCCTTTTCCACCATGGCCTCCGTCGTGGCCATGTCCCTTGTGATCACCTCCATGGCCTGAAAAAAAAAGGTAGTAAAAGGTAAGTTTTATGCGACACTTCATTGAATTCAATATCCACTCATTATCGTTCCGTAATTAATATGATACATGACTTACTGTATTAATATTACCTTCAGTTCACCAAAAGCTTAAACAGCCAATACTACGATATTCGAGCCAGTGAAATTTAATGGCTCATTCTTGCATATGTTGACGAGACAAAGTGAAGAATTCATTTTTTTATATATCTTAGTTTTCGAGATATAGAATGTTAAAAATAAATTATAAGTTTAGTTCCTTGTGCTTTTGGTGATGTTTTTGTTCTGGTCCAGGCCATTTTTCAACCTAACCATAACAGCAAGGAAGAAAACAAAATACCTATTTGCATGTACACCATGTAGTTCAATAGCGGCTTTGGCGAATTTTTTTTTCTGTTTCAGGCAGCATCTCAACCTAACACTTCAATTTTGAGATACGATATCTCGAGAGCTAAGCGAGATATCAAAAAATTTTATTCTTTAATTTCTGTTTGTTTAGTCGAGATATATTAGAATCGACCATAAAATTCATCAAATGTCAGTGGCTCGGGTATCATAGAATCCCCCTTAAACAAGTAGTTAAAAAATGGGGAATAGTTTACTCGCAATACATGACATCACAAACATGGCGCTAATGAATTTAGTTAATATTAGTAATTTCATGAGCGCCATGTTAGTGACATGACGTGTATCGTGATGTAAATTCCTCCCAAAGAAGGTTATTAATTATTACTAATAACTAAATTCTTCGTGCCTTATGCTAGAACAAGTAGTTTCAGTTGCCATTCTAGTGCAGGCTGCATTTCAACCTAACCATAATCTCCGCTACAAAATTAAAGCTTCAATTACCCTCACGATGATACAATTGCTGTATAGCCTACTAGTGACGTCATGGTATAGCGATATTACCCAAACGATGTTGGGTTGCCAGAAATACTATTTTCTTTTCTTTGTTTTTATTTTTAGCCTTCTCAGGAAGTTTAGTGATATATGCTCTTTGCAAAAATGTATGTAACTGTTTTTTAATATGTTATCATTCTTGTAGTTAATAGTCAGCTGCCTGACGGTCTGTGAATAGTGTTGCCCAAAATCGGTCTTGGTCTTGCAATTTTGCAAGACCAAGACCAAGACCAGGTGTATTGATGCAAGACCAAGACCGGCCAAGTCTGGTCTTGTTCTTGCATTTGGGCAACACTAGTGTTGCCCAAAATCGGTCTTGGTCTTGCATTTTTGCAAGACCAAGACCAAGACCAGGTGTATTGATGCAAGACCAAGACCGGCCAAGTCTGGTCTTGTTCTTGCATTTGGGCAACACTATCTGTGAAATTAATAACGGTCATTTACACCGTGTCAAGAAATTTGATGTAAGTTCATTTAAAAACTTCAATCGTTCTAAGAAAATTCTTTAGATGTAATCTGGCACTTCATAAGAAACTCAGGTTGTTACATTTCATGAGTCTATAATATTGGACTGCTCAAATTAAAAGATGACGATGACGATTACAATTACTTTAACGAAATGAGTTCGCAATTAATATTCAGAGGGAAATACCGACTTTCGGGTATCAGAAACAACCATTAAAGTAAAATTAATGTAAGGTCAAAGAAGGTGAAAGCCGAAACCCATCGGCGGCCCATTCATAGACACATGGAGGACATTTCAAACCAAGTGTCGTATGTCCTTACATCAGCGGTTTGGTGGCTTAGTGGTTACGGAGCTTGCTTTCAAAATTTTGGAGTCCGGTCCTCGGTTCAAATTCCTGTTGGGCCATGAATTTTTAAGTCATGTTTGATCATATGAATCACGCCTGGACGTTCTGTAGCTCGTAGTGCACGTTAAACTGCAGGTCCAGCCACTACAGAGGCGGAGTAAGCGGCAAATTGAAACTCTGTCAACAGGCAGCAACTCAACACAAATTTACTTCACCCCTCACATACTTCAAAGGGAACTGGGATTTGACACAGGCCTACGGTACACAATCTGATGAATAAGAATTGTATACTTCTATCCCTCCTACACTGTTGAACAAGTACCAAATTTTGTGTGTTTCTTTGTCCTCGGGTGATCGAACCAAATAAGCCGGTTTTCGAGGTCCAAGCGTTCTTGCCGCCTTTAGCGACTTACAAATATTGAATCAAAGCTTGGGGCTAATTTCTTTTCTTCTATTGTGAAATCTTTATAATCTTTATCTTTAAACGAGCAGTTCTTGCATATATTTGCTACCTCGGAGACGGCTACAACGATTTTGATGAAATTTCGTTTTTAGAAAACGTTTTCCATTTTCAAGTTTATCTAAATAGGTGCCTTCCTACGAAAATGCTATTTTTACACAAAACGAGCAATTCTTGTCTTTGGTATCTCGGAAAAGGCACTAACGCCATTTCATAGACTTTCCAGGTACAGAAGTCGACTGATGTTAGTTAAGATTCTTTTTGGTTAGATCAAGGAACGATTCTTCATGGTCAGGCACCGAATTATAGTATAATATTGTGGAAACAAGTAAATGCAAGTATATTCATTGAAATCGTACTTTATTTTGAAGAGAAGTAAGTAAATGCAAGTATATTTATTACTGAAAGGTATTTTATTTTGAAGAGTAGTGATAAATGTCACTTTTGTTGAAAAATTCGTTATCATCAAATTCTACATGTATATTTTTAAAACATTTAAAAAGTAGATATTGAAAAAAGAGATGTTGATTTTGTCAGATGTGATTTTTTGAAACTTCTTTACTATACAAAACTTCTTTGAAGACAATGTTTGCAGTTAGAATGTGATCACCGTTATGCATAGTTTTATCGGAATGAATGAATTTAGCAGTGATGTAAATTCCTTAAGCGTTTTCGGTAAATTAGTTATAAATTCACTTGGTAATTTGTTCCATTCCCTGAGACCCTTACCAACAAAAGAAAATTTTACCACTCCCTTATGCATGAAATCGAGTGCCAGCTTGTGGTCATGATCGCCTTTCCCCTTCCATACACTGTTCCTAATTCTTTGACCAATAACCCTCCAAGCCACATCACAAACATTCCCAGCGCTCTCTTCCCTTTCCTTCTTTCCTCCAATGACTCCCAATCCAGCTCATTTTTCACATCAGTTACTGACTGGGTCCTCTGATAATTTGCACAAACAAATCTAGCTGCTCTTCTTTGCACATCCTCCAACTCCTGTATTTGATAACCACAATGTGGGTCCAAAACTACACCATCATATTCTATCAATGATCTGACCAAAGTTTTGTAACCCCTAACTTCTCTGGTACACCCTCTCATCACTCTCTCTAGTAAATGAAGAATTTTGTAGCCTTTTCCTACCAACTGCCCAGTTTACTCTGCCCAGTTGAGTTTGTTACTAAACGTTATGACAAAATATTTACACTTCAAGCCTTCAACAAGCAATTCTGACCCCACCCTACAATTATAATTAACCTTTAGTTTTATTATCTGTGTACCTAATACGCTGACTCTTGGCTTTTATCTTCATTCTATTTAGATATTCTATCCAGGTCACCCTGCAACTGTTCACTTCACCTGTTTTGATCGAATTGCATACCATTATATCATCTGCAAAAAACCTAAATTCTGTCCGTTACCCATCAACTGATTCATTCATTAGAATAATGAACAGTAAAGGTCCCAATGCACTACCCTGTGGCAATCCCATAATTACTTCCACCTCTTTTGATAATGTATTTCCTACCCTAACACTTTGCTTTCTAGCTTTTAAGAATTCCTCTACCCAGCAAGTAACTTCTTCATCCAATCCAATTGATTTCAGTTTATTTAAAACCATTTTATGGCTTACTCTGTCAAATGCCTTAGAAATATCTAGTGCCACACTACCAACTTGGCCTCCCTTGTCCAGTTCATCTGAAATATGTTGCATATAGCCCTCCGGTTGAGATTCAGTTGTGCGTGTGCCTACCTTTATGGTCTCCTCCATGGTCACCACCGTGGCTAGCCTGAGCCATGGCCGTCATGCAGAGAGCAGCCAACACCAGGAGAATCAGAGCCTGCAACACCAACACACGACACCAAAGTAATAAACATACAGGAGCTGACTAGCGCATTAGTAACCGTTCATCTTGAATACAGACGTTAGGAATTGTTTTGAAATGTCGTCCGGAATATAGTTTTAAAGCAGTTTTGCATCGTTCCCAAAATGACTGCCGAAGCGTCACCATTTCCCGCCCTAAAAACTAAGACACGCAAAACAATGGGGCCCAAAACACATTTACTCGTAGTTTACGCTGTTCCAAGGCAAATAGTAACACTTTCTCACCCAATTGGGTTAGAGTCTCTTTATTAACCATACCCATTAATATGTTACAAAGAACCAGAAAAAATAAAATATTATAATAATTTACAATTATAAATTTACTAACGGATACGAGTGGTAGCGGTGATAATTAATACAAAAGTTTAGATTCTCTATCTGTCTGATAGTTAGTAAAACGGCAAAGTTGTCTGCTAGGCAGAATGACAAACTTTTTTATATTGAGAAGTATAATGCTGCCCAGGCATCAAGGATTAGAATGAATTATTATTATTTATTTTTTTAGTACATTTGGGCAAATTATAAAATGTAACGAAATAATGGCCAACTGTATCATGAGGTGCCTTTCATATATCCGATATAAATTATTACCAGAGATGTAAAGGTTTCTTCTTCGATTGCCAGCTTCGCCGGAATTTTCTAATGGCTTTGTCCTGAGATACACCTATCGTTACATATGTGAAATACTTCAGGAAAGCTTCGTAGTTCGGATTCCTCGTCAAGGTAAGGGACGCCCTTAGGAGAAAGTATTGTATTTATTCACTGCTGAGTCATAATTCATGGCAATGTAGAAATCTACCAATAGGTAACGAACGAACAATAGTTAGCACCCGATCCGTTGTAAGAAAAAAAAAATATTCTTATTCTGATAAAAATTGAACTTGCCTTTTATTTGAGCGTTTACAATAAAAAGTAATCTTCCAGAAAATAAATATTTTTTAGTTAAAATTTATTGTTTCCTAATTAAAATTATACGTAATATTAGGTAGAGACATTATAATGCTATTCCCGCAAACTTAAAAGCTTACGATGCGCATAGCATTAACATCCCGAACGTTTTTCTTCATTTTTAAGTATTTTTGTTTTTAAATTCAAAGATACCTTAGAACTTTCGTCTAATTTTATAATTTGCTTTTGTCTATTACTGAACGACTACCCAAGTATACGGGGATTAGCCCGACAACCGAAGAGGTGATATATACTGTCTTGAGTAATTGTTGCACTTATCTCTTACATACTGTACTAGTTGAAGTCTTGGCATGTTTTATGCATCTGAATTGAAATGGTGTTAGGCAAAACTTGGAAGTAAAAACTTGATAGTATAAAATCTGATGCTTTTGCAGGTGCCATGTTTATAAAATTCCACTTAATTAGCGGGTTTGTTGTTGCGTCAATGTTATTGCTAGCACCATCGTTTCCGTAGCCAAACGGTGAACATGTTCAGGGTTATTTCGGACTGACGTATCCGCTGCTGACGGTTTGTTATACCCTCGTCACAACCATCAGCAACAGTTCCACATCACCCCGAAATACACCTGAAGAAGTTCTCAGGTTTGGTGCCGAAGCTTTGGTAGTGCAAAGTAAGTGGAATTTTACAAAAACTTAATAACGTAGCATATATTTTGCGTTCGAAGAACGGCATTTACCTGTTACGATGACCAGTGGGGGTACATTATTTCAAACTGCAGTCGAAAAGAAAATATCGGGTTCAACCACAGAGAACGTAGCATAACGATATCAATGAAGTTCAACTTATGTATCACTTGAATCCCGAACCAATGCCGAATGAGAAATAATTTTCTGAATCTGTAATGAAACTTTCTCAGGAACTTCTAGGAAATCATTATTGAATCTTCCTTATATGATAAAATATTTCTTTCTTCCTGTCGTACAATTTTCCGAAAGGTTGTCATACTCTATCTTACATGGTGATGCTGATTATTTTACATTGAATTCTGTCTGTGTATAAATAAAGCAACTCGAAGACTGGATGTTTATTTGTTACCCATACAAAAATACTCCGTTTCGTCGACTAGGGCTAAATTTCCCTCAGCTGATTTCTACACCATTACCTGTTTCCTCCCATCCATAATATTTACAGTGTGAGTTCGAAATTACAGAAAGATAGAAAAATATCCACTTTATTTGTATTATGACTTAATTTGAAATAGATTCAGACAGAGTTTACAGGTATATTTCAGCACGAAGTGCACAAAAAGCTGTACTTGACCACCATATGAAAATTATGATCAGGAAGTCCGCGAGATAAGCCACGTGTAAAGATTAGTGATAAATAAATCTGCAAAACGAGCTATCTGGTATCCCAGTAGTTAAGGCTTCAAACTGGAGATCGAAAGGTCCGCGGTACGAATCCCGGTCTCAGCTGGAATTTTCAAAGGCCCTTAATCCGATCTCTACCTCTGGCACAGCTTGCTGTGTAAAACCAGAACGCATCCGTGGTTCCGGTTTCACGCTAAACTGTAGGCTGTCCTCCATACCCCATAACATTGCCAGGCTAGGTTAGTTAACCACAAGAGACGTATTGCGCGGTAAATCGAAAACTTTGTCACTTGGCAGCTGAACAGTCTTTCGGGACCTCCCCGAAAACAATGCCAAACGATAACTTAAAAAAAAAAAAAAATGCAAAATATCGTGACTTTTACATTAGTTTGTAGAGACTGCCCGTCGTATTTAAAAAATTTATATGGGTTCGTATTTTTCTCGATAGCACTGTCATTAATTTGTGTTCGAAGTCAAAATCTTCTCATACTAACTACGGAATATGGAGAGATGATTCTCTAGTACTGAAATTATAATTGCTCCTTTATTAATAAATACTACATAACATTTCAAATATTTAATTGTATTTTAAGAACTTGTATCTTTAAGTACAACTCAATCTTTGTTGTTTGTGTTACGACTTATATTACTCTCTGTGAAGCAACCAGGATATAAATACTACGACTAGTACATTAGTTTATAGAGAATATCCGTCAATTTCAAATTTTCATAAAGTTTCGTGTTTTGTCCGATAACATTAATTTGTGCTCAAGTCTACAATGTTCTCATACCTCCTTAGCATTATGAAGAATCAGGATTATATACGACTGAAATTATATTAATTGTTTGTCGATAAACGCCAGTATTTAATCGTAGCTTTGGAACTAGTGTCTTTAATAAAAGCGTAGTTTTTGTTGTTCCTGTTACAGTTTATACTACTCTCTCTCAAGCCTCCATGATCTAAATATCTCGATTTGTATATTAGTTTATAAAAATTGACTGTCATATTTCAGATTATTATAAAATTTCGAGTTTTTTCCCAGAGCACTGTTACTAATTTGTGTTCGAGGCAAAATGTTCTAAAAGCACTTTCGAATTTTGGAAAGTCATGATTATGAAGTACTGAAGTTATAATTACTTGTTTGTTGAAAAGCACCCTATATTATACTTCCAATATTTAATTTTACCTCAGTAAGTGGTATCTTTGATTGTAACTTAATCTTTGTTGTTGCTGTTACAGGTTATACTGTATTATTATCTGTGAAGTGCGCCGTTATCGGCTCCTACTTACCAAGAATGTCTTTGGAGCCGCCATGTCTGGTGAGGAGCTGTTGTCTTCTGCCCGTCCAGTCTGCAGCTTGCCTTATATTGGGCTGCTGGGGCTGTTTTTGCAGTGATCGGCGAGGTCGCAATGTTCCCGCAAGGTCTTCGCACAATGGCGATCGCCTTCCGGAGAAATCCCCCAGCGTAGCTCGGGACACAGAGTCAAGTCGACCAATAAGAACAGAACGGCCTTCAGGCAGGGACCTGCAGATTTGCAGTTTCCGAAAGGGTTTACAGAACACTATGTTCCAATTAATAGCAGAGACGCTGTGTTTGTTGGGTTAGTGTGGCTATAGACTGTAATAGTAAAATCGTAGGGCCTATGCTGTTCTGACAAGCGCCACTGTTCAAAAACAGCACGGCGCAGATATCTACGATATCTTTCGAGTTTGAAATTGTTCTTTTCGTCATCAACTGAATTCGGAGTAACTGTGATAGTTTTTTAGTTTTATTGTCAGTATCATAGAAAATATCAAAGGAAAATATAAAAATAAATATCGTAAACAAACTAACGCATCTTCAATATCTTCGAAATTTATGGCCGGAAACTGAAAATTATTTCATCCAACTTCACACAGCAAATAACTTTAAAAACCCAATTACCAATAGGAATTTGAAAGTGCATTAAAAAGTTTCAAAAACAATAAAGCACCTATAGTGGGTGGAGTCGATCTAGAACTAGAAAATATAGATGTTTACATCTTATTAATGCAATATGGAAAGGATAACCACCATTCACAAAATTTATAGTTATCCCCATTTTAATGAAAGAAAATCGTTAAGATTGTGAAAATTGTGAATGTACTAGAAGGCTCGTGCGAAAATTTCGGGAATAGAATACAATGAATACTGAGGTTGCTAGTTTCTTTAATAGGATGAAACAGGAACCGCCACATTTGTATCAATCGTTTATTTGTTTAGTGTAATAAGTACGTAACAAAATACTTACAACATGTTAAGAAACGAATAGGAAAAACTTCTGAACGCGTTAAACATATGTATGACAAACTGTCATTGACCTTAACGGAATACATCTAACCTGAACAAAACACACACAGGAATATGTGTTGGGATCATAGCCCGTGAGAAAATTTTGCCAGTAAACACAAATGTTTCCGTAACAGAAATAATATCCGAAAAGCTACTTATTGTAGAAAAAAACATAGTTTATTGACATGTCTGTCAAATGTGGTGCTGTTATCTATTTGTAATGCCTTGTCGACGCCAGTGATACGTGCTACTGTTATCTAGAGTCTAACTGTCTCAAACGTGCAACCTTCATAATTATTACTTTTCCTCTTTAAGGGTCAAAATTCGAAAAATTTATTTCTTAATTAATGATGTAACCTAAGTGTGGATCTTAATCTTTTGATTTCTGTTTGGTATCAAGGAAAATAATGGTTCATGACCAAAAAAAAATGTAAAAGTATTGATACTCTTGCCCTTTAAGGATCGAATTCCGAACAAAATCCTTTCTTAAAATATGATGCAACTAAAACGGATATCTTAATGCTTAAAATCATTCCTCACTTATAGATTTTGCTTAAGTATCAAGGGCGATAAATAGCTCGTGGAAAAAAAATGGAAATAATATATATTATTAGTCTACTGAACAGTGGGTACAACTTTTTTGCCACAGATGTTAGAACAAAATCGAGGTTATGAGTAGATGAACTACCAGAATACTTCCAATAAGTTTACTTTTCGGAGAATTTGATTTTATATTAAATCCGTCCATTTAGTTAAAAACATTTGGTAAAATTTTACGGCTGACAAATCGTGTAATATAATTGTATTTTATGATTAAAGAAGTCCTTCAGTCAATACTGTCGCTGGTCTGCCTACTTTAGGTATTTAGGTATTACATTGGACATCCGATTTGGGATTATCGTTACTAAAAGTAAAAAAAAAAACTGGGATGATTTATTATTATATTGAATTTAATGTGAAAATTTAAGTTCGTGTTTTAACCAGATGAAGTTAATCTGTTATGACGTCTGACCTTAAAAACGGGAATTATTCTAGATCCAAGACCATGCGCAAAAAGCAGTCACGGGTATTTTAGTAGTAGAATTGGCGAAGAACGGAATGATTTTCGACAAGGCTGGTCTTATGTAGATGTTTATTTTACTCTGAAATCGTTAGTTAAAAAACATAGAGAACTAGCCTCGTACCCGCGACTTCGTACGCGTGGATTAAGAATTTTTTTGCCAGAATTAAATATAGTAAGTTGTTGGTAAAGAAGGATTAGTCCCAAACAATATCGAGTCGGCATAATATGACAGGAAAGTTATCACTATATCATTCTACCGTCGAACCTGCCTCTTGAAGAGAATTAATTTCCAACATATTTCTGTCACTATTCGATAAGATCTCAAAATTTCGTGACTTCAACTGTTAATTATACTGGAAAAAAAATATCCTGTGCCTTTCATACACATTTCCTTATAAAATTACATCACAACGATATAGCCATTTAGTCGTCAAAACGTAACAAAAAGACAAGAGACTTACTTCCGTATTTATAATAATATTACTGTGGTTCACACTCACACACTGACTGTGAACAACACCTGAGGGATCATTATAACGTAAAAAAGTGTACACCTACAACATTGCAAGACTACCTACGATTTGCCTCGCATTGCGCCCCTAACTTTCTAATATCTACGGTTTAACATTCAATCCGAATAACCTACGGCCCAGGCCTGACTCTTACGATGAAAAACAATTTTTAAAAATCTTATCCCCGACGGAGATTTGAACCGGAGATCACGACGTTTGTAAGCCAGCGCTTTAGCCACTCAGGTGCCAGGCCGGAAACTCGGGACGGAGTCGTCCACATCCAACGTGTCAGTCTACCGCCGTATTTCGAAGTTATGAGACAAATGTGTTATTTATACAGATAATTTTTCAACCAAATGTTGACAGTATTTTTCTCCTTGTTTCAAAGGATAAGTGTGCAAAGTTTCATCGAGAACGGATAAAAACTGTGGATTTGTATGAAGAACAAACAAACAAACCAACAAACAAACATACATTCATCTTTATATATAAAGATTTAGCATAGAAACACATCTGACATTCGTAGACTGCAGAAATCCAAACCACTGATGAATCCTTAAATCGTATAGTAATAGCAACATACAATTTTCAAAATGCAATTTAATATCTGTGAAACTGGATACTAAAACAATAGACTGGAAATCTATCAACAGTCATTTCAGACATGGTAGCTATTTAACTCCATTACTCTATAGTATCAGTAATTCATTAATCATATGCTGGAGATTAGCCATACATGGAAGCATAACTGAGAAATAACTACATCGATACCTTACTCTATGCCCGTGATCAGGTATTAATAGTTGACAGTGAGGATGGTCTACAATTTTCAGTACATCATTTGAAGTTGACTGTCAAAAATTTTGAAATAGGAAATTTCAACCAAGAAATAAAAAATCACGGCATCTCAAGGAAGAAAACAAATCCGAAGCAAAATAGCACTAAATAACGAAATTTAGAAAAGGTTAACAGATTTAAATATTTGGATTCCACGTAACAAATTTTCAACAAAAAAACATACATTTCAAAATACTAAATTACAACTGGGCACTGAGGATAAAGGAGCGTCCATAAACTGCGTGCCCCGTTTTGTCGTCTCTTGTATACGAAATATCTGGTTGAAATTTATTTCCTGCAAGCATCTGAATGGGACAGTTAGCCGGGTAATCAATTCATTACGAAATTCAAATGCACCAACATTAGACTTAGACAAATCTATTTAAGTACTGGCGTAGTCCCAGAAGATTCCATGGCTTCTGTAACGGATTGAATAGAATACTGTATCTTAGGTACAAGTTCTAACAAATTTTGTTGAACAATAGACTGACTTTCCTCACGTCTAATTGTTAGTTTGAAGTTTGTGCCTGACTATATTTATTAATTAATAAAGTGAGAAATCTTTCAACCGTTAGTGTGAACCTAGCAGCCATTCTTTGCACCCCTTCAAACTCCTGTATTTGATACCATAAATGAGGGTCCCATACAACACCATCATATTCAAGCAATGGTCTGAGCAAAGATTTGTAATCCAATTCACTCACTTAATTTAATTTAATTCAATTGCTATGGAGCGCACGCTCCGGTGTCAATTTCCCTGCATAACCATTTTTACCCCCTGTACTGTACTCACCCACTTTTTCCTTCTACAAATTTCAACTTTAAATTGTTTCACCGTTTTTGGTAAATTATTTATCAATTCTCTTCCTGACCCCTAACCTACGAAAGAAAATCTTCCCACACCCCTGTACCTGTAATCGAGTGCCAGCTTGTGGTCATGGTCATCCCTCCCCTTTCTTGCATTACATTTAATTCTTACACCAATATCTTTCCACGCCTCATCACCAATTTACGCCTTGTACACCCCACGACTCTCTTCACCCTCCTCCTGTCTTCCATTTAACGTCATCCAGCTCCTTTATCATATCGGTTACTGACTGTGTTCTACAGTGATTTCCAGAGATAAATCTAACAACCCGTCTTTGAAGCCCCTCCAGCTCCTGTAGTTGATATTCAAAATTTGGAGAAGCCAAACTTTCCTTTTCGACGTCTGATACGAGTATGACAAGGATACTTTATCGGGGATACATTCAAACGGTGGGTTGTCCCACTCTAGCCGGCGATGAGATATCCCCCACGGCTCTGTGGCTCGGCGTCAATGAATTTGGACGCGACGAAATTCAAGCAGGGTCTGCCATGAGTTCTCCATTCGTGGTGCGTTTTTGGATCGGCGCGTGATCATTTGGCATGTTGGCTCGCTCCTGTGCGACAACCTTTAGAGGAGCTTTAGTGCGGGAAAAATTTTCTTTAGATATTTTTTATGGTTACCAGATGATAGCTGGTATCTCGCCGGTTCTCAGAATGTTTCGATTTTCTATTTACGTATTTCACGGTTCATATGAGCTTCTAGCAAAACCATAAAAGAAAAATGTATTTCTGCCGTACGTTTTAGAAACCATTGAACCGATTTTTTTTAAAGATATGAGGTGATGCTTTACCTCCAATCAATTACGGGAAAGCTACAACGATTTTTCGGAGTTTGAAGCTTCCCAGAAATGAGCAATTTTTATACTTTACTAGGGTTTTTTTTTACCAAAAATCGTATGTATCACTCGATAGATAATTTCATTAAAAGGATACTAAATATGTAATAAAATATTGTTTTCTACTAGCGGTCTGGTGGCTCAATGGTTAAGGCGCCTGACTGAAAGTCAAAAAGTCCCTGGTTCGAATCCCTGTTGCGGTGAGGATTTTCATAGACCTTTAACCCGACCTTCACCTCTGCCAAAGCTAGATTTGTGTATGTGATACGGCAGAAAGATTAACTGGTTTGGATTCCATGTGAAGGTCACTTTTACCACGTATAATTACCGGATTGTTTTAGGTAAGGAGGAAAGGAACTGGTCACCCTACCTACAGTATAAAGTCTCGACCTTTGGGATTTTTCGAGCACGCGTTATTATTCGTTTTCTGACGCACCATATTGAATAATCACCAATGAATTTTTACAGGAGCGACGAAAAACTTCTGTCGGGAACCAAACGCACACTATTGTGGAACTCACTGGGCACCCAAGCGGCAATTCAGTTGCATTTGTTTTTACACTACAGGGTGGTGCATATTTACAACAAAGTTTTATCGACTCAGCGTGTTTGGTTTGTTAGAACGTTAAATGTCCGGGGCTACCCGCCTTCCGGGGCTACCTGACTTTCCCCTACTATTTGAAACACAATTTCACAAAAGAAAGTAATTTAATGAATCGCTTATAATACACAACTCTCGCGCTGCAATAAAATGTTTTTATTCCACAACAAGGTGCGAATAGTATTGTCGCCAGTGGTCACTGAATAGTTGTTTTTTCTAGGTATTGTCTACGAAGCTGAATTTATTACATAAACTGTACACAATGTTGAAGTTTTTATCTCTTATATAATGAGGGGCGATATCTGGCTTCAGGCACGATAACTTTTAACTAAACAACTTCAAATTTACCAAAGAAAACTCTGTTGGTGAAATGTAGGTTAGTTTCATAAATCAGTCAGATCCTATTCTAAATCTAAACTGACGGAAATTAAAATCCCAACACCCAGACAGGTATTGTGGAATTTTAGGAAACTTTGTAGATACATCCAGGGTCATACCTAGCAGAAATGATAACAAACTGAAATGGATCAAACTAAGTTTATTACCTTTAGATACAGTTGTCAGTAAGAAGTGCGCCCGCATTGAGCACCTATACAGTCGTGGATCCTTGCCGGCATTGAATCAGTAAGTGTTCGGATGCCTTCATGGGCTATGTCTCTTTACGCTTCCATGTCTTGTGCAGTCAGTTTTTACACAGTTTTTGCTGGGTGACCATGTGATCTAATGTGTCTATTCCTGGTATCCCAGATATGCTCTACTGCAGACAAATCTGGAAACCGTGCCGTCCAAATTGTAATCGTAACCCCTTGCAAGGATTATGTTGCGATGACCAGTTTGAGGAAGGGCATCATCCTGTTGGAAGATGCGATTTGGATGGTGGACATGGAGGGTATCACAATAGGGAGCAGCACCCCGTACACATAGTGGTGGGCTCTCATTGTGGCTTCAACAACAACCATCTCAGTCCTGCTGTAGGAAATAATTACCATCAAACCATGACACCAGTGACTGGACCCGTGTGACGTCCAGAAACCACAACAAGGTAAGCCGTTTCTCCACTACGCCTGCGAACATGTTCTCGATTATTACTTTGCTACAAACAGAATCGAAACTCGTCTCTAAACACAAATGTACGCCATTCACGTGTCCATTTGCGTTTTGCATTACACCAGATTAGACGATGTTACAAATGAAACACATTGCATAGGGGTCAGAGAGTGTTATCAAGCTTCAAGCAGTTGGCAATCGTCTGGGAGGTGACTCTGTAACCATTCCTTGGCTCTGGCCTGCTGTCATCTAACTGCCAACAACAGCAACACACACAATTTGGCGATCTTCGTGTATTGTTTTCCATCAGTATGGACCTGTGTCTGGTCTAGGAGTACTAGACCCTTCTTTAATCCACTGTGTAACAAGTCTGTATACTGACATTGCACTACGGACAATCCTTCTGGAGATTTCACGATATGATGCACCCATTTCAAACACGCCAATTTGGGTGTAGAGGGTCGTCACTCTTCGCCTTGGCATACATGGACAAAAAAGTGTCATGTTCAATCACACTGTTCACCACAAAAAACATAACAATTTTGCATAATAAATAGCCACGTAATTCTCATACTAAAGCTTTCAATTTTAATCAATTTTAATACTCTTCGTGTGGTGATACTTGGTACCAAATTTCATTCATTTATCACAACTCTGTCTGGATGTTGGGATTTTTTTAATTTCCGCCAGTGATATTATTGTGCATGCTGACGTCACGCTCCAGGCCTTGATTGCAGACTAACAGCGGCCAGAGCTATTACTACAATACCGAGTTTATGATGACATGAAGTGCCAGAACACTTTCATTAAGTTTGATTCTGTTAGCGTTTCACTATAAATTAAATACGAATATTTAGTTAAACAATTTACGGCTTAAAAACCGTTGAATAAAAATTCTCTCTATGATTGAACTAAGTACTTCCCGTCATTGAGATTTTTCAGACACTAGTGTCGCTGCTGGGTCAGCTTTAGGTATTAACATTGGACAGCAAACTTATGGTTAAGGCTATTAAAAGTATTACGCTGAACTTAATGTGAAAATTTAAGTTCGGCGTATTTAAGTGAGGTCAAGTCATTCTGTCATGCCCTTTGGCACGAAAAACTGGAACTATTCTAGACCCACTATCATTTTCCAAAATACGATCACGGGCTTACTCGTAGTTTCTGAATAAGACGATGCTGTTGATAAACACTATGGTCAAGCTAGAATCTTCCTTTCAGGTTTAAAGCACATTGATTTCAAGGCGACCTTGGAACGACGCGCTGTTTTGCTTCGTCTGATAATCGGATATCGGTTCCGCCTCTCCTGCTGTTGTTTCCCTATTACAACCGTGAAGGATATCAACCGTTCACCACCCACAGCAGCCAGCCATGGCTATTGACGGTCTAAACAAGGTCATTATACGTGTTTGTTGACAATAGGTCAGTTACGCAAAAACTAATCAATGGTGCAGAACTGACCTGATAATGCATGTTTAACTGACTCTACAATCCATAAATAAAACAAAAATGTCTTACAGAAATAAGAAACAGGATGGTGGGTCATGTTTTTGAGATTGGGATTGGTTAATTTGTTAGTGGATGATAGAGTCGAAGGTAAGAACAGTAGAGAAAGACAGAGATTAGTGTAAATGAAGCATGAGTTTTGGCACTGTAAATAATCTACATATTATGAATCAACAGGTTTCTTTTCCTCTCTGCCTGTCTGTTTGGATGAGGGCTATTTACATGAAAACCTTGATCGGATTTTGATTAAATTTCGAAAAGTATAGTAAATGGTCTCAGTAGTAAAACGGGATATATTTCATTCTGATACGGTGTTAAAAAAATTAGAGGTTAACATAAAACTGTCAGCATAACAGTATCCATTTTTCGGTGAACTCGATTCACGCAAAAAAATTTGGAGTAAAATAGGTTATTTTCCATTGTGATGTGACATAGAAAAGCTGATAAATTAAGACAAACATGTCCGTTAATTAGTATCCATTTAAAGCAGTGATGGATCCAGGATTTTGGTTTGGGATTGGGAGGGGCTTAAGTGGATTTTGGTTTGGGGGAGGGTTTCAGCGGATTTCGTTTTGCGTGAGGGAGGGGGGCTTGAGTCGGGCAGGGGTAGGCTTTATAGTCATGTCGCCCTTAAAAGATAAGTAGAGCTAAAAAAAGAAAAAAATTCCATTTGGGGGTGGACATAGATACTTTTTTGGGGGGGGCGGGGAGTTTGAGCCCTTAGCCCCACCCCTGCATCCGCCATTGATTTAAAGGTAAGGTAAGGTACTTTTTGACAATATCACACCCCCACCAATTGTTATAATGTTTCTTAATTATCTGTGTATGTTTATAAATAAGTGTACTGATGTATGTAAATTAATATGTTGAATCGTAGGATTTCACAGCCTGTAGTCATTTAGGGATTGAATAAGTTAGTGTGGAGATCTTTTGTTGTTGCGATTGTGTAAGCAGATTGTAGCAACATACGAGTAGACATGTGTGTTTGAGACTCCGTAGTTTGATTTGACGATAGAGAAAAGATTATAATACATGTCTGTAATCAAGTAAAGCAGAGATGTTACGCATATTTTGAGCAGCGATAATAATTCCTTCGTAACAATAGTCCCTACCGTTTTTGGCTGATTAAATTAACTAACAGTGTTTGGTTGTTGAACTCAGCCAGTTAAACACTCTAATTAAGAAAGGAGTCGAAATATTTACTGGTACTAGCAGCAGCGTCGTAGTTAGAAATAAAATTGGTCGCAATTCAAACTTATTTCCACTTCTGGCGCACTCGGATTTAGCGTAAAACTATAGGTCCCCTTTATTTGTTAATAATTTCTTCAGGAAAAATGTCTCATTATTCATACAACTTTTCCTTCCTGAAAGAAATATCTAGCTTGTTTGTCGGTCGAAATATTCTTAGCATTGTCAAAAATAGTTTTATATTCTCCTTGTGCAGGGCCGGATTAAGGCAGCACGGGGCCCGTACCAAATGTGAAGAAGGGGTCCCTGGCCGTCCGGGGGAATTGTAGAGCTAATAAAAAGGTCGCCCATCTAGCCTGACGGGGAGACTCCTGGGCGCGGGGCCCCCCTAGGAGGCGAGAGGCCCCCCAGAAGGCGCGAAGCCCGTTGTATTTGCTACGTGGCTAATCCGGTACTGTCTCTGTGGCTATATCACTTGTTAAATATAAATTTTAAAAATCTGGTACACATAATAATTGTACTGTAAAATTTTTTGTAGTGCCCTGTGGCATAAGACTTTCGCAAGATATAAATAGCAACATAATAAACATCAACTTTATTAAACAAATTACATTCGTAGACTAAACATTCACAGTGCGACGTTCGTGATTTGTTTCAAGCAAATAATTTAATATTTTTTCGAAGCGAGCTTGCCGTGTTGGTTTCGAAAGCGCTGTTCGGTGAATTCCTTAATCAAGTCGAGCGAGGCCATGAAGATGCCGACGCCTGCAAGGATGAAGTCCACAGAGAGCTCCGCAGCTGTTTCTAGGATCACCTTCAACATGGTGGACACGTGAGTGTTCGTTACGACCATGTGGAGCGCCTCTAGCGGTAGCATCGCCAACCACAACAGCGTGTCCAGAACAGACACCACGGAAATCTTTGGCCTCCATCTGTGGGGAAAAACAAGGCTATATATCCATCTTTACCCACAGCTCACTATTTCAGACAATAGTTTTGACCTAGGGTTTTTAACTATATAGAAAAAATAAAGAATATTTGTATATTGAAGGGGTAAGGGGAAAATAAAAACAGGTCTTCATGAAAGAAAAAAATTTTAGGTATTTAATCCCTTAAATACATATATTTTCGGGCTTACGAGTCTAGCTATTAATCTTTGGTTTCATTACAAAGTGTTTTAACTTGTACCAGATTCTATATATGGGATTGTAGTATTTCCGCATACTTTATGCATAGGATAAAGTACACCAACCAAAAATAATATATGACACTTTATATTAAAGTATAATTAGCAATCCTACGCCTGTGACCAGTGCGGCACATTTTCAGATTAAATTACAATTTATTCGACAAAAGATAATGTTCATAATATTCTGTAAATGATTGAAAATTGATATTGACTGACTTACTTGTCTAGTCCCAGCTTATGTAACGATAAAACTCAGAGCGCTGATAATACATTTCGCAAAGAGTTTATTTTGAGGATCCCTTATTTTCTGCTTATATGTTTTCTCCCACAAATCTTTATATTTTTGTAATTGTTTAGGTTTCTTCAATTTTTCTTTCTTAGGAGTTAGTTGTGTATCACTTATCACAAACAGAATCCAAATTACTTGCCATTTTAAACAATATACAAAAAATATCGCAACTGAAAGGACGAGAAACAGAAGAAACCGCGAATTCTCTGCTTGTCAATCACATGACTGTCATCCACCGTTCCGTTCAGCGAGTGGACACGAATCGACATGAACGCGGCTTTGTGGATGGTCTGCCCTTGCCTCGGCTACCGAGTGGTCAAAAGAAGCGAGCGGACCAAAACTCCTTGTCCGATAAGCACTTTTTCTAGAACTAGCATTAGAACGTTCCGTTCCTTGTATTGTTTACATTACGCGTAATAAAATATTTTTTATTGGTAGCAAAACGTATAATGACCAAAAATAAAGTTTGATACTTTATTAAAAATTATGGTTGGCAACCCTAAATACAACCGAAATGTATTTTTGTTCCGTTAGATTTCCCGAAAGAGACCGTTTGGCCGTGATACAAATACATAATGGTCATTTCCTTTTCTCCACGTATCTAAATTTTGGACGTGAGTCGTAAATTTCTATTTTGTTGTAACTATAAATCGGATAATTTCATTCCACAATGAACTGAAAGAATTATTTGGATATTCGGTTAGTTCAATATCTATCAGTATGGTCCATCATGCCATCAAGATGATCAAGCCACTTGAAGGTGTGTGGGGAAAACCACGTGGACCACATCAAGCCATCACTCCATTCAGCTGGTGTATCGTGAAACCGCGGTCCAAACACTTCCCATTCTGTTACCGACCACCGAGCAGAAAATAATCTTTGGATTGGATTGCGCAAGATTATATCATTAAAAAAATAGAAATATTTGTTTTGCTACTATTTGTGAAATATTATTTAAAATGTAGGTATAATATTGTTTTAAATATTATTAAGTAACATTTTGAACAAATTATCTTCGTATTTACTATTTTTAGAAAAAAAAATGTTGTCTCAACATGACTTAATGTTTGAGATTATTGGGAAATATAAATGCTTACAACGCCTATATCAGATCTCTAGTCGTGACTGCCATGACAAAATAAAAAGAAATATGACAATAGATTAATTGCTAGTATTATTTAAAAATAAAGACGTAAATGCTAAAAGAGTGTTGGAAATTCTTTGCTGTCTTGTTTTTTTTTTTAAAAAACATAATAAGGTAAGAATCAGTATGTATTTGCTTTACACGACTCTGGTATAATTATGACCCAATGACATAGCGAAAATGGCTTCTGGGTATTTTCGTTCTTCAAATGAGCATCCTGAAGCCAAAAACCGAAGTGTAGCAGCTAACCTTTGATACCCTGCCTCATTTATAATTGCGGTAATCATTTATAACAAGTGAAAATAACTTTCTTCATCCATGCGCAGGGAACTCCGCCAATTTTTTACTCCAAAGAAAGTTCCTTCGCCCGATTTACGTGAGAGAACCGTTTCCTCATCAACAACCTTTTGACCATTCCTTCCTCTTGTTCGTTTTCTTTAGAATTACGCAAGCAGTCAAGAGCATTTCTATACAATCCATTTCATGAAGACTGGAAACTAGACTAGCGCGAACATGGATGACTGGAGTGATGGAACGGTGGTATATTTGTTACACGCTTTTGGATGTGATCCGAATAGATGTCATCTGTACCATTTCACCCAAATGGAGCGATCGTGTGTGGTCACATTTACGCTCGTGTTTGTGAGCTAAACTCCTCCTGGCTCCAATGACAGGCCACATTGGCATTTTTCTCTGGAAACCCCAGCGCCAGCTCTAGCACACGGTCGAACACGTCAGGCCCATGAAGGAAGGAATATATGGAGACGAAATAACGCAAAATCTGTGAAACCTCATATAAAAACTCGCCTCCTACTGCGCATGCGCGGTGGCCATAGGAATAACGCCAAAACATTTGGCTGTTTACACAGTGTCTGCTGCTTAGAATTTTTCATTTTCTAATATTCTAAAGTTTTCTATAATGCCAAGTTGTGTTGCATACGGTTGCACAGACAAGATAGGAAACAACCTGGAATAACGTTTCATAATTAAGTCACATTGTAATTATTGTTCTTGAAGTATTTGATAGGTAACTACAACATTAGGGCCTATCGTTATTAATTTATTCATTGCTCTCAACAGGATAATATCGTTCTCAAATATTTGTTGGTGTAGTGTAGACAATCAGCATATGTTACGACTTTACACATAAACAAGTAATGGAAGTCTAATTTAAGCGGGGTAAGTTTACATCGAGATACAATGAATATGATATTCTGCATGCTTTAGTCCAGTTCAGTTTACACTGAAAGTGTACGATGAAATTAATTGTGATAATTTGTGTTGTGCGAACTATCAAACGTGATGAAGCAAACGTTGTTAGCCGAAATTTAGTTCGCGATGCATGTCATGTGTTTAGGTGTATCTATATATTTAGACTTTGTAGCGACAGTATTAATGGAAATGTGGGTAGGTTGAAATGCAGCCTGTACCAGAAGGGACAAACAATTTATTATTAGTTGTTAGTAATTTCATAAGCACCATGTTAGCGACACAACATGTATCGCGTTTCGCATACTACTCCCATTTAAGCTTCTGATTTTTTGAGACAGCATATCTCGAGAACTAAACGAGATTTCGAAAATTTTTATTCTTTATTTTCGATTTGTCTCGTCGTGTTACATAAGAATCTAACACCAAATTTGACCTTGGGGAAACGATTCTTCCGAATTTTAACCAAAAACACCTCGCTTTTGAGACAGTATGTCTGGAGAACTAAGCAGGATATCAAAATAATAATAATAATAATAATAATCTTCATTTTTGATCTGTCTCGTCGAGTTACATAATAATGTATCATCAAACTGCGGTGCCACGGTTGTCGTATGATTCACATGAGTTTTTTGTGTCTATCCTCCGCGTTACTACGGCCGACCAATATGGCGACCTCCCCACCCCACTTCTCTCTACCCGATTTCACTCCAGTGAGTGGTGAAGGTCCCTTGAGTCGTCTCCATATATTCCTTCATCCATGGTCAGGGCCATGCAATGGCTAACTCACAATCACATGAATGCCCGGCCAATGACAAGCGTCCTTTCTCCATCGTTAGGCCTCAGAGAAGACAGTTTTAAACAAATTATTAGCAGCTGTGGGTGTTGTGCATTTTTTAGAGTAATTATGGACAAATCTTTGTTTTAGGAAGATTCTATCACAATTCTGAAATTGAAGAGGAGGAACAGGTATCAGAGGATGGAAAGGGGTATGACTTCCTAGAGGCAAGGGTAGAAAAAGCTCTGAAGGAGATAAAGAATTGGAAGGCATGAGGAATTGATAATTTGCCAGCAGAAGCGTTGATGAGTTTAGGAAACAGAGGAAGGAGGGAGATAGCTTACCTTCGCAAAGAGATATATGACAAAGAGGAATGGCCAGATGACTTTCCTGCAATGATAATGATACCAATTCAGAAAAACTTCGCATGCTGCTAAAGAGTTGTTGAGAGTACTTAACAGAATACTATTTGGAAAGATAGATAGATTGATTGGAGAAGAACAATTTAGATTTGGGAAAGGAAAAGGAACAAGAGATGCTATTGGTCTGGTAAGAATCATAGGGAAAGATATATTGAGAATGGAAGAAAAATTTGTGCCGTGTTTATCGACTTGGAAAAAGCTTTGACATGATGCAAATGGAAAAAGCTGATGGATAGTAGATTGGAAGGAAAGAAGGTTGGTACAGAATCTATATTTACAATAGAAATTAAGAATAAAGATTGTAAACGAGATGTCAGGAGAAAGCAGCAATGGGAGAGGCGTAAGGCAAGGGTATTGCCTTTCCCCGTTATTATTCTATTTATATCTAGAAGAAATTATCGTAAAATGTTTAGATGGAAAAAGAGGAGTGCGAATTGGTGGCAAGAGAATACAGTGTATACGATTTGGCTGAAAGGTAAGAAACTCTAATCAAAATGCTTCAAGATCTGGATGAAGCTTGTGAAGAGTTTGGTTTGAAAATCAATACCGCAAAAACTAAAAATATGGTGATTAGCAAACTAATACAAAACTAATAAATATTAAGATACAACTAGCTGATACCAGCTATCCAGATATCCTTCAAATATCATACAAGAACAATCACTGAAGACTTCAGACGCCACCAAGGGATAAAAACTCGCATTGCCATAGCGAAGGAAACGTTTAATAGGAAGAAGCGACTATTAAATGGAAAAGTAGACAAAGGGCTAAGGAAAAGGCTCCGCAAATGTTTTGTACGGAGTGAGGCAAAAACGTGGACACTGATACGAGAGGATGAATAACGGATAGGAGCGTTTGAGATGTGGTTGTGGAGGAGAATGTGGAGGATAAGCTGGATGGAAAAAGTAAGTAATATTGAAGTGCTGAATAGGGTTGGTGAAAGGAGAAAACTACCCCAAGTCATAAAAGAGAGAAAGAAGAACTGAATGGGACACTTGCTGAGAGGGGAGTGCTTGCTAAGGGAGCGTCCATAAACCACGTAGCTCCATTTTTGCCTACTGTTAACCGTCTCCACCCCCCCCCCCCCGCAGCTCAGCGTAGTTTTCTAGCCTACCCTTCCCCCCTAGACAGAGCCCCGTAGTTTATCGATGCTCCGTAATAGACGCCTCGGAAGGACTAGTTTGTGCGAGGAGAGGAAGAAAGAGTTGCAAGATTACAGACAACATTTGGAGGAAACAGTAACTACATGGATATGAAAAGGGCAGAAGACAGAAGGGCATGGAGAGCAGCCGCTGATGATGATATCACTATTCCACCCACCGCTTGTTCAGAAAAGGCAACTACCACTGCCTTACATCAAACAAACTACATTTTCCCTAAATATCGAAATACCTCTGGCATGTGTCATTGTTAATAAAATCTTCTGTATTTTGATAACATTGTTTTCTGTCCCATATCCATGCATAAAAATTAAATTAAAAAAGATTTTTAATGTACAGTACATACAATGTCTTTCTGTACTTCCTGATTCACTATTTTGTTTTTTCACCGAGCGTAGTGGGTGAGCGGTTAACGTTCTGGCCTCGTATTCGGGAGGACGTGGATTCGAATCCCCGTCCCGGCATCCAGATTTGGGTTTTCCCAAATCACTCCAGGTGAATGCCGGGATGCTTCCTTCAAAAAGGCCATGGCCGACTTCCTTCCCGTTCCTTGTCCCCAGTCCCATCCCGCCTCTAATGACCATAGCTTCGACAAGGCGTAAAGCCATAAATAAAATAGAAAAACACTATTTTAGTCTTCATCGCAGGCTATGTTCTGCTACCCCGTGATTCTAAACCTTTCAGTAAAAATAACAAGTGTTCATATGCGAACCAAGCAGTCTTTACAGGAGATACTCCACTCTTCTTCGCCTGATTTATTTTTTTAAGCTTCCGATGAAAAGCTGTTTTCAAATTTAGGGATTTTTTCTAAATCGCCTACGGACACTCTATATTTTTTTGTCAGCTCTGTAATAACTATTTTCTTCTTCGTGCGATTTTAATATTTGGGATTACTCACTTCCCACAGACAAGATGTCAAGTAAAAATCTTTTGTTGACGATAAAACTTCCTCCGTAGGCGACATTTTGATGGTAAAAACAAAAACAAAGAAAATCGACCAAGCGGTATCCAGAGCTCACCGACAATACCTGACGACCGCTTATCTGCCAAAACGTCCACACTACGAAATATTGCGTAACATTGTCTAACAATTGTCTCATGTCTCCCATTTCAAACGGGAGACCAAAGTTCTGCGATTTTGTTTTAAAAGCATATCTATAGACATGAATTTGTCTCTAGATTATCTTATGTATAAAAATCAATGTTTGTTTGTTTGTATGTTCGTCTTCTATGCGTTCCTGTACCATATATCAGATTGCAATGAAACTTTGGAGAGTTTTCGAGTGTGCGCCTGCGAAGGTTCCTGCGAAAAAAAAATTCCAAAAAGTCGCCCCCTATTCCCCATAACACCCCATAGTTTAGGCAAAACCACATTTTTTATCCGATTTAGATAGGAATTTGTACACTTATACTTTAAAACAAACATAAAAATACTGCCTACATACGGTTTCCGAATATTAATCCCCTCGCCCCATATCCACCCCCATACTTTAGGCAATACCACATTTTTTATCCGATTTAGATAGGAATTTGTACACTTATACTTTAAAACAAACAGAAAAATACTGCCAACATATGGTTCCCGAATATTCATCCCCTCTCCCCCTTTCCAACCCCATTACGTTTTCACCCCATAATTTAGGCAAACCACATTTTTTATCCGATTTAGATAAGAATTTGTACACTTTACTTTAAAACAAACAGAAAAATACTGCCTACGTATGGTTCCCGAATATTCATCCCCTCTCCCCCTTTCCAACCCCATTACGTTTTCACCCCATAATTTAGGCAAACCACATTTTTTATCGGAATTAGATAAGAATTTGTACACTTATACTTTAAAACAAACAGAAAAATACAGCCTACGTATGGTTTCCGAATATTCATCCCCTCTCCCCCTTTCCACCCCCATCACGTTTTTATCCCATAATTTAGGCAAACCACATTTTTTATCCGATTTAGATAAGAATTTGTACACTTATACTTTAAAACTAACAGAAAAATACCGCCTATGTATGGTTTCCGAATATTCATCCCCTCTCCCCCTTTCCAACCCCATTAAGTTTTTACCCCATAATTTAGGCAAACCACATTTTTATCCGATTTAGATAAGAATTTGTACACTTATACTTTAAAACAAACAGAAAAATACTGCCTACGTATGGTTTCCGAATATCCATCCCCTCTCTCCGTTTCCAACCCCATTACATTTTCTCCCCATAATTTAGGCAAACCACATTTTTTATCCGATTTAGATAAGAATTTGTACACTTATACTTTAAAACTAACAGAAAAATACTGCCTATGTATGGTTTCCGAATATTCATCCCCTCTCCCCATTTCCAACCCCATTATGTTTTTACCCCATAATTTAGGCAAACCACATTTTTTATCCGATTTAGTTAGGAATTTGTTCACTTATACTTTAAAACAAACAGAAAAATACATCCTACGTATGGTTTCCGAATATTCATCCCCTCTCCTCCTTTCCAACCCCATTACGTTTTTATCCCATAATTTAGGCAAACCACATTTTTTATCCGATTTAGATAATAATTTGTACACTTATACTTTAAAACAAACAGAAAAATACTGCCTATGTATGGTTTCCGAATATCCATCCCCTCTCTCCTTTTCCAACCCCATTACATTTTCTCCCCATAATTTAGGCAAACCACATTTTTTATCCGATTTAGATAGGAATTTGTACACTTATACTTTAAAACAAACAGAAAAATACTGCCAACATATGGTTTCCGAATATTCATCCTCTCTCCCCCTTTCCACCCCCATTACGTTTTTATCCCATAATTTAGGCAAAACACATTTTTATCCGATTTAGATAAGAATTTGTACACTTATACTTTAAAAACAAACAGAAAAATACATCCTACGTATGGTTTCCGAATATTCATCCCCTCTCCCCCTTTCCAACCCCATTACGTTTTTACCCTATAATTTAGGCAACCACATTTTTTACCCCATTTAGATAAGAATTTGGACACTTATACTTTAAAACAAACAGAAAAATACTGCCTATATATGGTTTCCGAATATTAATCCCCTCGCCCCATATCCACCCCCATACTTTAGGCAATACCACATTTTTTATCCGATTTAGATAGGAATTTGTACACGTATACTTTAAAACAAACAGAAAAATACTGCCAACATATGGTTCCCGAATATTCATCCCCTCTCCCCCTTTCCAACCCCATTACGTTTTCACCCCATAATTTAGGCAAACCACATTTTTTATCCGATTTAGATAAGAATTTGTACACTTTTACTTTAAAACTAACAGAAAAATACAGCCTATGTATGGTTTCCGAATATTCATCCCCTCTCCCCCTTTCCACCCCCATCACGTTTTTATCCCATAATTTAGGCAAACCACATTTTTTATCCGATTTAGATAAGAATTTGTACACTTATACTTTAAAACTAACAGAAAAATACTGCCTATGTATGGTTTCCGAATATTCATCCCCTCTCCCCCTTTCCAACCCCATTACGTTTTTACCCCATAATTTAGGCAAACCACATTTTTTATCCGATTTAGATAAGAATTTGTACACTTATACTTTAAAACTAACAGAAAAATACTGCCTACGTATGGTTTCCGAATATCCATCCCCTCTCTCCGTTTCCAACCCCATTACATTTTCTCCCCATAATTTAGGCAAACCACATTTTTTATCCGATTTAGATAAGAATTTGTACACTTATACTTTAAAACTAACAGAAAAATACTGCCTATGTATGGTTTCCGAATATTCATCCCCTCTCCCCATTTCCAACCCCATTATGTTTTTACCCCATAATTTAGGCAAACCACATTTTTTATCCGATTTAGTTAGGAATTTGTTCACTTATACTTTAAAACAAACCGAAAAATACATCCTACGTATGGTTTCCGAATATTCATCCCCTCTCCTCCTTTCCAACCCCATTACGTTTTTATCCCATAATTCAGGCAAACCACATTTTTTATCCGATTTAGATAATAATTTGTACACTTATACTTTAAAACAAACAGAAAAATACTGCCTATGTATGGTTTCCGAATATCCATCCCCTCTCTCCTTTTCCAACCCCATTACATTTTCTCCCCATAATTTAGGCAAACCACATTTTTTATCCGATTTAGATAGGAATTTGTACACTTATACTTTAAAACAAACAGAAAAATACTGCCAACATATGGTTTCCGAATATTCATCCTCTCTCCCCCTTTCCACCCCCATTACGTTTTTATCCCATAATTTAGGCAAAACACATTTTTTATCCGATTTAGATAAGAATTTGTACACTTATACTTTAAAACAAACAGAAAAATACATCCTACGTATGGTTTCCGAATATTCATCCCCTCTCCCCCTTTCCAACCCCATTACGTTTTTACCCTATAATTTAGGCAACCACATTTTTTACCCGATTTAGATAAGAATTTGGACACTTATACTTTAAAACAAACAGAAAAATACTGCCTATATATGGTTTCCGAATATTAATCCCCTCGCCCCATATCCACCCCCATACTTTAGGCAATACCACATTTTTTATCTGATTTAGATAGGAATTTGTACACTTATACTTTAAAACAAACAGAAAAATACTGCCAACATATGGTTCCCGAATATTCATCCCCTCTCCCCCTTTCCAACCCCATTACGTTTTCACCCCATAATTTAGGCAAACCACATTTTTTATCCGATTTAGATAAGAATTTGTACACTTTTACTTTAAAACTAACAGAAAAATACAGCCTACGTATGGTTTCCGAATATTCATCCCCTCTCCCCCTTTCCACCCCCATCACGTTTTTATCCCATAATTTAGGCAAACCACATTTTTTATCCGATTTAGATAAGAATTTGTACACTTATACTTTAAAACTAACAGAAAAATACTGCCTATGTATGGTTTCCGAATATTCATCCCCTCTCCCCCTTTCCAACCCCATTACGTTTTTACCCCATAATTTAGGCAAACCACATTTTTTATCCGATTTAGATAAGAATTTGTACACTTATACTTTAAAACTAACAGAAAAATACTGCCTACGTATGGTTTCCGAATATCCATCCCCTCTCTCCGTTTCCAACCCCATTACATTTTCTCCCCATAATTTAGGCAAACCACATTTTTTATCCGATTTAGATAAGAATTTGTACACTTATACTTTAAAACTAACAGAAAAATACTGCCTATGTATGGTTTCCGAATATTCATCCCCTCTCCCCATTTCCAACCCCATTATGTTTTTACCCCATAATTTAGGCAAACCACATTTTTTATCCGATTTAGTTAGGAATTTGTTCACTTATACTTTAAAACAAACCGAAAAATACATCCTACGTATGGTTTCCGAATATTCATCCCCTCTCCTCCTTTCCAACCCCATTACGTTTTTATCCCATAATTTAGGCAAACCACATTTTTTATCCGATTTAGATAAGAATTTGTACACTTATACTTTAAAACAAACAGAAAAATACTGCCTATGTATGGTTTCCGAATATCCATCCCCTCTCTCCTTTTCCAACCCCATTACATTTTCTCCCCATAATTTAGGCAAACCACATTTTTTATCCGATTTAGATAGGAATTTGTACACTTATACTTTAAAACAAACAGAAAAATACTGCCAACATATGGTTTCCGAATATTCATCCTCTCTCCCCCTTTCCACCCCCATTACGTTTTTATCCCATAATTTAGGCAAAACACATTTTTTATCCGATTTAGATAAGAATTTGTACACTTATACTTTAAAACAAACAGAAAAATACATCCTACGTATGGTTTCCGAATATTCGTCCCCTCTCCCCCTTTCCAACCCCATTACGTTTTTACCCCATAATTTAGGCAAACCACATATTTTATCCGATTTAGAAAAGAATTTGTACACTTATACTTTAAAAAAGAGAGAGAAATACTGTACACATTAAATTAAAAAAAAAACCAATCCCTCTCCTCTCTTTCCACCACCTTAATTACCCCCTCTTCCCCATAACACCCCATAATTTAAACAAACCCGCAAACCGTTCATCACATTACGGTGAAGCTTTGGTGAGTTGTCGACAGGATGACAGAGAAGGTTCCTGTCAAAAAAAAAATTAATAAACCCATCCCTCCTCCCCATAATTTAGAGAAAACCACATATTTCATCAGATTTCAATGGGAATTTGCACACTTATACTTTGAAACAAACAGAAAAATACTGCCTGCATATGTTTTCCAAAGTGCATCTCCTCTCACCCTTTCCAACTGAAAATGAATGAAACAGCAGTTTAAAATTTATATGTAAATATTTTTTCATTTAATCTATGTGCCTACTCAAGTCCAGCAATAGTGAAGCATTGCCGGGTAAGCTAGTCTATAATACAATTGCTCGATTTCTTATAGACATTGTCTTGATACAAGAATCGCTCGACTTTGTATACAAGTGTGTACAAGGCCAGTTTGAAACCTTTATACTGAGCAGATTAATATTGAACAGACCAGCCAACCGAGGCGACCGCATTTATTGAACAGAACGGAGTCTAGGTACATATCCACAGGAATGTAAATTAATTAATGAAAACTGATTAACCATTTTAAACAGTAGTTTGATTAACTGTTTCTGGTGGAGAAAGGAAATGATGGAGCTATAGTAGAACTAACATAGCAAAGCACTCACTGAAAGCAGAAATTCCACACTAATATCTGTTTAATCATTTCTCGTCGTTTTGGTGCTATGTAAAAAATATGTGCGGCCAGAACCACTAGGATGTAATTCGTTGTTTTATTTAACATCATTCCCGAAAGACACTTGCCTCAACATGATAACTTAATCCGCTACGAACTGCAGTTTATATACTTGCATAAGTAACAACTAGGTGAACTTGAAGTATTATCAAACATACCTTTGGATGCTGTTATCCACTTTGTCCCGAAAAGGGAACAAGTACGCGAACCTTTGTGAGACCATCTGGACGAAGCGCTGACACCTTGAAAAAAAAAACAATATATATATCCATTACAAATGCAGAAGCATAATCTTTTCTCTTTCCTTCTCGCTGCTATCAATGGTGAATAGTTGCGTCTTATTTTTGTCCTGTTGAGAAAAATAACAACCAAAAAAGAAGCAAACACCAATATCGGTACTCAGAATATAAAGGGTTCTCACAGTGTACACATGATATCTTTATAAAACAGCAAAGTTTGCAGAGGAATGTAGTCTTTTCTTAGTATCTTAGTTTGTAAGTCTTTTAAAAATGTATCTTTGGCTTTGAAATGTGGTCGCTTGTTTGCACGGGAAGGCTCGCGTATAAGCTCCGCGAGTTGTATTTGTTGAGAGTATAATCAGAAAACGTTATACTGTGGAATTTATAATGTGTGTAGCATCAGATTGCAATTTAAGAGTGTTAAATTGAATGTCAGTGTTAACAGAATTGTGTTTGATTTCTTGACGCTAGTTTAATAAATCGTGAATATCGTGAGCATATTTGTCATCACGATATTAATTGAAATTTGGTAATTAAAAACAAGAGCTGTTCGGCTTGCAGTGTTAGAGGTGGACAGAGACACAACACGCCGAGGTTAATTCGCAGCTTATTCAACTTGCCAGGATAAGTTGTGAATTGCAGTTGCTTACAACCTTAGCTGACCCCAACCTAATTCGCCCGTGTGATAGCCGCTAAGCAGATGTCACAGAATTATCAATAATGAATGTTGTTATTATTTCTCATTAATATTTCTCTTTGTATGGGTACGTACAGTCTGCTGCCGCGACTGACGGCCTCACTCTGGCCCGCGGACTCCCTGAGGTCGCAGACCCATGGCTCAGTGGCACTCGTCACTCCTGAGCCAGTGTCCGGATGCTGCGGTGTACGCAGCTTCACGGACGACTTCGGCGCAGCCTCCAGATCTCCAGTTGTCAGCTGCAGCGGAAAAGGATATGCATTTTTTATTTTGCTTATACAACAAATACTGCTCATAAAAACGACCTACACATACGAAAACTCATATGGTATGCAACTGTTATCTACCCTCCATACCAAAAGTCATGGGATACTTTGTAATATCGCGTAGGACCCCTTCAGCCCTGCAAAGTGCAGCAACCCGAAGTCGTCAAGTAATCAGAAGGCCCCTGCAGAAATTTTCTGCCATGCTTCCTCTTCAGCCGACCATAACTGCGAAAGTGTTACTGGTGGCAAATCATTCGCTGGGATTGTATAGAATGTTGCTCAAACCAATCATGAAATAATTTCACGCAACGTGGTCCTGGAAAAGTCCGTTGTTATTTGGGAACAAGAAGGCCGTGGTCTCTAAGTAACCGAACATGTCCAGTCAACGGTCGGTTCAGTTTGACCAAAGATCCCAGTCCACACACCATACCAGGATGGAGCAGTGCCATCTGGAGGAAAGGGGAGGAAAACCGGGAAAACTTGTCCCTAGCGGCAACTTCAAGGGGGCGGCAACTTCAGGGAGTGGCAACTTCGGGGAATGGGGGGGGGTGCCAAAATTGTGTTAAAAGGGCGCCAATTTCATGTCATGGCGACCTTACGATGGCGGCAATCCCTTTGCTCAGAAAATTCCTAGATTCACCACTGCGATTGAGCCACCACTGCTTCCACATTGCCTTCCTGATAACCTGTATCCTTGTCCTCGAGGGTTCTGCGCCACATTCGAACCCTACCATGAGCTCATACCACCTAGTATCACAACTCATTATTGATATTATTACTCCACGGTTCACTAAAAGTGTGTGGCGGAGAGTGCATTGCACCTATCGGAAAGTGTAATAGTTTGGAAGAGATATGCGGGATATGGCAGGAGGCGCCCGTAGACCAGGAACCCAGATCAGGATAGCCGAAGCGATTTATCGAGAACTACTCCTGTCGGATTTTTAGTTACTCGCCCAGTAAATCCTTCCTATTCCATTCCCTAATCGCTCATGGAAAAAATAAGTACAGAAATAAATCTGTTCTGGCCCTGATTTCTCTTATTTTATTTTCGCGGTCATCTCTAAATATGAATGTTGTTGGTATTAATATTTGCTTGCTGTCATTCCGAAATAAATCAGACGTGAATTTTTCAATTAGCTTCTATCGAGAGCAATGCCTTCGGGTTTCCAGGTCTTCCCAACCTAATTCCTAACATCACACTTACGCTTTCCCTCCAACTACATATCCGTTTCACGAATCAGGCGGCTCTTCTTTGGACCTTCTCCAATGCTTCCATGAATCCCTTTTAATGGTGACCCTATACAGAAGAACAATATTCTAAGTGAGGATGTACTAGTGATTTGTATGCAACCGATTTAACCTCCGGTGTGCACTGTTTTAAATTACGACCAACAAATCGGAGCATACGATTTGCTTTCCCAATTACCTTCTCGACATGCTCATTCCATCAGACCAAGTAACTATTTTCTAGTCATCTAAGAGCTTACCGGTATGTTCAAGAGGCCAAAAGAGGCGCTGCAGCCGGTGGCGTTTTGTTATCGGAGGCAGTTGCCTCGATATCCATCAATGCCAAATTTCGCTACACTGTCTGCACAGACACGTCTGTCACTCGTCCCACACTCAGTATCGCTGTTGTATGACGCAGTGTCCTGTCTGTCAACACTGACACCTCGACGCAGACGTCGCTGGTCTCGGTCATTAAGCAGACGTGGCTGGCCAATGCGTGAGGTAATGCCGGAAATTGCATATTTACTGACAGTGTGGATCGAACTATGTTGAATTCCGAAATGGAATGCCCGATGCGTCTAGAGCCAATTACCATTCCGCGCTGAGAGTCTGTAAATTCGTGTCATGCAGCCATAAACACGTCAGAAAACCTTTCACTCGACTAACGAGAGTAAAAATGTAAGACACGACATTGCACGCCACATTTATAGGTTTCTTCTGCAGTACTATCGCCATCTTGATATTTGAATATTCCTATCGCATTACGTTTTGCATATCAGTGTAATATGCTTACGCACAACTTGTCTCACTGCCTCGTTCAGAAATACATTGTTGTAAGTCAATGCTTTCAGCTCCGCCGAAGCTCAGCATCAGAAGAAGAGGACTTATGAAGAAAGCTGGGTACCTGGCATACCGAGCGTGACGGGTAAGCGGTAACGCTCTGGCCACGCATTCGGGAGGACGCGCTTTCGAATCCTCGACTGGTCATCCAGATGTGGGTTTTCCATGGTTTCCCCAAATCACTCGAGGCAAATGTCGGGATGCTTCCTTCAAAAGGCAAAAGTCGAATTCCTTCCCGTTCCTTGCTCCCATCCTTGTCCACCATCCTTTCCCCCTCTGATGACCTCGAAGACACGTAAAGCCAAAAAAAGGGGGGTTTCTGGCATTGTATTCCTTGTATGCTAACAATATAATGCAAAACATAGTTCACACTAGTGACGAACAGATTTCGACACATACATTTCGCAACTGGCTGATAGTTTAAAGGTGAAAGCAAGAAGGAAAACCATTCTGGGTGCCCAGTCTCGAAAGTAAAGCTATGGAAAATACTTCCAAAGCAGGGCACCAACATGAGAAAGTTCTGGTACCAAACTACAATTATGTACTAGTTATTTTTAAATCACATACGTTGAATCATCTTGTTGAAGGAGGAAGTAGTTTCAAATAAACATAATTGTTTTAAAGCAGACCATGAAATACGACAGTGGGGACTAAGACTTCATTCCGACTTATATACAATTAGAAGGATTATTTTTAATGGATATTTCATAGCAGAGAGAAAAACAACGGATCATTTACTAATCGTTGACTCCCAAGAAGTATATATATATATATGTATATATATATATATATATGTTACTTACCTCTTGCTTCGAGAAAAAAAAACTGAAAAATTACCAAGAAGTTTTTTAATTCATGGAAAAATCTACCTACCTTCCACTAGTAGGTTAAACTGATGGAAAATAGAATAGGCTAATAAAATGGTATTTTTAATTCCCTTTACGCTTCATAATCATCTACCTACAGGGATATTAATACTGTAACAAAATTATAAATAATGAAGGGGAAGCAAAAGAAGTCTCAGAACAACCTCCGTACAGGGAAAACTTATTTTGGATGGCAAAATGAGAATAACTGTAACACATATTCAAGGACATATAAAAATATTATACACTGATTTAAATTTCTTGTGGTATCCATTTTGCAGCGGCTTGATTAATAGCATCGAAAAAGTGTGGAGAGCAGCGACGCTTTTTGTGATTGGTTGTCACAGTCATTACGAAATGGAATATTGCCCTATTGACGTATATATGTATGCTTTCTTCCATAATTTTGCTACAAATAATTGTTCGCCACCACATTTGGATTAATGGCTCTACCATAGCAAACAAAAAAAAATTGCGTCTGATAAGAACTGTTTCCCAACTGGAATTAGCATCGCCAAGCATTAATCGAAAATTCTGTCACTTCTGGGATATCCCGGCCAACGATGCCATACGCATTAACTTTTCTTAAATATACTATTACTATTACAATTACTCCGCGATTCACTAAAAGTGTTTGGCAGAGGGTGCATTGCACCTATCAGGAAAGGTAATGGTTTGGAAGGGATATACGGGATATGGCAGGTGGCGCCCATGGGCTATTGTGAGGAACCATCCCAGCATCCGCCTGGAGCGATCTAGGGAAACCATGGAAAACCCAGATCAGTAGCCATGCTACAAAGCTAAGAACGATATTCATAATAATTATTCATCACGAGAGAAAAGTCCGCTATACGAAAAAACTGATAACGCGTGTAAATAACTATACATACTCATGAATGTTTTGAAATGTTTAAAAATATATATTTATCTGTTTTAAAGTAGGCTTCGACTTACAGTGAGAAAATATTTTCATTACGATGATCAGGTATAAATGAGTAACAATCATTCTTTCCTTTTTAAGCTATATGTAAAGGTAATCGTTTCTTGTGTTGAATTCTCATAATACTCATATAAGAAGAACGTGGGATTCTAAGATAACCATGGTGTCGCAATTTGATGATGGATTCTTATGTTACTCGACGAGACAAATCGAAAGTAAGGAACACAAGTTTTTGATATCTCGCTTAATTCTCGAGATATCGTGTCTCGAAATTGAGATGCAACCTGGACCAGAAAAATTCACGAAAACCATACAAGAACTACACGGTGGACATGCACAATAGGTATTTTTTCTTTTCCTAGAGGTTGTTGTTAGGTTGAAATACGGTCTGGATTAAAAGAAAACGTTACCAAAGGCACAAAGAACTATACATACAATAGATTTTTTAGGTTAGATAACCCGAAAAGTAAGAGAAATATCAAAATATTTTATTCTTTACTTTCGATTTGTTTCGTCGAATTAGATAAGATTCCATCATAAAACTGTGGCGCCACGGTTATGATAGAGCTGCCAGCAATAATTCAACTATGCCTATCCACTAAGGCAGAATGAAATACTGTGCATTTTTTTTTTTTTTTTTTTTTTTTTTTAGACATCGCATACAATCAGTGTCGTGGTGTGGTGGGTTAATATGTTATTAAAATGCGAAAGTGTGAAGATGGAAATTACTCATCGTCACAGCATTTTCTTATATTATGGAAAACCACATAACAAGAACTTATGGTATTGCCGAACTGGAGAACCTGAATAATGTTTGGTCCACTAGTCAAAGAATGGATAGATTCGCTGCACGTTTCTCCTCTGTTGTAATTGAAATTAAACTAATAATTGTAGCGGCTAGCTGTTAAGACTTTTGGTGTTTGTCCATCAAATGGAGACGCTAAGCCAAACGATACGGATGGTGTATGTCATTTCCTTGGGCCATATTTATACTACGCTCTACAGCAATTCGTAAAAGCGCCATATATGAGTGAATAATTTATCATATCGAAGCAGTTAATCTAAATTTCAAGAGGTTAGTACCATGTTTTGAAAGGGGCTAAACCGTCTCAAAGTCGCCAAGACATATTTCGTCAGCTTATGAATGACATTTCAGTTCATATAATGAAGAAACTGCTTTCTGCAATTAATGTCTCACTTATCGCATTCAGGATAACGCCATTGTTGTTCGAATACTGCAGTTTAGACTTAACGACACTATTCACTGGTGCTATCACGAATCTGAAGATGAAATGTAACATTGTGTAACAAAGCAGACTGTAAAAACCAAGGACCTCTAACCACAATGAAACCTGAAACATAAACAAACACACACTCTATGGACCTGTGAAAAACATGGCGTGGTGTTTATTCTCTCATGTTTTGAAAATGGTAAATAATAGTGTTAATGTGAAATTTGGTCGGTGAAGTGTAGTGCTTCATACCTTCAGAAAATTCTACAAAACCTACACAGAGAAGCTATTACCCTGATCATGAGAAAAAAGTAACATGTAAATAAATTTAATTTCACCTCAACTTTATATTGCTTTGTAAACCAAATGTAACTAACTAAATGAATAAATACCAAACAGATGTCGCTGATGATGCTCTTGAAATAGAGCGAAACGCGTACGACACCAAAATAAAACAAAATTCAATTACATTGGCGTGTTATTCACCTTTATAAAAAATTGATTAACTTGCAATCGAGGAAATGGCCCACAATATCCAGTGATTTGTGTAACAAACATTATCACGATTTTTCCGTTAAACTAATATCACTTCAGGTAAAAATATTATTCTTGGTATGATGTTTCGAGTCTTAATAGATGGCAAAATTTAGAATATTGTTGTGATCAAAAACTTACGTACGGGCTCGCTAGTTTTATCCTCTGTATGTGGGTCTTGTACGGGCCGGCTAGTTTTATTTTCTGTATGTGAATCTCGTGCGGGCCGGCTAGTTTTATCCTTTGTATGTGACTCTCGTACGGGCTCACTAGTTTTAGCCTCCGTATGTGATTCCCGTACGGGCTCACTAGTTTTATCCTCCGTATGTAAATCTCGTGCGGGCCGACTAGTTTTATCCTCTGTATGTAAGTCTCGTATGGGCCGGCTAGTTTTATCCTTTGTATGTGAGTCTCGTACAGGCTCACTAGTTTTAGCCTCTGTATGTGAGTCTCGTGCGGGCTCACTAATTTTATCCTCTGGATATGAATCTCCGAGTTTCGAGCGCCGTCGTTTCGAAGCCAACAAATGGGAGGAATTGCGTTTCATTACTCTTGGTTAATTTAATTAATCACTCTGGGTACAAATGATCATTATGAACTTAAAGTTTGGAAATTTATATCACTGAAAAGAAGGTATAAATGAGAACATAAACGAAGATACTCACTCACCTGTAAGCACAAAGTCGCTCAGCAATACGCAGTTATCTCTTGTTCCAGAGATCTTTTACTTCTAACATGCAACGAGTTTATTTTTATTTCTCTGACGAGGCCGCTAAAAGATATCACTGTAATCTATTTTACTAGCAGGCTTCTGACGTATTGAAGCAATGTAAAAACATTTCATTATTTCCAGCTAATTTCTTTTTTTTTCAAAAATTAGAAATTTAAATAAACGTGTGTCGAAATTTTGTACAATAATTAATTGTTACATAATCTTAACAACAGCATTTTACAACATTCTCGAAAAGCATTAGTATAATTTTCACTCCAAAATTTTGTAGTTTCTGTTAAGCATAACTCATAATTTTAACAAAGATAATTATTTATTTTACTCTTTTCTGTGCGAAAACAAAGTTAAGGTATCGGTAATATTATTACTTTATTTGTTTGATCATATCTGAACTACATTGATATCAAAATAATGATATTTCATGACGTATTCCATTGTTAACGAGCAAATTTCTTCAAACAGAATTGGGATAAGTTTTAACTATGACGTTTTCCCGTGGTTTTCTGCACTGTGCTTGGTGCTGCTGTGTATCTAGATCACTGCAATGAATGTGTTCAAATCATTGTAACTATTTCGTGCTGTGAACAAGTAGCAAAAGAATTTGTTCCGAAACAAATCCTGTAGCCGACAAGTTAAACGTCCCCATCCGAGTGATGCGTTATCTTCAACATTGTTGAAGCACCCAGTCCAAACGCATTTCGAAGATTCCACAATCTGTTGGTCAGAAAAGGTACCGTACCAATGCTGAGCAAATAACAAAAGTCAAAAATTCTTTCATCCTCAATTCACATAAATTACAAGTCTAGTTCCCGGCAAAGCTTAGGCATTTGGTATTTCGTCATAGTTGTAAAGACGCACTTAACACAATTTAATTTAATTTAATTTAATTGCAATGGACCACAGGCTCCGGTGGCAATTTCCCTACACACCCATCTTCCCCCTATCCTGCACCTACCTACATTTTCCCTCCACAAATTTTATCTTTAAATTCTTTCAAAGTTTTCGGTAAATTATTCATCATTTCTTTTAGTAACTCATTCCAATCCCTGACACCCTTACCTAAAAAAGATAATCTTCCCACACCCTTGTGCCTGAAATCGAGTGCCAGCTTGTGGTCATGGTCATCTTTTGCCTTCCATACACTACATAGGAAAGCAGTGTGATTGGTAATTCCTTAAACTTGAACAAAAGAGAATTTAAGTCTCAAAAATGTCCTCTCTGAACTGTATTTTAAATGAACACAAATATGTAGTGCGAAGGTTACTGAGGGTTTATTCAATATAAATACAATTAATACAATCTATTTTTTTACGCCTAATGTTCCTAAATATTTCAATATCAACGGCAACTTATTCAGGTCGTAACCATGGAGGAAGGAATATATGGAGACGAATTAACGCTAAATTTGTGAAACCTCATATAAAAACTCGCCTCCTACTGCGCATGCGCGGTGGTTATAGGAATAACCCCAAAACAGTGGGCTGTTTGCACTGTGTCTGCTGCTGAGAATATTTCATTTTCTAATATTATGGAGTTTTCTATAATGCCAACTTGTACTGCGTACGGTTACACAAACAGACAAGATAGGAAACAACCTGGAATAACGTTTCATAATTAAGTCACATTGTAATTATTGTTCTTCAAGTGTCCGATAGGTAACTGCAACATCAGGGCTTATCGTTATAAATTTATTCATTGCTCTCAACAGGATAATGTCGTTCTCAAATATTTGTTGGTGTAGTGTAGACAATCAGCATATGTTACTACTTTGCACAAAAAAGGCTAGCCTTATTGTAAACCAGTGTTGGAAGTCTAATTTAAGTGGATCAAGTTTACTTCGCGATACAATGAATATGGTATTCTGCATGGTTTAGTCCAGTTCAGTTTACACTGAAAGTGTAAAATGAAATTAATTGTGATAATTTGTGCTGTGCAAACTATGAAACGTGATGAAGCAAACGTTGTTGTTACCCGAAATTTAGTTCGCGATGCATTTCATGCGTTTAGGTGTGTCTACGTAGTCTGATTTTGTAGCGACAATATTAATGGAAATGTGGGTAGGTTGAAATCAGCCTGTACCAAAATGGACAAACAATTTATTATTAGTTGTTAGTAATTTCATAAGCAACATGTTAGTGGCACAATGTGTAAATCGTATCGCAATGTTTACTACACCAATTTAAGCTTCTGACTTTTGGAGACAGCATATCTCGAGAACTAAACGAGATATCGAAAATTTTTATTGTTTACTTTCAATTTCTCTCGTCGTGTTACATAAGAATCTATTATCAAATTTGACTTTGGGGATATATTTCTTCTGAATTTCAACCTAAAACAATTCACTTTTGAGACAGTATATCTCGAGAACTAAGCGAGATTTCGAAAATTTTTACTCTTTATTTTCGATTTGTCTCGTTGTGTTACATAAGAATCTAACACCAGATTTGGCCATGGGGAAATATTTCTTCCGAATTTCAACCCTAAACACCTCACTTTTGAGGCAGTATATCTCGAGAACTAAATAGGATATCAAAAATATTTATTCTTCATTTTTGGTCTGTCTCGTCGAGTTACATAATAATCCATTATCAAATTGCGGTGCCTCGGTTGTCGTATGATTCCCTAAGAGATTTATGTGCCTATTCCCCGTGTTTCTACGGCCGACCATTATGGCGACCTCCCCACCCCACTTCTCTCTACCCGGCTTCACTCCAGTGCAGCTCCAGTGAGTGGTGAAGGTCTCTTGAGTCGTCTCCATTTATTCCTTCCTCCATGCTCGTAACACTACAAAAAAATTCAATTTATCATCAGTGGAACAGATAGGTAACGATCTTTGGCTCCTACATTCAATGACCCCCAACAAAGCATAAAAATAAATTGTAACATCATAACAGTAAACCCCATCTCCAATTTTATCATATAAAGGAATTTTGACGTTATAAAATGTAATGAAAATGTTAATAATTACAGAGAAATTCCTATGAGATATTATCAGCAATAACCTTATTGTCTCAAAATAACTTCGAGTTATGTTGCAAATTATTCACAGACCAATGCTAAATCATATATATATTTACATAATTCTCATATACATTAGATATCCATGACAAATAAATTCCAAGATTAGATCTTAATTAATATCAACAAAATTTAGGAAAATCTAGTGAACAATTCTTTCACTTCCATTCAGTTTTGGAAGAATGTTCAATCCTAAATTCGTCAGCTAAATAGAAGGATTTTCCTCTCTGAGACGAATTTTAAATTAATTTAATTGCGGTGGAGCACACGTTCCAGTGGCAATTTTCCTTCGCGCCCATTTTCCCTTTCTTGTACCTGTTATTTTTGCTCTCTACGAATTTTAAATGCTTTCATTTTTCGTAAATCATTCATCACTTTTCTTGGTAATTTATTCCAATCCCTGATCCCTTTACCTACGAACGAACATTTCCACACCCTTGTGCCTGAAATTGAGTGCCAGCTTGTGGTCATGGTCATCTTTTCCCTTCCATGCTCCACTCTTCTACCAATATCATTCCACGCCTCATCACCAATATACGCCTTATACACCCCAGCATTCTTTTCACCCTCCTCCTGCCCCTTTTTTCAACATTCTCAGATAATTTTAATTAGCCTTCTCATAAGAATAAACATTCCTCTGCCCCTTTTTCATCATTCTTAGATAAGAAAGAAGAAAGGTTGCAGCCATATCAAAATAATCATTATTTTATGATTGTTTTAATAAATATACTACCAGTTTCCATTTCCAAGGTGGATCGAGTAAATTTAATATTGTCTTTCTTTCTTCGTAAGTTCGGAAATCCTCCTCATATTGCAAGCATAATAATATTTACGTGGAAGTGGAGACGCGCACCTAGTCAGGCGTGTAGGTGCTAAGCAGCCAGTTAGCACCTTGCAATGAACCACCGCGGTGTCTTCGTTCTGATCATTCCGACTGAGCAATTACTTGTTTCTCAGTTACTAATCTTTTCTTGGAGATATGACGACTAGTTGGCGTTTCCACTGAGTAAGTCAGCAACGCACAGTATCATATCAAAACGAATATTGTTGGAATCCTTTGCAGTGCTTGCTACGAAAAAATTAGAAGTTTTTGAAAAGATGGTTCTCTACACGAACACAAACAAAATACACATATATTACAAAAAATTAGTTGGAAATATCTCAGCAAAAACGATAGTTTACAAAAAGAAAGAATAGGGAATTAAAATGATTTTTTATGCTATTAAATTTTATTCGAATGGGCAATAACTTGATTTAATTTTTAACTTAATTCTTGATTTTTTAACTATTGAAATAAAAGTTTTTATTTTTGGCACTTTTGAATATGATTTGTTTTTTAATGTAAAAATATAGTTCTATAGTTGTTTTGAACATTATTTTTCTTTATTTTTATTACTCACTACCTCATATTTTTGAAACTCTTGTATGGTAACTCTGCTAAAACTATTTAAAGCATAATGGTTTGGCACTTAGCCAATTTTTTAACTTGATGATGTTTTTAGACCTTTTCAAAACTTGTTCACATCACACATTAATATTGTTCGTATGTCAGCAAATAAAATTATTTCTTAAAATTGTTTTTTTTTTTATATCTGATACTGTTTATATCTGAACAGTACCATATCTATATTTTAATTAATGTGCTTTTGAAGTACTTTTTTTACATTATCTCGAAGTTAAATTTTCAGTATTCCGGTCTTTTCTTTAATGTGCATGTATTTATAACATTTTTCATAAGAAATACATATTTTAACTGTACTATCAATTTATTTATGGGAAGGGTACACCGGAAGACAGCTAGATTTGAGTGTGTAAATTACCAAAGGATGCACTCAGTAACTAAAATAATAAAAGATTTTGATTGGGAGTCATTACAAATTAGAAGAAGAGAGATAATAATAATGGGCATATACCGGCGATGAGGCCTGGATAAATATTGGTGGTAGTTTAGAAATACCATGTGGAAGGTAAAATAGGACCATGAGAATAAATTATTAAAAGATTTCAGGCTTAGGGGAGTGGGATAGATTTCATTTGTAGGCAGGGTAATTAGAAACTGTAAAAAATACCTATTGATTTGATAAATAAAATAACTCGGACTGTGAGGGATTTTGTGGTGCAAATATATGTAAGAATCGAAATTAGGTATGTAGTACATTACCATCGGGGCGTTAGCTCCATTGCAATTGTTAATAATAACAATAATAATAAAAGTATTAATAGTAAAAATTTCAAGATGTAGATTTTTAAAAGTTAGAAAAATTCAACCAGAAAGTGGATTCAGGAACAGAAGGAAAGGCACTTGCAGAGAAGTATGGGCACAAAGAAGACTGAAGCTAATCAAGCATAAACATACGTAGTTGATTTACCATACCCCCTAAAAGACTTATTGGAAGAAAGAAATGACTAAAATTGTGCTATTTACATAATTGATAAGGTGGAATAGAGATTTATAAATATAATTATGAGTTCTACAGGAGGAGGCATAACCAAATATGTAATGTGATAAAGTTAATAACGTATAATCTTCATATATACAGATGAATGTATGTTTGTTTGTTTGTTGGTTTGTTTGTTCTTCACAAAAATCCACAGTTTTCATCCGATCTCGATGAAACTTTGCACACTTCTCCTTTGAAACAAGGAGAAAAATACTGTTTACATTTGGTTGAAAAATTATCTGTATAAATAACACATGTTGTCTCATAACTTCGAAATACGGCGATAGCCGGGCCCTTTGGATGTGGCCGTCTCCGTACCGTGTTTCTGCGTAGTGGACTGGCAGCTTAGTGGTTAAAGCGCTTGCTTACGAATGTCGTGGTCTCCGGTTCAAATCTCCGTGGAGGCTAAGATTTTTAAAAATTGTTTTTTATCGTAAGAGTCAGGCCTGGGCCGTAGGTTATTCGGATTGAATGTTAAACTGTAGATATTAGAAAGTTAGGGGTGCAATGCGAGGCAAATGGTAGGTAGTGTTGCAATGTTGTAGGTCTACACTTTTTTACGTTATAATGATCCCTCAGTTGTTGTTCGCAGTCAGTGTGTGAGTGTGAACCACAGTAATATTATTATAAATACGGAAGTAAGTCTCTGTCTTTTTGTTACGTTTTGACGACTAAATGGATATATCGTTGTGATGGAATTTTATAAGGAAATCTGTATGAAGGGCACAGGATATTTTTTCCAGTATGATTAACACGAAATTTTGAGACCTTATCGAATGGTGACAGAAATATGTTGGAAATTGACTCTCTTCAAGAGACAGGTTCGACGGTACAATGATATAGTGATAGATTTCCTGTCTTATTATTCCTACTCGATATTGTTTGGGACCAATCCTTCGTTAGCAACTTTCTATATTTAATTCTGGCAAAAAAAAATCTTAATCCACGCGTACGAAGTCGAGGGTACGGTCTAATTACGGATAATTTTATGAATTCAAGCTAGCATTCATCTACGTCCCGATTGCGTGACCACATTAATGGCCAGTTTTTCTCATTTTTATATTTAGTTTCACTATAAATTTTTTATTTTGGATTAATTCGATTAATTAATTTTGGAAAATATCAATCAAATAAGTTGAAAAATCGTTCCTATCTTTTAAGCACCATAAAAATACCGGTATCGTTGTTTTTCTTGACCCGTGCTACCAATGATAATCTTAAAGCTAGACTTCTCTCAGATTACTCCTGTTTTTCAAATCCAAACTGGTCTTCTAATAACTTTCCACTCGGCTTTCTGATTTTTTAAATATTATTGTCATAATTGTTTGAAGCATTGCTCGCACATAGTAACATTTAATCGTCTGATGGTTTGCCAAACTGGTCTTCTAACATTTCTCCACTCGCCTTTCTTTCTTTTATATACTCGTATATTATTATATACGTGACTAATAATAAG
>JARYHS010011408.1:196938671-196960120 GCA_031002005.1 Vandiemenella viatica
TCTTTAGGGGCCCCTGAGAAGTGATTGGGGCTCCCCTTGAGCAGCGAGGGCCCTTAGTGAGTGGCTCCTGTGTTCTCAGGGGCCCCTTAGACGACGGACGACGGTAGAGCTAAAAAAAAAAAGGTCGCCAGTTTGCCGTGAAGGCTCGTGGGCCCTCTAAACTGCGCTTGAGGGCCCCTAGAGGTGCGCTTAGGGGCCCCTGAGCGTGAGGGCCCCGGTGCACTGCACCGCCTAGCCCCATAGTAGCTACGCCCCTGGTAATACAGGAAGTAGGGAAGGACTAAAGAACAGCGCCCGATTCGTTACAGGTACAAAGCATAAGAGAGGGAAAGGGATTGAGCTGGGAATGTGTGGAAGACCATAAGCGTCACCCTGATCAGAAACTAATTGGAAAGTTCGTGAGACAGCTATTTTTCTCTATACTCACTTTTCCAAAGAGCGATTAGGGAATGGAATCGGGAGGATTTATCGTGCGAGAAAACTTAGAAGCCGACCATCCTAATCTGGGTTTTCCTAGATCGCTCCAGGCGAACGTCTGAATGGTTTGTGAAAATTGTGCACTAGCTACTGCTGTCTTATCTCTTCCGATGCGTAACGATTACATATTAGGATCCTCCACCACCCACTTTTAGTGAATCGGGAAGTAATAGTAGTTGGTGCTCGATGCTCCTCTGAGCTGGGTGGAATTAACATGGAGGTGCGAACTCCGCCATCTGGTGCTGGAGCCTGCCAGAGGGGATAGTGCGAAAGTCGTGCTATTTGTTTGCTAGCCTGTAGCTGAATGCTGCTTGGGACCCTCGGAACCGAGCGGTTAACGCTCTGGCTTCGCATTCGGGAGGTCGCCTGCCTGTTCGAATCCCCATCCGGACATCCAGATTAGGGTTTTCCATTGTTTACCAAATTCACTCTAGGAGAATGCCGGGATGCTTCGTTCAAAAGGCCATGGCCGAATTCCTTCCCGTTCCTTGTCCCCAATCCCATCCAGCCTCTAAAGACCTCGACTAGGCGTAAAGCCATAAGTAAAAAAAAAGAAAGAAAAAGAAACGTCGGACAAAACGAAGCAACACAGTTAACAGCGGATAATGAGTGAAGCCAGAAAGATGTCTCGCCTCTGCGCCGGAAAGTTTTGTTTTTTGAGATAGCAGTAGTTAACTGTTAGCGAAAACAGTCAGTAAACCTATCGTAAAGATTTAATATATATTTTTTTTCATGACAGACACAATGTAAAATAGCATGAGAGTGACAGCAAAAGAAATAAAAAAAAAAGGCTACAACGTCAATCTTCAAACTTATAATATGGATATGCAGAAACTAAGATTTCCCTAAAGGGTTAGTGGCTGCTAGTCGTACTTGTAACTTTTCTTTAAGGTCATTATTACTTATTTACTTACTTCCTCTTCATGGATATCTTTATGGGTCTAACAATAGCCATTCTCGCTGTAGGATGGCACAAGCTTCGGAAACACATCATTACCCATCAGAATGTGGTTCTTCCCAATTTTACGCTTTTTTGGGTAGTTCTAACATTCAGAGAGGAAATATTCAGTTGTTGCCTTATTTCTTCATTCCTTCTTCTATCATTCGGGGAATATCCTTTAACTGATCAACTTCGTTTCGGATGACTATTTTATTTTTGTACTGAATTTTATTTACCCACGTTTATTATTCATAAACCACTGGTTATAATTTATATGGTAAAAATCTTTTTGTGTTATTTCGCATTTATTCGTTTAATCAGTGACTGACCTCCCCGTTTCTATTCGACACCATGCGCTGTGAGTTGTGTATTCAAGTACCGATGAACTTTTGTTTGCTGTTTTGGGACAGATCGTGAGCTACTTGGAAGACCTGACCGTGCAGTACCCGAGTTTGGTGTCGGTGAGCTATCCTGGCACCAGCTACGAGGGAAGGCCCATTGCTATGGCGACGATATCCAGTGGTGGCGGCGGGACTCGACCCGCCATCCTCATAGACGCGGGCATCCACGCTCGAGAGTGGCTGGCGCCAGCGGCAGCGCTGTACATTATCAACCAGCTGGTCGAGAACAACACAGCCAACGCGGCGCTCACAGACAGCGTCGACTGGCTCATACTGCCCGTGCTCAACCCCGACGGATACGAGTACAGCTTCACCACCGTGAGTCGGATTGCTTGCGCAAATCATTACTATCAGCGCGCCTTCTGTCACCATACTGTGCGAACAGACCAGGCCTTCTCTGATTATTAGCCGCCTGCAGGCCTTAGCAGCTTTTCTGATTTCTTGTGTCTTTCCTGTCGACTTGAGGTTCTCAGCTTTTTTTCTCGCTCCATCGAATCGATACACTTTAACAGCGGCGGATCCAGGATTTTGGTTTGGGAGGGGGAGTGGGGCTTGAGCGGATTTTGGTTTGGGGGTCTTAAGTCCGGCAGGGGTAGGCATTATTACTTCTGGAGGAGGGGGGCTTGAGTCCCCTAGCCACCTACCCCCCCCCCCCTCCTGGATCCGCCACTCCTCTTTAATAAAATGGGTCCTGCTTAGAGACTGGACTTGAATTCAGTAGCTCGGCAATGACGCCGGAACTGTTAGTTACGCTGTCTGCCACAATAGCGCTGCTTGACTAACAAGGATTTTTCAAGTAAATAACTGATTTTGATTTTATTTGCTCTTGCGTTGTTAAAAAGAAATGTAACTGCGATGTCTATTGAGAAGTAACTGCACACAAATAGGAAGAACAAAGATAAAAAAGTAAAAATGTAAGAGGTTTGAATTTACATTTATTTATGACTATTGAGGCCTAAAAATATAAATTCGTGTAAGGAGAAGACTATCTGATGTTTACGTTCTATTATATGTAGCAGCTACTAGAATCACCTTACAACATAATCTACATATTTTTTTGCAGAAGATATGAGACCGGAAAGTTTAATAAAAAGTTTGCACGAAATATGCCAAAGAATAAAATAATAGTTATTCAATTTTTGAAATTATGTTTTGCTTAGAAACTTTGGGATTACTGGAAATCGCGATTCCCAGGAGTTGTCATCACAACACTGCAGTGGTCAAACGCAAGACTCCACTAGAAATTCTTTCCAAAATACATTTAACGGTTTCATGCTGGTCTAGGCTGTATTACTACAACCTAATTCATGCTTGAAAATAATGGTCCAGGCTGTATTACTTACAACGGAATTAGTACTTGAAAATAATACGTCCAGCGACTGACAACACAGTAGGTATTCCAACTACTGAATGTTGATGTAGTGGAATCGCTATCTCCAGTAGACCCGAAACTTTTTCGTAACAGTAAAAATATTAGTCATTTCTACATCAAACTTCTACTGATAAGACTTACTGTCATGATTTGAATATCTCTTCCTAATTTTCATTCATATCACTGACAATCACCATTATCTCCTTCATTTCTCATTTTTTGTTTACCTTAGCTGTTCAGAAGACATGGGTTGTCACTGTAGATCTGAAAATTTTTCAAAATTTACAACAGAGGAACACAAGATTCTGCAGGTTTTGTATTCAGAATCTTTTTTCAAAAGATAACAAAAGTGTTTAATTTTTAAACTCAATCTGTTAGGTTTCTATTTTATACCTCATTGTAATGAAATTTTCTTTTCTTTCTAATGCCATAAACAGATAAAGATGACTGAGAATGTGATTATTTTTGTTACAATGAAAGAAATGAAAATCTATTAAACTGTTGAATCAACAAATAAATCACTGAAATTAAGTTCATGGTTCCCACTAGTTATTATTTGATATTTCTAATTCCAATAGTAACATGTAAAATTTCGCATCCAGGATGAATTACCTGTAGTTTTACTCTGGTTTCTTCTGTTGTATTCACAGAATAAACCATTAGACTTAACGATTTAAGTCATATCACTAAAATAATTACACTCATGAGTATTCATTTCCTGCAGTTAATGAACAAAGATGGATGGTGTGACAGGATATGAAATTGTTTTATCTTTCTAGGATCGTTTCTGGAGAAAGACCCGCTCTTCAGTGCCCACTTCAACTTGCATTGGCACCGACGCCAATCGTAATTTTGACTTCCACTGGGGAGGTCAGTCATGAATGTCTAATTCTATTTCTTTCTCATATTAACTTGACTGTATGAAATATTAAACAACACTTGTTACAGAAAGTGGTGTAAGCACTTATCCGTGTGAAGAAGATTACCTTGGGCCGGAACCATTTTCTGAATCTGAAGCAAGAACACTTAGCAACGCCTCACTCTCTAACGAGGGCCGAGTTACTCTCTACTTGGCACTGCATACGTACGGTCCGGTAAGCAGGTTACATGCATTTAAATTGCTGCAAGATAAAAATTAGGATCATAACAGGAGAGGACTGCAAATAGCTGCAGGACAACCTGGACAGAATATCTAATTGTGTAGGTCAACATAAAATGAATGTAAATGCCAAGATGAGTCAGCTTATTTAAGTTCACAGATAAAAAGCTATAAGCTATTTATGTTTGCTGAAGACTTCAAGTGTAAGTACCTTTGTGTAACATTTCATAATAAATTCAATTGGGTAGGACACATTGACCAATGGTAGAAAGAAGTTTCAAAATCCTGGAGAGGGTAATGAGAGGATGTACCAAAGAAGTTAGGGAATTGGGATATAAAACTTTGGTCAGATCATTGCTTGAACATCGTGGTGTAATCTGGAAACCACATTTTTGGTAACAGAAATTTGAGTGCATGGAAAGGAGAGCAGCTAGATTTGTCTCTGTAAATTAGATAGTACCCAGCCAGTAACCAATATGGTACAGGTGCTGGAATGGTATTCATTGAAAAATAGGAGGAGGTGAAAATAGTCTTGGGAGAGTAGACAACACATATATTGGTGATGAGGCTTGGAAAGATACTGATATAATAAGTAGGAGTAGTGCATGAAGGGAAAAGATGACCATGACTACAAGCAGGCACTCAATTTGAGGCATAAGGGTGGGGGAATATTTTCTTTTGTGGGTAAGGATGTCGGGGTTGGAATGAATTACCAAGGTAAGTGATGAATTATTTACCAAAAATACAATTTAAAATTAAATTTCATAAATCAAAAAAGTAGATGATGGGAGCAATTTTAACGCTAAAAGTATATCAGATAATAAAAGAAAAATACTAAAAAAGGGGTTATTAGATTACTAGGGAAATTGCTACCAGAGCATGCACTCCATCATGATAAATAATTGAATTTCAGTTTTCTTATTTTTGTGATGTCTAGAGAACTGTTTGGTTTCCTGACCAGTTAATCCAACAATCGCAGATTGTAAAACCATACACCCTAACCTGCAGTCAGCATACGGACAGAGCTTACAAGCTTTGAGAATGCTCGCAGAACAGATCTTGGATGTATAATGCAGGCAACAGTAGAGACACCAGGGGTGTAATCATTTGTGTCTAATGTCCATCAGTGACTTAGAGATGGAGTAACAGAGACATTTCATTAGTAAGCAGAAAGGAACCAACATTAAACTGGTTATAAGCCATATGGCAAGGTGCTGTGAATGTAACAGTGACATTATGGCAGCTTGCATTAGCAAACATAACAACTTCAAAAGATTATGTTGTAAGATACTGATCTCAGAACATAGTTTGAGACCATGATTGATGTTGGTGTGTTACACAGATAATTTGTAGGTTAAAGTGCAGTGTCGGTTGTGAAAGACAGTGAAAAGGTCCTCTATGTGGTGAATTTATCAGTGGCTTAGGTTGTATCAAAAGAGAATAAAAAGAATAACTGTGATAAATCTCATTTATTCAAACATACCTAACCCCAAGAGTTGTTCTATATGGGTACCTGTAACAGATCATTCTTGATTAAACCACAAACTGTTCACAAGTTGGATGATAAAACAATGGATGATGAAAGGATGATAAAAAAAGTTTCAGTTTTGTGATGCCTCAAAATTGTTTAGTATTTGTATTTTGTGTGAAATAATATATATATATAATTTAATTGTGCTGAAGCACCACGCCAGTAGCAATTTCCCCCCACTCACATTTCCCCCCTTTTCTCAACCGACATACTTTTGCCCTCTACAAATTTCACCTTTAAATTATTTAACATGCAATGTTCGTAAATTTCCTTGGTAACCTATTGCAATCCTTGACCCCGTTACCTATGAAATAAAATCATCCCACTCCCTTATGCCTGAAATCAAGTGCCAGCTTGTGGTGATGGGCATCTTATCCTTTCCATCCATTACTTTTAATTCTTATGTCAATATGTTTCCCAGCCTCATCCCATATATACACCTTGTTCACTCCCATGACTCTGTTCACCCTCCTCCTGTCTTTCAATGAATCCCACTCCAGCTCTTTTATCATATCTGTTACTGATTGTGTTCTGCTGTAATTTCCAGAGACAAATCTAGCAGCCCTTCTTTGCACCCCCTCTAACTCCAGTATTTGATACCCAAAATTTGAGTCCCATACTACATTACTATATTCAAGCAATGATCTGACCACGTTTTTTTTACCCAGTTCCTTTTTCTTCTCTCGCACATCCCCTCATCACTCTTTCTAACAAGCGAAGGATTCTGAAATCTTTTCCTACCAGCTGTCCAAAGTGTCCTGGCCATTTGAGCTTGTTATAAAATTCTAAGCCAATATATTTCCATTTCAAGTCTTCGACAAATAATTATTTACCAACCTTGTTGTAATTTTTTATTTTTATTTATTGATTTATCAATCTTGTTCCAGGATCACTGTTGAGGAATGACCTCTGGGATGTGAAACATGTCATGGTTAATACACATACATATAATTTTGAGTCATACTCATAGTGAAAAAAAGAAAAGAAAGAGAATAAAAAATAAACATTAATTTTTACAACTGAGTTTTGCAAAAGGTCATATTGAATACAATTATTAATTTTGTTCAAATTCTTGAATGGAGTAGAAGGAGTTGGCAATAAAATAATCTTTCAGTTTTTCTTTAAATATATCTTTAATATCAGCAAGCTGTTTTATACTCTTGGGAAGTTTATTAAATAGATGTATCCCAGCATAACTAACTCCTCTTTTTACTAATGACAGTAATATTTGTGTTTTGTGCAAGTTATTTCTGTTTCTTATAAAAATTGTGTACCTGTGAATCAGACATAAACAGGTTAAAATGTTTTATGACCAAGCACATGAGGGAATATATACCTTGAGAAGTCTTCTAAGAATATTGAGTTTTTTAAAGAGTTGTCTGTAAGATTTTCTTGGTTTTACCTTACACAGCATCCTAATAGCTTTTTTCTGTGCTATTAAAACTTTTTTACTTTTTGAAGAGTTTCCCCAAAAATTATGTCATATGACATCACTTAATGAAAATATGAGGAGTACACCTGTTTTGTTAATTCTAGATCTGCTATTAGAGAAAGTGTTTGTATTGCAAAGGAGGCACAACTTTGCTCTCTTTACCATAAACTTCTATTAATTGCTCCAGCCAATTCGCTTCATGCAGATTCTAGAATTTTTTTTTTTCCTATGGCACAAAGTCACTTTAAACCACAGAAACTTTTCTCCACATTTTGAATATAAACATAGATTCCTTGGATGATCAAATAAAAATTTAGTGCTTATTTACATATCCTAAAAAAACTGATTGAACACTCATGCAAATAATTGTAATTTAAAAAAAAAATAATATGAAACCTGTAGAGCAAAGTTATAGTAACTACATTCATGTAATGGATAATTAAAATTGTATTATTACAAGATTCTTGCCTTGAAATATTATGATACGGCTACATAGATGGTGTGATTTTCTATATATGTATTAATAAATAATACATATTGCTACAATTGTAAAGCATGCTGTGCACTTAAATCATAAATTTCCTGATGCCAATGAGAATACTTTTCTGTGACCATAAAATCTTGAACTATTGAATAAATTTATCATCTCATCTGAATTTTATTTTTCAGTACTTCCTGTATCCTTGGAGTTATGAAGTTGTTTATCCTGATAATTGGCAGGAACTAGTGAGTAACAAACATATTGAGTTTTTTTATTTAACCATTAAATCTCCACATTATGTTTTATTACTATAGGCATGTTTTGAGCCTATTTATGACTGGAATGAAAATCTTGTTGTGATTATCATGTAGTGGAAACCGGGGCTGGTTGGAATAGGGGGCAGGTTGGCCATCACCTTCTACAGTAGAACTCCAATTATCCGAACCAATTGGGACCGGACCCTATTCCGATAATTGAAAATTCGGATAGTTGGATTTTTTCCAAAAAAGGGTCTATTTTAATTAATTCCTGTATGTATGTTGAAAATGGGAGAAAAAACTATATTTAAAGGAAAGAGCTTTTAATTTATTGAATGAAAAGGCAACACTTTTACATGTTAAGCATAGTTAAAAGAGTTGTACGTTAGTACAGTATGTACGTACCATACTGTAAATAGAAGTCGTTGCTTGCTGAACATCTCTGTCAAAGTAAGCCGTTTGACTGTATTCATCTGTTTTCTAGCAGCAAAGTCGCACATTCGCATGACAGTGAGAAGTTTCATGTGGGGTGTAGGCATAATCATTATTTTTTGAATCGCAGTACTTTTCCGTTTTAATTAAAAAGGCGATTCGGATAATCAGCGATTCGGATAATAGGAGTTCTACTGTAATTTTGTCTGTAGAGTGTGTGAAAGTGCCACCTGCTGACCACGTGACCTTCATATCCTCAACTACTTCCCAACAAAATAACAGTCTGAGTTCTCTATTTGTGAGGGAAGGAGGGGTGATTGTTTTAAATTTCATTCAGTAAGTAATTTTTCTAAACTATCGTATTTGTTTTTTGTACCACAGGTTGCATGGGATCGGCTTAATTGTGTAGTACATTTGAATCATTGAACCAAGGGCTATGTTTCACATGGTTAAAACATTCACTGTCAGTATGGTAGTTGTTACAACTGCCATCTTTATTATAAAAACATTTTTGGGCAGGTTGGCCATCTGTGTTTGGCGTTGGTTGGTATAGAGACAAAATTGGGGAAAACAAGGAAACTAAGTGCAAAGAGCAAAATCTATTTTACGATTTGAGGAGGAGTAAGGAAGAGAATCTAACTGTGAATTACCCTACAGAGATGATAGCTTTGATGAACGTCTACTTTCACATGAATATGAGTGTGTCAGAAACTAGACAACCTGTGGGCAGGAGGTAGGGCTATCTAGCCCAGTTAACATCTTTTCAGAAGATAATGGTGAGGTTGAAAGCCGAAGAGCTAAAGTAGCCTCAGCTCAGGAATAACTGGTAGTCATCACCTATGATGGTGGAAGTTCTACTAAAAAAAAAAAAAAAAAAAAAAAAAAAAAAAAAAAAAAAAAAAAAAAAAAAAAAATTATTGTGTGGTAAGTTTTGGATGTGGCCTAAAAAAGTAGATGAAATTTGCTTCAAATATGAAAATGTGAGAAAAGCTCGTCAGTCACAACTAACGAGTCAAGTTCAACGAACCTACCTCATCAACATGAAGCAAATTTCATTTAATTCCAGCATTTAAGATCTCTTATTTCTTTTAGTTTCTCTAAGGTTTGCTTTATGCCTTCTATTTTTTAGTTTTTTAAATTAAAATATATGCAAATGAGCTATCATTACCTATTTTTATTTTAAAGCATTTCCACAAATTCTAGGTTTCTTTTTTTCTCTCAACTTTTTTTTTTTTTTAAAAAAGTTTGACTGGCGCTGGGCCAACTAACCCCATTCCGTGTGTTAACCAACCCCACAATCAGGTTGGTTGGCTAACCATGACTTGCATAGTTTGCCCATTTCCTGAAGTAATCAGTAATATAATTTACTGTAATAAATAAATGAATAAAGGTACAGAAATGTAACATAATAGATGCATATTACAGTGATACATTCAAAATTGGGACGGTATTCACAGAATCAGCTGCAAAAAACAATAAGTGAAAACCTGTGCCAACCATCCCCGGTCTTCCCTACAGTGAAAGAAGAATATATGTAACTTTAGTGGATTTTATAAGTGGTCACAGTGTAGTTACAAAATATGTACATACAGTAAGTATAGCAGTGTACAAATTTGTAAAAACTATTTTACTTCAGTTTAAAGGATCACGCTGAATGTAATTATTGCTTCAATCTGATAGAAGCTGATTATACTCAGGATTCCTTTTATTAATTTGAGAACACAAAAATAATAATGGTTTTATGTATAAGTTTGTTCCAATTGTTTCTTGTTTAAAATATTACATTTACTGTTCCTTGTTGACAGGATGATTTGGCCAATCAAGCGAATGCAGCGAATGTGAATGCTGGAGGAGAGAGTTATTTTGTTGGCAATTCTGCAGATGCACTGTGTAAGTAACTCATAAGATATCAGTACTGATATATAATGACATCAGTTTGTCTATTGTCTACAATATACTTCAGAAGAAAGTGACAAAGGTAGGAAAAATGATAGTGTAGTATGAGACCTCTCCAAACCATTTTACAAAGTTAGCCACAGAATGGTGGTAATTAGGAAAGAACCACTGGGGTCAACCAGAATGTTTCTTTGATAAAGAGTAGATAGCAAAACATAAGGGGAGAAAATGCATTATGAAAAGAGGTGGAAGTGAGAGCAGGACTGCCACATGGTCTTATAATAACACAATTAATTATTTTAATGAATGATTCTGGTGTAAATTTACAGTTAGGACTTATGATGTGGCACAGTAGGTTACATTAAGAGAAAATTATGAGCACCTACAGAAGGATCTGGATATGATATACAGTTATGTAAGTGTGCATAACACAGAGATAAAGTATAGATTCTTTTTTAGTATACAGTGAAGGGAGAATTGTTGTTAGAAGATTTATAACTTAATTAGTGCACATCAAGAATGAAGATGGCCCAGTTTAGCGAGGCTCTGCGCAGGTACGTCATTGCTCTGCCAGTATCCAATCAAATTCAGTAACAATCCACTTCTTGTGGTTACACGAATGTTGATTGTTTGCTGTGGCTGGCATTCCTGCCTTTCTTAATAGTGTTAGCACATAAAGCGCTGCTAAAATGCATATTATTATTTTTATCATCATTACACAGCAGTAATATCAGTAGTAGTAGTGTAATTACTATACTTTTTTCCTCTCTTTACATCGCTCGTCTCCTGTTGGAAACACGGCAACGTCGTATACCCTGTGTCCCTATTTCGTTTTCTCTCTGCGCCACCTCCCTTCATTCGTGATACACACTGTAGGAATATTATTTGAAAACAAGCTCAGCTGCACAGCACAAGGGAGAGGTTTCAAAGTTCTTCAGCTATCAGAGAGGATGTGCCAGGGGAGGTTAAGGGCTCTGGCTATGAAACCTTGCCTGAGTATAATGGAACCATATGACAACCACGTTGTGCTTATCAAACATGAATGGAAATTATGGCAGGGAGGATAGTTAAATTGGTATATAGTTTAACCCTTTCCTACGAGCTATTAGAAATACAAGGAAATTTATAATTTCAATTATATATTTGTATAAAGGTACTTGAAATTAAATACAACTATTTTTTTTCATATATTTTTTTTTGAACTAATTACTAAGCCAGTAGAAATAAGTACCATCAGGGACTTGGTATATCACAGGATGTACAGAAATAGTAATTCAAATCAATTATGTTCATATTAGTATGAAATACTCGCCTCATGATATTCAACAAACCAATTCTTTTTCCTCATTTAGACACAAGAAGGCATTGAAGTGGGAATGTTTGGAATGATGTTGGTTCTTGGCTGTCTGGGTGATGCCGCATCATGATGTGTTGCTGCACACATCATCATGCGGTGTCACTTAGACAGCCAAGAATCAACTAACTCTGGCTGCGGAAGCTTGCAGTTATATTTGGAATGTTTTGAATGTATCTTCTTCATACTTCTTTCAAATCTTCATCTGATTTTTAAAAATTAGGACCTCTGTTTCCCAATCTTATGTCTCTTACTGTGGATAGTGTCTTGCATTGTTTTAATGGACTATGCCTTTGTGAAATATCTGTAGATGACCTTTTCATCTTACAGATATCCCTCATAGTCATGAAACAGATCTTTTGAAATTTTTATAGCCGTTTTTTAAAATATCAGACTGTTTATGTTATATGCATTGAAAAATACAATATCCAGAATTCCCCAAAACAATCTGTTCCATGATTTCAGTGATTTTCTGTCAGCATTGCACAAAGCCATCAGCCAATCAGCAGTATCAACCCCACCCATGAATGCATTGTAGTCCTTGATGATTCTTTGGCATGTAACTGTCAACTACAACCTGTCTTTTTCTTTGCAAATAACCAGTGGTGTAACAATAGGGTGGCAGAATGGGAAAAATACCACAGGACCCACTGCCGGAGGGGGCCCCTGATGACTGGCCGCCCAGGTTGCCAATCCAGCCTGAGAGGCCCATCTGTTGAAGTCTCCACGGATCCCTACCAGTGTAATTAATAGTTACGCCACTGCGTGTAACAGTAGTTTCCTCGCTGCCATGAAAATTTTATATTAAATGTATGACAATTTTATCGTTCCATTTCCAGTAGCCAATGTCTATGTTTGAAAGTCTAAGATCACAATCTCCTCTTTTTAGTTTGTCATCAGCAGTTAAGTTGTTAGAAAGCCCCTTGCGGTTGGGCCTGATTGTCTGACAGCCAAAAGTTCTTTGAGTTTTTCTAATAATGAAACAGATGAAAAATAATTACCAAAATAGATAACATTGCTGCATTTTTGTTCAGTCAATTTTAAAACCACTCTTTTATCTAATGAGTAATCTGAACTTTGCAGTTATTTCTTCAGTTTTGTCTTGATAAATTATTAACTTCTAAGAGAAGAGCTTCAATTATAGTGTAGTTCTTAGAAATATCCATTTGAAAATGTCTAAAACAACAATAAAACCAGTTGTATACTTGCTAAATTTATTTACCAATAATTTGTAAAAAAAAACTAAACAGAAGTCCCTGACGGTACGTATTAGTCCTCGTTGGTTTTTCTTGATTATTTTAGAAAAACATATTTTATAGGTAAAATAAGTATGGTTAAATTTTCGAACTAAAAGAGTTCGACACTTACCAAGTAAATTCTCATCTAACAATGCATTGTACTGTAGCACTTGTTACTCTTGTCACTACACTGTCAAGCCCAACTTGGAAAATTCATTGCTCGGCAGTTTCGCGGAGGATTTAAAAATAAATGTTGTCATTGTCTGACCCGACGGCACAATAATAGATCAACAGGCTTAACAATGCAGTACACAATGGTATTGTCAAATTACTTATATGGTGGTAAACATAATGGTTCTAATTTGTAACATCAGGGAGGAAAGGTTTAACCACATGACATACTGAATTCTTGATATCATAAAGGCATGTTGGGAGTAAACATATTTGTGGATGCATAGAAAGAATATGCTGGACTTGAAACCTGATGGATATTGAGTGAAGCATTAGATTTGTGTATGGAAGGGAAGAGAGGACCATGACCATAAATGGACATTCCAGTTCAGCCATAAAGGAGTGAGAATGTCTCATTCGTAGTTTGGGAGTCAGGGTCTGGAATATATTTTGAGGAGGTGATGAACAATATACCTCAAATGGTGAAGCTTCGTCACTGAGTAGCCGTGTTTGTCGTTGGCCAATTCTTGTTTCAAAGTTTATATTTCTAACTTGCATACAGTTTTTTTTGTGTATGTTGGTGGCTGATCATGCCAATCCTGGCATGAAATAATCGTCCTCATATGTAGCACCTAATTTTTGGTGGCAGACGTGGTAGGGTTTGATGTGTTTACTGTCTATTATGAGCTTCTACTGCTCAACTTCGCTGTTCCTCCTCAAAAAGTGCGATAGCACTGAAGGCGGTTTTATACCAGAAAGCACAGTCTTTTCCAAGGTAGTCCCAGGTGATCAGGTTTATGTTTGTGCTCTTCAAGATCTTTTTAAAATGGTCTTTACATCGCTTCAGAGGAGCACCATAGGGTGTCTTGCCAGTGCGGAGGTTACCATATAAAAATTGGTCAGGGAGTCTGCTGTTACTCATTCGCTGAACATGTCCAATCCATCTGAGTTGGTGAATGATGATGGGAGCTTCAATGCTGTTCATTGTGCCCATTTTAATACTGTAATGTAAGACACATTTGTTTGTAAAAAATCACAATTATTTTAAACCAAGTTATTTGCAATCAAGTTACTTGTAGAAATAAAAGAAAAAAAATCATTTAAATCATTCAAATTATTATATAGAATATCTCAGAGAAAATGTTTGATTTGAAATAAATTTTCAACTTGTAGTTAATCTAGGGAAGAAAATTCTGGCAATGCTTATGCTGGTACCATTGTCACCATTAATTGATTTTCACAACAATTTAGATGAAACAAATGCTCCTATGACAACTACCCCACAAATCTAGCTTTGTGGTATTCAGATTTTTACTTTAAAGACTGTCACATGGTGAGGATAATTTTTAGGCACCTGCATCAATACTTTGTTTCAGTCCCTAATTCCCTAACTACAAACAAAATTTTCCAAGTGCCTCATGTCTGAAAATAAAGTGACAGTTTCTAATCATGCTGTTCTCTTTTCTTCCTCTAATATCTATCCAGATAATTACAAACATATCCTCATCCATCTTGTAGTGGCTTCCAACCCACTCTTATAATATTGCAGTTTCGTCTGTGTTCATCTGGAATATCCTCCTTCTTAGGCTGTGCTTATTTGAAACCAAGCTTCCACCAAACTACTGGCTTCCTGGGCTTATTGTATCAAGTACAAAATACATGTTGAATATGGTTAAAAAAAAACAGCAACAACAACAACAACAACTCATTTAACATATTTCAGCAATAGTCTGCGAGGATTCTGGCCAAATTTTGACACAATTTATTTTGTTTTTTAATATTAAAAGTGGAAATTATAATTCTCATATATGTATATATATATATGCAATTGGTCTTCTGTGTGATCAGTGTACTTTTATTTGTAAAAGATGTTGTTTATGGGTCAGAATGTCTGAGCATTCATATCTAGATGAAACTGCCTAAAGACTGCAATCAGATTGGGGACCGTCCCAGCATTAATCTAGAAACTCCAATCACAGTGTCTGGGGATTAAACCTATGCCCATCATACCTCCATTATCCAGTATAGTGGTGCATCAATGTGAGCAGCCTTACTGGCTTCCCTCCTATAAACCCTCTCAACACCTGTGCCTTAAAATATATTCGGGAGATCCAGCGCTACAGTATCAGCAAAGATGCCTACTGGTTAGGTCAATGTAATCAGTATACAATTTCTAAGCCCATTTTTCTCCTTTTCCACTATAATGACACATTTCCAATGCTCTGGTATGCACCAAGTCTGAAGACTCTTATAGTGTACTAAATGCGAAAATTAAGAGGAAGTGGACCTATGACTTGCCAAAATTCAAATCATATCTATAAAATGAAAACTGGGTATTTCGATGAGGTTTTCATCAGTTTAAAGATTATAATCTCAACTGAACTGTTTGGTATGTCTTATGCTTCAACATAACATAACACCAGATCAGTAAGTAAAAATCTGAATGTATCGTATGAAACGCAAAGATGAAATACCAACTAGATGCAGACATCATTCTTTGTAAAAATAATAGGCATATTTATAAACATTTCTCGGGAAACAAACCGAGTAATAAAATTACTGATGCACAATATTTCGGCGACTTTATTCTCCGTCGCCATCTTCAGGCGCAGTTGTAAGTCTTGAAGTCAGCCTTGAGCGTGTTGTTTGACAACTGGCATAGCAACGACAGACATTGTCATGTTGCCTAGCAGCATCTCAGACATCATTAGACACCCGCGGTTTGTTTCGCGAGAAACGTTTATAAATAAACAACGCTGAGAAAAATTGCATTTTTATAATAGCCATATTATCGCATGTAACATTTGCTTCCTTAAATTTTTATTTTTAGTCTGTAAACCCCATAGATGGCCTTACGGAATGTGAAGAGGAAACAAGTAAAGTGGAAAATATATAAATTATTTTCATAATATAATGAAAAAATCTTTCAATATCTTCTTTGGTTCTTGAAGCTACTATCTCAGGCCGCACAGCTACAATCTCTGATGTTATGTTCGCAGTCAGTAAGTAATGCATACCTGATGGGTTTTAACATGAAATTGAATTGCTTAAAACCTTTAGTTTTGGCATTTCCAGTATTAACATAATATTTATTATCGAACAATTCTGTCTTTATCACATTTCCTGAAAAAATTCATTGTTTGTATTGCTGCGCGAATTGCTGTGGTTATTTTGATGAAACTTGGTACACATGTGTTCCTGATAGGATGGTTAAAAATATTGCAGGAATATATCAACCCCATTTCTTTTCTGCTACATCAGGGATTAGCCATTTAAATATGCATAGGTGACTAACATGAAATTTGATTTAAATGTATAGAAAACTGACCTTTGATATGAACTTCTATATTTATTGAGTAGACAAATCAATCTAAAATCATTCTGCCGCACAAAAAGGCAAGAATTCATAACATCAAAAACTACTGACATGTATGCTTTCTGGTTCTTCTGTGCAAAGTTTTTACAAAGATCTTGTTGAACAGAACCAGTTCCACCCTTGATTCGGCCCAACCTATTGAGCAAGCAGGATTCACAGCAGTTTTAGCACAATCAACAACATTCTTGCCCTGTGAGAACTAATTAACTATGGAAATGAATACCAGTGCTTCTTTGTATAGCCTTTGTTATTTTGAAGAGCCATTTGATTCAATAAGTCACAAAGCTATTCTGCAAGCCTTAGCTGAACATAGTATGGATACAGCTAATATTAGAGTGGTCCATAACATCTATATCATCTCCTGAGTCTTTGTCAATGTTAGAGAACCAATCACTGAGTTCTGCATCAAAAGAGGTGTTAAGCAAGGTGATCCCATCTCTCCAAAATTATTTTCAGCTGTCTTGGAGATGGCAATGTCAAAGCTAGAATGGGAGGAAAGAGGAATTAAAATCAGTGGCAGAAGATTTAACAATTTGATTTGCTGGTGACATTGCACTTGTAGCTAATGACCTTAATAAACTCCAAATCTTTGTTACTGACCTTACCTCCAAGTGTAAAGCAGTTGGCCTAAGAATGAATCTTTCAGAAACAAAAATAAATGGGCCATAGAGGGAAATGTGCAAGTAGATAATAAATCTTTAGAAAATTTCAGTGAGTACATTTATCTTGGACACCTCATACACATGAGAGGTGATGTAAGACACAAAATTTCTGTCACATTAAGCCGGGGTGGCAAGCATTGGAAGTATTCTATTATCCTCACATCCAATTTCCCCACAAATCAAAAAAAAAAAAAAAAAAAAAGTTTATGACCAGTGCATTCTTTCTGTGCTGATATACAGCTGCCAGACCTGAACTCTAAATTAATTTATGAAAGCTAAACTAAGGACTGCCCAAAGAGCTAGGCTTAATGAGAAAAGATGAGAAAAGAACAACCGACATTTGGTCAGACACGAAGGACACACACATCTTAGAGAAGACAGCATCCTTGAAGTGGCAATGGGTCAGCCATATTGCACAGAGAAAAGACCAAAAATGGACAAAAGCAGTGTTGGAATGGAGCCCCAGAGATCACTACAGCCGAGAGGAAGACCACCAGATCAATGGGACAAGGACACTTGCAGGGTTGTCGGAGTTAATTTGCGGAGGATCACCCAAGATCATATGACTTGTAGAAGACTGCTCATGTTCTACCTGAATTCATAAGTTTAAGAGGCCATATCAGTAAACTGGCATATATATGATAGAATATCCTTCGCTTGCTACTGTTCACGTCAGGAGAAACGATATGTAACATATCAGGGGAAAAGACATATACACATCAATTCACTCCAATTGTAAAGTCTATAACACTTCTTCAGAAGTAGAACGAGGTAGCACACAGGCCCGTAACTACCGCCGGGGCAGCCAAGGCACTGCCTCAGGGCCTCCGAGCCCGAGGGCCCCAAACTGATGGTTAAAAAATTATTGTATTTTAATATCTAATCTAACTTCCTATAAAATACCCAGCACCTAGCTAAAAGCTAATAATAATAATATTAAAAAATCCATCAAAGTGCTAGAGTAAATCGTGAAGAAGTTGTGATAGACCGAACCAATGATACACCAAGTTGTTTGGAAGATTCTGGATAATTTATTGTTAAGGATAACCGAAAGATGTGGAATGTTTGAAGAACTTGTGTCTGAAGCATCAGATGTTTGTAGTCGATTGGGAATAAACAAAGAATTTTATCAGAACAGACTAAGGAAAGTGAAATAAAGCCTTTGATGAGTTAAGTGAAGATGAGATATTAATAGATCCCAATTCTGAGTCACTGTGTTCTATCCAATTGTAGACACACTTTGTACTCAACTTGATTACCGTTTTGAAGGGATGAAAGCTGTTCTTGACACTTATTAAGCAATACAACATGATTTTTTAGCCAATGTAAGTGAAAGTGATATTCACAAAAAATCAGTTGATTTCGTTAATAAGTTTCCAAATGATGTGAGTCCAGCCTCTCCATCACAATTATGTTCAGTGAAAAATTCGTTTCAAAACAAACTGGAAAAAATGAAAAGTGTTAAGGAATTTGTTAATTACAAGGTTACTTGGGAAGTACAATGGCTAAAGAAAGGCTCAGCAGCTTAGCTTTGCTTTCAATTGAGAATGATCAAGCTCAACAAATCAATTTTCACAAAGTAATGAATTCGCTTCTTTGAAAGTTAGGAAACACAAATGAAGAAATAATCAAATGTATCTAATATTTAATCTTTTCAATCTACATTACTTTCCATTCACCAGTTACTGATTCCTTGTCTTTTAAGCAAAGTATGCATTTTAACTAACTTAATTTACATCTATTGTAACTGTATCTTTAATCTACCTCCAACTTTTATTTAGAAAAGTCATATTTTAAATTATCAATTAAGTGTTCCGCTAGTTAATGTCATTAAAAGTTACTGTTTTAAGAATTTTTTAAGTTTACAACAATGTAGCAAATATTTTACCATGTGCTTTTAATGTGTTGTTTTATAAATTTTTAATAAATATGCACTGTTTTTAGAAATTGTACTATTGTAAGTATTTTGCTTTTGTATTATTCACCTTATTCTTTTTACAACCATATGCACAGAATATTTAATTTCCAAAAGTATCATAAAATAATCCATTTAATAATTTGTTAATTGTATAAGCTAAATAAATACTTGAACATTTGGCTTAGTGAACAGTTTGTAGCTAATTTTGTTACTATTGCATGGACCAATACCTAAAAACAAATTTTTGTCGAATTAGAATAAACTCCCAAGCATGTAAAAGGAAAGAAATATTGAGGGGCCTCACTATGAAGTTTTGCCCCGGGGCCTCCAAGTTTATAGTTATGGCCCTGGTAGCACACATGGTGGAATTGGTAGCACATAATTAAAGCCATAAGCAAAATTCAGTGGTGCATATTTCATAATCTCTGTGAAATATCTATGGTTAGAGTAAATTAGCAGAAAATTTAATTGAAAATTTTGTATGAAGTTAGTAGGGAATATTAATTTTTTCACCTCAAAAACTGCTTTATGTGTATATTGCTCTCAATTCTTGATAAAAAGAATATACCACAATTAACAGATATGAGCATCATTCATACTTACAGTCTTTGACACATTATTTGGATTATATTAAAGTACTTGCATCATATGATAATAGTTTGTGCTATTTGTAATTCACATACCACTGACTTTTTGAATATTATGAAGCCACTGGTGTGATCAAAATAATTTTCAATCTTGAAAGAAGTAACAAAAACGATATTTGTAAATTTCCACTTTTAGTTAAATATTATTTACAATTCTGCCAACCACAATAAGTTTTCTAACCCTGAAATTTCCCGCTCTGCATTTAGATCCAACAGCTGGAAGCAGCGATGACTGGAACATGGGAGTTGCGGGAGTTCCATTAGCTTTCACAGCAGAGATGCCTGGAGGTGGAGATAATGGTTTTGACCTACCGCCCAGTGAAATACTCACTCATGCTGTGCCATTTTTTGAGGCTGTGCGAGTATTTGGAGAATATGTTGCTCAAAGATCATAGTGCCTAATTGAAGTTGTAGCTCTATTTTGTAACTTAAAGTGTTTAATTGGTCGTCAGTAAAAAAAAAAATAAAAATTGTCACATTTATCATTGCAGATTATTTTCCCAACCATGAAACGAATTACATAAGATCAAGATAATCTCTTCTCTAACACAACTAATATTTTTTTAAATAAAAACATGTTTCATTTACTACAGTTGTAAGAGAAGAAAGAAAATATGGTACCGGTAGTCAAGAATTATTTACCACATGCTGTAAAAGTGAGAAAAACCAATTAAATATTATGGGATATTTACATTGAAGCTAGTTTATTTCAGCAATGTTATTTTGAACCAGTGCGAGTCATTAGTGTCAATTTTATATTTAATTAAATGATAACAAGATTTTTCAATGTTGTATTTTGATCTTCATGCTTCTTTTAAGACCTTTGGCATAAATTAGATTTTTCATTTAATGGCACTGATATGTGATAAATTAATCTCAGCATTTAATACAATTGTAGAAATGTTGTATCTGGACAAGAAATTTATTTGAAATAGAATAATTACAATATACAATACTGATGAGAGGATTGTCAAAATCATAAAAGTTAAAATGGATTTTAATGAAAATGCCCATAATATTAACTTAAATCATTGATTAACATAAGGGATACTTTTTATTTAAATTAGTAAGTTATTTTCTTAAGGTACATTGCCAAAGCCTTAACTTTTAGAATGCGTGTGTGTGCATATGTGGCACACAAAAACTAATGAATGGATTCAATTGAAAGTGTATACCAAAAGCTCATGTCACCTTTTAAGATATAGGATCTGTTTTATGCATACTATAACACAGTTGATCATGAACATTGACCAGAATCATAGATTTTGTAGAATGGATATTCTGTTCGTCTGTCAGTGAACGTATCAGGCATAACTTGACAGATTTCAACGAAACTATTCAAAGTGTTAGGTTATGTGATCAGTTAGTATAATAGGTACAGAATAACCTTTATTCTGATAATTTTTCTTTTCTGATAATATAAAAACCAAAATTGGAAATTTCAGGAAATTTGTCTCTTTTGCACGCATAACACAGAAACTAAAAAACAGATTTCAGTGAAACTTACACATATTGATAGCTCCTGCCACGGATTAACATACAGGATATTTTTTACTTCAATATGTTATATAGCTGCCTCAAAATAATTTTTAGATTTTAATCAATTATAAAAACAGTTTTTCAATATACTAATAAGTTTCCAGTGTAATCATAATCAAATCTATGGAAGCAAATGAAACCTTAATAATTGCAGTGGTGGTGGAGATCTGGGGGGGGGGGGGGGGAGTGGATGTGGACCAGCAGCAATTGTAGGAAAGTATAATAT
>JARYHS010011408.1:196961120-197003133 GCA_031002005.1 Vandiemenella viatica
AAAAATAAAAGTTATTACGTGCAGAAAATGTATAGTTGTTACTTGTATATTGTATTTCTGGGTACTGTTATTTGACTATTGAAAAGACAGTGAAATGCTATTGGATGGTGGAAAAAAGAAAAGGATAGGGTAAGTAAATACATCAATCACCATAAATGAAGGCAGGAGTGTTTGCAATGAAGAAATGAACATGAACACCGATGTGCGAGTGGAGACTTTCCTGGAATAATGATGGAATGAATTCTCTCGGATGTTGTATAAACATGATGTTTCAACATCTAGCTTCATCAGGTCTCTTTTAGCTGTAGCCTGAGAGAATTTCATAACATGAACACCCTTTACAATATTTTGGTAGAAACTGTAATTGCCTTTTGAGGTGAGATATGTGACAGTGTAATTTACCACTTTACTCTTGTGCTCTGTACAGCACGCTATCAAATGAAACTAACAGATGCCTCCAGAAGGAACATGCTTTGTGAGTAAAACAGAATGTGCAGTCAGAATTTTTAAAAGGTAGAAAACAGAAAGTTAGGGTAGGAAATGTGGTATCAAAAGAAGTGGAAGTAAAAATGGGAGTGCCGCAGGGTAGCGTATTGGGACCATTGCTATTCATTATTCTAATGAATAATTGCGTGGATTCTTTACTATCTGGAATTAGATTGTTTGCAGATGACTTAATGCTATATAAAAGGATCAAAATGATTGAGGACTGTAAACAGTTGCAGGTTGATCTGGACAGGATATCTAGTTGGGTTGATAAACACAGGATGAAGATAAATGCAAATAAGAGTCAGCTAATTAGATACACAAATAAAAAACAAAAGGTTAATCTTTATATATAAAGATGAATGTATGTTTGTTTGTTTGTTCTTCATAGAAAACCACAGCTTTCATCCGATGTCAACGAAATTTTGCACACTTATCCTTTGAAACAAGGAGAAAAATACTGTCTACATTTGGTTGAAAAATTATCTGTATAAATAACACATTTTGCCTCATAACTTTGAAATACGGCGATAGATAGACACAGTAATAATATTATAAATACGGAAGTAAGTCTCTGTCTTTTTGTTACGTTTTGATGACTAAATGGCTATATCGTTGTGATGGAATACTGTAAGGAAATCTGTATGAAGGGCACAGGATATTTTTTCCAGTATGATTAACAGTTGTAGACACGAAATTTTGAGACCTTATCGAATGGTGACAGAAATATGTTTGAAATTGATTCCCATAACTTCGAAATACGGCGATAGACAGACACATTGGATGTGGACGTCAACGTACCATGTTTCCGTGTAGTGGACTACCAGCTGAGTGGTTATAGCGCTTGCTTACAAACGTCGTGGTCTCTGGTTCAAATCTCCGTGAAGGCTAAGATTTTTAAAAATTGTTTTTCATCATAAGAGTCAGGCCTGGGTTGTAGGTTATTTGGATTGAATGTTAAACTGTAGATATTATAAAGTTAGGGGTGCAATGCGAGGCAAATCGTAGGTAGTCTTGCAATTTTGCAGGTGTACACTGTTTTACGTTATAATTATCCCTCAGGTGTTGTTCGCAGTCATTGTGTGAGTGTGAACCACAGTAATACTAATATAAATACGGAAGTAAGTCTCTGTCTTTTTGTTACGTTTTGACGACCATATGGCTATATCGTTGTGATGTAATTTTATAAGGAAAGCTGTATGAAGGGCACAGGATATTTTTTCCAATATGATTAACAGTTGTAGTCACGAAATTTTGAAATCTTATCGAATAGTGACAGAAATATGTTGGAAATTGATTCTCTTCAAGAGGCAGGTTCGACGGTAGAATGATATAGTGATAGCTTTCCTGTCATATTATGCCGACTCGATATTGTTTGGGACCAATCCTTCATTACCAACAACTTTTTATATTTAATTCTGGCAAAAAAATTCTTAATCCACGCGTACGAAGTCGCGGGTACGAGGCTAGTTATCAATATAAGGTTTGGAAAGAATTGCTTGCTGTAGACTTGAAATGTAATATCTTGGCATTACATTTGATAACAAGCTTACCTGGGCAGGACAAATTGGACAGGTGGTAGGAAAAGGTTTCAAAATCCTGCACTTGTTGGAGAGAGTGATGAGGGGATGCACGAGAGAAGTAAATGAATTGGGTTAAAAAACTTTGGTCAGACCATTGCTCGAATATGATAGTGTAGTATGGGACCCACATTTTGAGTATCAAATACAGGAATTGCAGAAGGTGCAAAGGAGGTCTGCAAGATTTGTTTCTGGAAATTATTGCAGAATGCAATCAGTGACAGATATGATAAAGGAGCTGGAATGGGATTCATTGCAAGACAGGAGGAGGATGAGGAGGGTCATGGGAGTGTACAGGGCATATACTGGTGATGAGGAATGGAAAGAAACTGGAGTAGGTATGAAAAATAGTGCATGGAAGGGAAAAAATGTCCATGACTATAAGCTGGCACTTGATTTCAGGTACAAGGGTGTGGGAAGATTCTCTTTTTTTTTTGGTAAGAGTGTCATGTATTGGAATGAGTTACCAAGGGAAATGATGAATAACTTACCAAAAATGTTAAAAGAATTTAAAGTTAACATTTGTAGAGGGCAAATGTAGGTGGGTGCAGGATAGGTTGAAGACGGGTGTGAAGCTAAATTGCCTCCGAAGCATGTGCTCCATTGAAATTAAATTTGTCCCTAATAATGCATCTAAAAGAGATTAAATACATACAGCAGCTAATAACAGTTTTAAAAAAAAAATGAAATGGTGGCTATTTATTAACAGTTCCATCAATTTTTATCAGTTTCAGATTGGAATCTCCTGTTGTTTGACTACATATTTTGTCTGTCTTAATTGAGACAATCTCTTATATAAGTTATAACTATGGAATTAGATTCATTGGCAAACAAGGAAGGATACAGAAAGTAAACCCATCACTCACCACAGATGAAGACAAGAGAGCTACGACAAAAACATGAACACTCATTATTGTACAGACCTAATCAACTTGCCATATTTCCTCTAGTCATGGTTACGGTTAGGCCAAAGCAATGTAAAATGTGTTTATGTTTTTGTGTTCCTGTGGCCCTCCTTTGTTGATACTCTGAGTTCAGAGCATAGAATGGTTATTATTGGTGATGATTTAAATTTACCAGGTGCCAACTGGGTAGGAAATAAGATTAATAACACAAGGTAACAGAGATTTTCAAATACCTTAACAAAGGAAGGAATAAAACTGATGATAACATTGTAGGGTGTCAATTAACTGAAGGAATAAGTGATCATGAAACAGTTTTGATGGATATTAGAGGATTCAGGAAACCAGTGGCTAAAATTGAATAAAATGGCACAGATTTCAAAATTGATGAGATATTATAATTTCAATATCCTGCACTTCTTGTAAACTGGGTTACTTAACTTCACTCAGACCATTGCTTGAATATGGTGGTGTAGTATCAGATACAGAAGTTGGAGCGAGGTGCAAGTAAAGACTGTCTCTGGAAATTACCGCAGAACATAATCAGTAAGTGAAATGGAATAAAGAAGCTGAAATTAAATTCAATCAGTTACATAGTCATGATAGTGTACAAGGCATATACTAGTGATAATATGTAGAAAGTTGTTTGTGGAAGAATTAGGAGTAGTGCTCGGAAGTGAAAAGTTGACCATGACCACAAACTGGCACTCGATTTCAGGCATAAGTGTGTGAGAAGGCTTTCTTTCAAAAGTAAGGGGTTCAGGGATTGGAATAATTACCAAAAAATGATGACAGAATTTAAATTTGAAATTAGTAAAGGGCAAAAGTAGATGGGAAAAGGAAAGGGGAAAATCCATGTGTGGGGAAATTGCCACAGGAGCAAGCTCTCTATCACACTTAAATTAAATAAAATCTATGTTCCCTGTACTTTTTTATTTTCTTTGTTTAACAACACTTTCATCATCAATATTGCCAAATTTTGTTGCTTTAAATTTTATAGGCCTTATATGTTTCACACTAAAGGGCTGTGAGAGTTTTTACTGACACTGTTACTCATTCGGAACGCCATAGATGGGAACTAGCCTACCAACATATCCTTGACATCAGCCATCCCCTTGCCATCAACCTCCATTAAGATAACTCATTTATATTACAAAAATAAAATTATTTATTTGTTTTTAATGTTTTTACTATACCATTTAATTTTATTTGCTTGATAAAAAGAAATTTCTATTAGCTTATTCTGCCTTCAACAACTATTACAGAGGTTATAATTATTACTGGTGAATTTTTTCCTCCACCATTGCATCCCTGCCCTTCCCACTTTATTCAGCTTTAGTTTAATCATTAGGTGAGTCAGAGCCTATGCTCCCTTCTAATCATGATTAAGGTTTATATCAAAATATGGTAAAGTGTTTTCGTAATTTTAGTGTTCACCATGGCCCTGCTGCCTTTATCTGTGGTGAGTGATGGGTTTATTTTCTCTACCCTTTCTTATTTTCAGTAACTACCAGATAGTTAGTTTAGTTAGCTATTGTCAGAAACTCGGCTCCGGGGGACCAACTCTTCACAGCACCATCTTTGACCGTTTACTCTGGCCTCGGGGTTTAACACAGTCGCCAACTACTCGAATTACCCCAAGCAGTAAAGGTTTAAAACACTCCTATATAAAACACTGGGAGGAGCAGACTACAAATAAAGAATCGTCATTTAAGATAAAAGTTCACAGTATATTGTTCAAAATAATCAATATATATATACAATTCCCGAGTACCAGAGCGTGTACACCTTAAAGGCAATCCGACTTCATCACCGAAAAATAGATTGCAAAGTTCAGACATGCAGCATCATCACTTGGTCTTTAAAATAATTCCACGTTGCTTCTAACATGATAACTGCCGCCCAACACCCATGTGCCTCCCACACTAGACCAACCACGACGATAGACGACCGGCAATATAGACCATGTGTAGGACGCGCGCTGTCTTAAATAGCCTCCTAGCAACATTCAGATCACTACGCGCCAATCAAATCTCATAATCTAAAATTCTTTTTTGCGTCACCTAGATAGCTTTCCTTTGGTATAAAATCTTAGATACTTCCCTTGCCATCAACTTACCAAAATATCCACCCCTTTATAACTTTTCATATAAATTTATTTGATGTGACCCCGGAACTATTTTCTCTCCTCGAAGCACGTGGTTCTTTGGCGCGAAACCAACTCATGGTCTTTAACAGTCATGCTTATAAATGGCCGATATTTTCATATAATTTCGAAATTAAGTAACTTCTCTTGCATAACTGCGATTTCAAATCTAAGATCACCAGTGTATGCTTGAATTTTCCCCTAATATAGTTAACAAATTCTAATCGGAAATGATTTCTTGGTTAAACTAACTTACGCGGTCCCACTTGAATAAATGACTGTGGCTACTACCTGAAGCTACTTGCCTATGGAAAACCCAAACTAAAACATCTTTCTACTCTTTTACACCCGAAAATAATGCTGTGACTTCAACTCTTCTTAACTGAAAGTAAGTTTAGGGGTTATAGGGAGGATGCTAGGCCCCTGACACTATGTATATTTTCTGATGGCACAATCATAACTTTAAAAGACCAGTCAGCACAACATCTTTAAGGTATATAAAATGTTGCTCTGGGGAAAATAAACACTTTTCCATTGCTAGTAAATTACCAATTAATGTTGAACTCATGGTTCTAATTCATTACAACAAAAAAGAGGTCTCTGTGTTATGTTAAGGGGGATAAGGAAACAATCTTGAAAAATTTGCATTAAGTGTCTAAGCACAAAAATATCTTACAATTGGGACTATCATATTAAAATGTCTGAATGTACAATCCACTCAACCTATGTTGAAGTCTAATATAGTTAACTATCAACAGCTTCTACACTAAATGAAAGGCTCTATCCTTTTTTTATTAATCAGTGGCCTTCCTGGAAACTTATCTGACAAAGTTAAGAGTGTTTTATTTGCAGATGACACTAACATGATTGTGAAAAGACACCACACAGTAATATAGAATTTAATGTAAATGTAGTACTTAGTGAAGTAGCAAATTGGTTTAAGGCAAATTCATTAAAATTAAATTTTGAAAAAAAAATATTATGTTAGGTTTAAAACAAAAAAATATGCACCACAGATTTACATATAAACTATAAAAATAACTCAATATTAGAAACAAAGAGTATATAATTGCTTGGTATTAAAACAGACGAGAAACTCTGTTAGTACATACATATCACATCACTACTGAAGAAGTTAAGTAGCACCACCTTTGCAATATGAACACTTTCTCTAACAGCAGAACTAGAATTAACGAAACAGATGCATATTGTATTATCATATATATTATTTCTATAAGGTATTTTTTTGTCACAAGCCTATATCTTCCTTCATACTTAACCGAAATCAATGAATGAGGTGTCATTTTAAAGCTTATGGTCTCCACTTTGGTTAAATCGTATTTTAAGCAAGAAAGTTTTCGGAATTCGACCCTTAAAGGGCAAAAATGTAAATTTTTCTAAAATGCTGTTTTCTGTGTTACGAGTCAGTTATCTCCCTGGATACCTATCTGAAACCGTTTCATGAAGTATCGTTTTAAAGATTAAGATCTCCGCTTTAGTGACGTCATATATTAAGCCAGAAAGTTTTCGGAATTCGACCCTTAAAGGGCAAAAGTATCAATATTTTTGCAATGCGTTTTTGTGTCACGAGCGATTTATCTCCCTTAATATCTAACCGATATAGATAAATGAGGTATCATATTACAGAATAAGGTCTCCGCCATGGTATCATTATATTTTAATAAAGGAATTTTCGTAATTCGACCCTTATAGGGCAAAAATGTCACTTTTTCTAAAATGCGTTTTTTGTAGCTCGAGCCATTTATCTCCCTGGATATCTAACCAAAATCGATAAATGAAGTAGGAATATAAGGAGTAATGTATCAGCTTTGTGAAATCATATTTTAAGAAAGAATGTTTTTGGAATTCAACCGTTAAAGGAAAAAAGTATAAATTTTTCTATAACCGATTTTTGTGTCACGAGCGATTTATCTCCCTTGATATCTAACCGATATAGATAAATGAGGTATCATATTAAAGAATGAGGTCTCCGCCGTGGTAACATAATATTTTAAGAAAGGAATTTTTCGTAATTCGACCCATAAAAGGCAAAAAAGTCAATTTTTCTAAAATGCGTTTTTTGTGTCTCGAGCCACTTATCTCTCTTGATATCTATCCAAAATCGATAAATCAAGTACGATTGTGAGGAATAATGTCTCAGCTTTGCTGACATCATATTTTAAGAAAGAAGTATTTGGAATTCAACTATTAAAGGGAAAAAGTATAAATTGTTCTACAACGTATTTTTGTGTCACGAGCCTTATATTTCCCTTGATATCTAATCGATATAGATAAATGACATATCGTATTAAAGACTAAGGTTTCCGCCGTGGTAACATTATATTCTAAGAAAGGAATTTTTCGTAATTCGACCCATAAAGCGCATAAATGTCAATATTTCTAAAATACGTTTTTTGTGATTCAAGCCATTTATCTCCCTTGATTTCTAACCAAAATCGATAAATGAAGTAGGAGTGTGAAGAGTAATGACTGAACTTGGTGACATTATATTCAACCTCACTATTCATCGCATTTTATTCGCGAAATTTTCGCACGGGTCGTCTAGTATGTATTAAACATGACATGCTTCACATTGCAGAGGTCCTTCCTGAGCAGGGATTCATGAAACAATATTGATAAATAAATAAAGAGTGAGCAAAATATTTTTGCACAAAATTAATAATTTTAAATTTCAATAATTTAATTAACAACCATAAAAATGTATCATTTTAAAATTAGTAATTTCATATTTTTTTCTGAATCACTTTGTTCACTGACTGCATTTCCCACTTTCTACCAGACAGTCAGCTCATCATGCTGTGCTATGACTTGTTTGTGGCTGGTTCTGAAACAACAAGCAACACGCTTCGGTTTGCATTCTTACTGATCATGCTCTACCCTGAAATTCAAAACCATGTGTATCAAGAGATTGTGGAAGTAGTTGGAACAAATACTTTGCCAACACTTGAACAAAAAAAGAGGTGTGTAACATTAAAACATTATGTGAGTTGACAAGAATTTTCTTTTATTTATGCAGTTATAGAAATGCTAATTTTATTATCAAATTTAACTAATGAAACTAAGGAAAATGGAAATGGAATTTAGGCAACATAAGTGATCAAGGAAAAGGATAATGACTCATCACTCACCAAATCTAAAGGCTGTGATAAGTGAAAATCATATATGACAAACACAAACATATACCATATTTTGGTTTTCACCTTATTCATGTTATAGGAAATGAGTCATGTGGTACATGAATAAGGTGAAAACCAAAACATTGTATATGTTCGTGTTAGTCATACATTTTTTTCACTTGTCGCAATGTTCAACTTTGGTGAGTGATGAACCATTTTACCTTTCCATTGTAATTCAAATTTTAACCAAACAATGATGGCTCCATTAACTTAAAGTTACAAAAATGAACAACACCAAGTTAACTTTCTAAACATATTCATCTCAGTTAATAGCAATGGCAGTTTTATACCTAAATGTTAACAAGATAAAAAAAAATTAAAAAACATTCTCCTGGAGGGTATGATTAATATTTATTCATTATTATTGAAAACTTTCAAAGTCTTCCTTTTTATCTACCGGTACCTGGCAATAACTTTTAACAGTGTAATTACTGGAAGCTACCACTTTCTTTGTACCTAACATGATTTGTATACTTTCCCCAATATGTTCACTCATGTTTATGATCATCAACCCCGTAGTTCACTTATCAGGAATAAGTTAAAATAATCTTTAATAGTAACACAGTATCTAATATGAAATGCCTACAAAATTTAAAATACCGGTACTGATTTGTCAAGAACTGAAGAAACAAATCATATTATCATTTGATACTTTGGACATTTAGTTATAATGCAAAATGAAAAGAACTTGAATTTAAATTATGTATCAAGTTTCACTGTAGGTTTTATAGTTATTTAAATTTTGCAATACCAGCCTAGAAGATTAATTTCTATATTACTCATGCCATTATACATTATTTTAACACAGAATGGTCTACACACAAGCAGTGATAATGGAAGTACAGAGAATGTGTCTTGTTACACCAATTATTGGGCCACGGAGAACACTGCAGGATACTGTTTTGGACAAGTATAATCTGCCAAAGGTTTGTGGTATCTCAGTATAAAGTTATTTCAACACAGTATTATTTTCTTTTGCTTAATTTATGGCTGGTGCTTTATAGCTAATACCAAGCTAAACTTCTATTATCTTTTCTACTAAATTGTTGAACATGCATTTGGATTGAAAAGTGATGAAAAGCATTAGTTTGTTAAAGACCAGAATAACTATAGTGACAATGTAAATTATTTTGTAGGAAGAACTATATTACACACTTATTTTACTCTCATTTTCCACAGTTTACATTCTACCTATCTTACTCAACCCCTCAAAAATTGTACAACATTCAGTTAAATGCGAAGAAAACTTTCTGGAATATCATTATTGACATTTAAGCATTGGAATAACAGCAAATGATTTCATATTCTAAACTTTTTTGTCCCTGCACGACCAGTTTCTGACTGTTCTGCTTGAAATTTTTTATATCCTTATGTGGTTTCCTAGCAAACAAAAATAGAAAGAGAATGAAAAGGGAAATGCTTGTAGTTAGCATCAAAACACGTTACAGTAGGGACATTGAAGCCATCATTTTTCACAATTGAAGGCATTCAGGCATTAATCAACACAATTGACAATATTATCTTATTCATACAAAGATAAATGGTGAGGTACTCAGTCATACGTCCACCGAGTTTCACCACTTGACTAAAATAATTGTGCACATGGTGTGTAAGACTATTTGCCTTTCTTGGGGTTGACATGATACTTACTTACTGTAGACCGAACTTCGTGCTTGCTAAAGTTTTAATTACTAACATACAGCACTAGAAGCCGGATATATGAGTTCGTAGTCGCCGCCGGTCGCCAGATAGGGTCCAAACCAGTCCGATAAAAGTGTGAGGATAACTAATTAAGAGAAATCTTTAAGTATTAAGTAATGAAAATAGGTTCTCCACACATTTATTAGAATAAAGTACACATCGAACCAGTTGGCCACTATCAGAATTTAGATGATAAGGCTATTGAAACTTCGTAATCCGTCGATTGCATGATTCTTAGAAAAAAAAAGGAAAGTTATTAATCCAAATCAGTCCACACTAAATTACTTTCGATGCCACACTTCACTGTTCTGGTATCTCAACCCACTGTTCAAATCAATTTAAAACATACGTCGCAATGGTTAAACTAGTTCATTCATTCTTCTTACTTCTTGCTACACCCGCACAGTTAGTATAGCGTCTCACATTACGCGACGCGAGCCGTCCGCTACCATACCTCGATAACAACTGACTTTAAACAATGTAGTCATGCGCTCATTTCGGAGCGGCGGAATGCTACTGTTATGTTACAGGTGGTGTCATCCGGGGGTGGGGAGTGGGGATGGAAGACTAAAGAAGTAGACCACTGATAATTAACAGAAAGTATTATTATTGAAAAAGGGGTAAACAGTAATGATAATCATAATTAACATAAAAAATTAATAATTAATTGTATATAGGATTAATAATTTATTTTAAAAATGAGAATAAGTAAGAATATTAAATTATGTTAGTAAATAAAATATGAAAAATTAATTTCAAATATAGTGTTTGGTTTGCAATTAGCTTTCTGCTGAATATTGAGACCAGGAAGATATCTGGTGTCATTGATACATTGGGCTTCAGTTCCTGTCTACAGAGTTCAGAAGGGGTTTATTTTAGTCACATGTTGCAACTCAGTGTGTGTGCATGTGACTCCTTCACCATATGCCTTGTCTCTTTCTGTAAATAAAATTAACATTGAAGGATTAATAATTAATATTTTTTTTAAAAAATTAGGTTAATCATACTATATGGTCTGTAATTATTCTTTTATTTATGCACATACACACATTACAATTCATAAATACATGTTTACTTCACAACAGTCAGACTACAACTACTCTTTGATGTACATCTCCAAAGATATAGTAAGTACTAGAACATTCTTCTCTGTAATCAATACCAGATCAAGTCAGATATAAATGTACTATACTCAACAGGTTTGTCACTATCTTCTTGTGCTCATTTTTTATGAGTGATGAGTTTACTTTCCATTCATTTTCTTGTTTTCAATTTATGTAAAGAATAAGAATACATAATGTTCACTATTTGATTCACAATTGTCACAAACAGTAATCTTTTTTGTTATAAGGCATTCAACCCTGTCATAGATAAAATGTGAGACACTTTTCATGTGCAGGAAACAGTGGTTCTACTAAATATCTGGTCAGTGCACATGGATAAACACCACTGGAGTGACCCTGAAGTCTTCAGACCAGAAAGATTCATTTCGGAAAAAGGACACATATGTTCTGATGATTGGTTTTTGCCATATGGTTTAGGTAATTATAATAATAATTAAAATATCCCTTTTTTATACTGCTACTGATAAACTAAAGATTCTTAACTGATTTAGGACGGCGACGCTGCCTAGGAGAAATTCTTGCCCGCAGTTGCATATTCCAGATCTTCACTGGGATTGTGCAGAATTTTGAACTAATACCAGCTGAAGATACTGCACTCCATCTTACCACAGTAGCTGGCATCACTCTCTCACCAAAGCCGTATAAGATCATTCTCAAACACCGTAAACATTAGTTTTTTTCTTTAATCTATTCTGGTGTGTTTACATCCATCTGCATCAGTTACAGAAAAGAACTGAAAGTTATGTGATGGTATAAGCATTAAAAACAGAAAACTGATTGGATATGTGAGTTATAATATTAAAGTATTTATGAATACCAGTAATGTCAATTTTTTACCCACTTTTGGAACACTATTAAACATTATTAATTCCTTGTTATTAAAGGATTGATCACTGGCACATGGTATGTTACTCAGAATATTCCCAGTTGCAGCAATTAAAAATATTTAACCTATTCATTCCCTCTCTCATTGATAAAAACACTATGACTGAGGTCTATTCCTTAGCCAACTGGTATCATTCTAAATTCCATGGCCCTGTAAAGACCCTACATACTTATACAGGATCTTGATAAACAATTTTCTTTTCTTTACTTTTATATTTTGTCTGTCAGGACTGGATCAATACAAAACCTGTGTGAGTGGAGACTTTCCCGGCAAAATAAAACATTAGTAAAAAAGTGTAAAAAATTATGAGAGAGAAAAGAACCACTGCTTGCAAAATATGATCTCAGACTGGCAAAATATGGACTTTTTTTTAATGTAAATTCTTCATGAACAGAAGAACATGTCATGCACAGGGTGGAAAAATATTTCACAACCAGAAAAAAAAAATGTACACAGGGTTGTAATCCTTCCTATGCACATCATATGCATCAGTGATGGATCTACAAATTTAATGAGCTGGGGCAAATTATTTTTTGGCAGACTGAAAAAAGGGGGCAAGGGCCCTGGTTTGCCCCTCCCCTTTCCCAAATATTGGCACCGTATGTATTCTTCTGCTGGCAAAGTGAACACCAAGTTCTTCTGCTGATGATGGGTTTACATTCGAAACATACTGTAGTATGATAATGAATGAGTTGACATAGTGTAATGCAATTAATATTGATCTCTTTCATTTTTCTGTAAAAATTTCAGTATAATCTCTGAGTACCATATCTATAAAATATTCTTATATTATATTATTAATATTTTCTTAAAATTGTAGCAAAAATACAGTATTTTTCTTGTGTAAATTTAAACTGAAATTGCAATTTAAATTGCATTTTTAATTATATGTATTTTTATTAACGTGTGAAAAATGTCAGCATTCTCAGCATGTTGCTGTCGAACTTTAATGAAATAAGAATCCTCTTCCATTTTTATTGGATTCAACATAAACACTGCACCAACTGTAATGGACACTGTTACTATATCAAACCAGCACTCCATTCTATTTGTTCATTACCACATTTTAGCTTTTGTATCATCTTAGAATGATAAGTACTTAATTTCTTAGAACAAAAAAAGTGTAACAGTTCTGAATGTTTTGTGACATTTGTCAGATTTTAAAATGATTACAGATTGTTCTGACTAATTTAGATATCCAGTTTATTTTGCACTGAGTATTGAAAATCAAATTACTGATTTAAAAAAAGCATATTAAATTTACTCAGTTGTGCTATTTATATCTCCTCTTGCTTTAATAATATTGAAATATTTATACTGAATAAAACAAAGACTTCTGCAGCCAGAATCAATAGTTTTTCAGGAATCCTGGTATTGTAATGAGTCTGCTCACTGTTGCTTGTCATTTCCCTTGCTGTTCTGCATGTTTTGGGCCAAATTAATTTAGCAATTCAAGCCATGAATAGTTGTAGAACAGTAGTTTACATATGTCTTAAGATGGTACCTGGTGGATGATGATTTTCTTATTATGGATTTGATACTGAGGTACTGGTAATTTTTACTGTCATGACTTAATTGCATTTTATGTCATATATATTCACTGCAAGGATGAGCCATTAAACCTTTGGTACTGACTGTATCATGTCTGACACTAGAATACCAGACCCTCCACTCCACTCCTGACCTGTGGCAGCTGTTCTCACCCCTCTGCTATTTTTTGTGGCCTACTCATGCAGTTGCATGTCTCAAGCCCAGACAATATTTCTGTAATCACAGACAAAACAAACTACTCTGTTCATGAAAACTTTAATATAAAATTACATTTAAATTTAATGACAGTTATGCCACAGTATTGAATGACAATATTTTGGCTGATCTGCTTTGGTCTTCTAGAGCATTTGCTGTAAACTGACTCCTTTCCATATATGATAAAATCAGTCTCTTATATTCAGAACAAGGGAAAACCAAACTACATCATATCTTGCTGTTAACTTTGGTAGACTGTAGTTTCTTCTTCTAAACTAATCATATATGATTTTCATGATAGGTAGTAATTCAAGTGATTATCAGAAAACTGTGACTAGACCATTGCTTGAATATGATGGTGTAGTATGGAATTCACATTTTGGATATCAAATACAGGAGTTGGGGAGGGTGCAAAGAAGAGCTGCTGGATTTGTCTCTTCAAATTATCACAAAGCAGTCAGTAACTGACAAGATAAAGTAACTGCAGTGGGAACCACAGAAGGAGGGTGAAGAGAGTCATGGAAGTGAATAAGGCATTTAGTGGTGATGAGGCATGGAAATATGTTGTTGGTGGAAGAATTAAGAGATGCGCATGGAAGGGAAAAGTTGATGGCACTTGATTTCAGTCATAAGTGTGTGAGAATTTTTTTTTTTTTTTTTTTTTTTTTTTTGTGTAAGGTCATCAGGGATTGGAATTAGAGAAGTTGCTTATGAAACATGAACTCCGTTGTAGTTAAATTAAATGTCTCGTCCATTGATATATGACCTGTCTCCAAATGTTTCTATTATTGATGTATATCAGGATGTAAGATTTTTTTCCCAAAGACTCTTTTTTTTTCCCCAAAGACTCTTTTTTTTACATGTTTTTGCTTTTATACCTTTTTTTTCACGTGAGTGTTTGGCTTTAGAGTCAGATACAAAATCTGACTGTCATAGTCTCCTCTGGTGTAAGATAGAATAGAAACAGGAAATTTCAAAACTGTTTCGTTACCAGCTGTTTAGGTGTTACTATTAGATGTCAAATGCAGTGAGGTTGTTTTCTGCATGACTAACAGAGATATCTTTTCTACCACATGCAAGTACCAAAAATTTTAACTGCTTGCTTACTTCAACTTCCAAGGAAAAGCTTATAAAACTATGGTCAGGATTTCACCACTACAGAAGGTGCTGAACTGACTCACAGTGATGAAAATATTGTTGAGTTGATACCATCCAAGTATTTTACCTCAGTCATATGCAGAGAAAACTTTCAGAGAACTGGTTAAGTCAGATGATCTAAAGATGATAAAGGGTTTAAATAGATCAGTTCTATCATGAATTCAAAAACAATACAGCAAATAAAGCAATGAAGTTCAACATACAGAAACAAGAACACAGAGATGGTTCTCATGGAAGTCTGCAACATCATTTAAATTGAGAAAAGTGCATAAATTACAACTCAAATAGAGGGTCCATCATCAGTGTAAATGAGAACATTTAATGGAATTCTGTAAATATCCTTTTACAATACATTCACATCCATAAATTTCATCTTGATATACCGGTAACTCAAAAAGATATTACCATTTGTCAAACAGGTTGTTAGAACATTTCAGAAAAATACATCAGAAACTCAAGCAATAAAAAAAAACTATTATAAATCAAGTAACTGAAATGAATTACTGATATCAAAATACAACATTAAGTTAAATGTGGAATTGTTTACTACATAATTTCCTAATGTCACTCACCTCTATAGCTACTGGTTAGAGAACATTGACATCATGAGCTGATCTTCACTTACAAATTAACAGTGACCAGAGATATATTAAAGTTAAAGTGCAGAGTTTAGTAGCTAAGCAAGTACTATGAAATTAATTGCCAGAATACATTAATTAAGTTTGCTTTCCTTAGCAGTTCACACTTAAAAAAAAAAAAAATAGAAAAATTACAGCTGAAAAAACTTGGAACTATGAGTACTTTTTAGAAACAGGTCACTAATGAAAGTAACATAAAAAACTTTTTTTAAAAAATACATAATTTACTTGAGGTCTCTGCTATAAGAATGAATACCAATTGTCTTTCTGACCTAGGCTAAATTTCAGTTTAATTAAAACATTCACTAATGTTTCTTCTTGACCAAAGTTAATAGATTGCCATTTATTTGCTTTTTACTGTAAATTTTTGTTAATTTTATTTGTACATGTTTGGTGTACGTGAGTTATTAGGTTATTTAAAGTAAATTAGATAACAGACCAAATATGTTACTGAACTGAGTATTCTGGCGATTCAGTTCTTCAGTTTTGCTCAACTATTTAATAATCTGGAATATGTATTAAGTTCTCTGGCAGTTAGGAACACTATGACCAAAGATTACAATATGAATGTTTGTCCAGCCTCAAACAAAAACAACATAATGCTTTTGAAGCAATTGCACACTCCATTTAAAATGAAACTCTTCAAATTTTGCAGGGTGGACTTTTAGGGTCAAATCTAAGTCAAGTTTGTATTTCAGCAAGTTTGAGTCTAGCAAACATTACCTTCGAAATACTTATAAAATAGCAGAATCATCTCTGCCCATGTTTAATACATCTACTAATACTCAAGGGATTTTATTCACCCTAAGGGTGAAACATAGGTCAAGTACGCATTTGATCAGGTAAGGTCAACCAGTCATAATCTTTGTCTCTAAAAACTGGAACGAAAATGTCACAGGCTTATAATAGTCTAAAATAAAAAAGGAACCATTAATGAGTTCCACTGTTGCAAAACAACTATGTTAAACTAGATACAAATGATTATGAAATATGAAATTGCTTTTTCTTGTTTGACCATATAGCAGGTAGTAAATAATCATTGAGTCCCATATGTTTTTTCTTACCTTATCATTGTAATTAAATCTATCATATTAAAAATGATGAGGGAATAAAGACAAGGACATTGATTATCTGTGGAAATCCGTTTTATTTTTTGAAACATTATGTGTATTATTAAGTACCACAATTTTTTAAACATTAGTCGGGTTCTATGCTCTCTTAGCAACGTAATCACCAAATACTCGCACAGCCTCAAAAAATGGAACAGTATGAGAGAGTATCTTATGGGCAGGTAGGTCAAAACCCATTCTTCCTCCTCCAGGTAACTCTACTGTGTAGACCAATGGAACACCCATTTTTCCCATGTTCCAGTCATCACTGCTTCCAGATGTTGGATCTAAATGCAGAGGAAACATTCAAGTTTATGAGATTAATTGTGTTTGGAAGAGAATTAGATATGAAATAATTGAAAATGACGGTCTACAAATATCAGATTTGTTACTTCTTTGAAGTTGTCAAATGATCATTACCACACTAGAGGAATCATAATCATCAACAAGTCAGTGACATATAAATGGCTCACACAGTATTCTTGTATGGAAGATGTCACTAGTTAGTATTTTGAGGTTAAAGTATCTTTTCATCATTAGTGTAATAAGAATTTTACTTCGGCTTTATGCATGAGTAAGCTATGTTCTGAATTAGTTAAATTGTTCTTTCAACACCAGATTGCAACTAAAACGGTTTTCTGAATTAGTTACAAGCATCACTTCCACATTGGGAGAAATATTATTACTGGGGGTATCGAAAACCTAAAATACCAGCAATCAGAATGATTGTTAAAGTTCAGTATTCATTGAATGAAATCAATGCTTAAATTTCTCCAAAACCACCATCAGAATTTAATAGTTCAGATTTGACCATGAACTAATTAAACAATCTTCCGTAAACTATAGGTTCAGCAACATACTTCTAATTCACTTGACAATTGACTACAAGACAGTCAGTTCAAAAAATCTGTCAAAAGTTATAAAATCTCTAACCTGTCCAAATACAGACTGAAATGGTAATGTGACCAATCCAAAAAAATCAGGTCTACACTTTTGAGATACTTTAAATAAATTGAATCACTTTCTTCTAAATTTTGCTCCAATCTAGAAACTAAACTTGTGTGAACAGCTTCCACACTTTTCTCCTGCCATTTGGCAACAATATCAAAATGCAAGTTTTTAAAGGCTACAGAATTACAAATGTCATAAGTTTGGAAGCTCAGTACATTCTCAAAACAATGAATATGATTAAACATAACTTAATAACATTTCAAATTCATAAAAGATGCAGAATAATTCCCTTTAATTTACTGAGATTAACTATCTGATATATAATGTTTACTTGTTTAATAATTTATATTTTTATGTTTTTCGAGGAACTATGTTATTCATTCATTCACCAATTTTGAGTTTGTGTGTCTTTACAAGTTATCCTTCCACTCTCAGGAAATTTCTTATAAAAATTGCCACTACTTCTAATTTACATACCTGTAGTATTTATAAAATCCCTTAAAATTACTAAGATCCACGAAACTGAACTAAATGTCTCAACTTTAAGATTTTATGTATGCAAACCCATTTTAAAAACCTTTTCCACCAATAGAAACATATATCGCAAAATTATTGTCTCCTCTCAAGAATTTACTTCAGTGTCATATAGTTTGTAACAAGTGTTGATTGTAAGTACGAATGGAACTTTTGTCCATTAAATGTTACCTATTCTTTAGGCCTATGTCAATTGTTCTTGGGGTGCTAAAGACAAATTAAGTATTCATAGAATTAAACCCTCCCTGTGGACATCAAACAAAACTTACAATCACAATTACCTGTTAATTTACACTAACATATCCAATATTGATTTGAAATATGTATAACTAGCTGCTGTCCACTCATATGAATAAAAACACTGTTGATTAATTTTGTCTATATTTTGCTATTAGATTTTTCTGATAAATTTGTGTTAATAATTTTTTTTAAACATTAATAAAATCTATTTAAAATATTTTAACATTTCCTTACTTTTTAAGCATTAGTCCGAAGGCTTTCTGCTGATCAGAGTATTGGAAAAGTGCAATGATTGACACAAATAGGGACTAGAGTTATAGGCTGATTAGTTTGACATCAACAATAGGTACATTGATAGAGTGAGTTATATCCAGTATCCAACCTCATCAGAAATGTCAATGAGCAAAGAAAATTGTTTACAAATCAGCAACATGTGTTTAGAAATGGGTTCTACTGTAAATTTGTATTAAAGGGCTATATCGAAGATTTTGGGGATGAAACATTTTTTTTTAGCTTTACTGATCTTTCAAGGGCCACAGTCTATAAAAGCCTACCCTTACCCGACTCAAGCCTCCGTGCAAACTAAATCCACTCAAGCCCCCTCCCGAACGAAATCTGCTCAATCCCCAGGGGCGGATACAGGGGGGGGCTAGGGGGCTCAAGCCCCCCCCCCTAAGTATCTGGGTCCACCCCCGACAATGTAATTTTGGAGACTTTTTTTTTTTTTAGCACTACGGATTTGAGGTCCGAGAAGGCTATAAAGACTACCCCATAGCCGACTCAAGCCCCCCCCAAAACCAAAATTCACTCAAGCCAAGCCCCCCCAAACAACAGTCTGCTCAAGCCCCCCCCCAAACCAAAATCCTGTCAAGCCCCCCCTCCCAAACCAAAACCCTGGATCCACCACTGACCATACCCCATGGTAGTCTCCCTTCATACATATTCTTGTTGAAGTAAACAAGGCAGGAAAAGTTGATAGCATAGCACTACAAGTTATAGAGTGAACTTCATGATGGTGTTAGATAAGGTGAAAGCAATTTGAGTAAATGAAAAAGAGAATTACTGCTTAGAGGATATTTTTAAACCAAAGGATTAGGGTGGGACATGCAGTCTCTCAAAGAGATGAAACTGAAAACAAGAGACAAAGAAGGTAGTGTGTTTTTACCATTAATGTTTGGAATTCTAATTAATGATTATATCAATGGTTTAGTAACAGGGGCATAGCTACCATAGGGCTAGGCAGTGTAGTGCACCAGGGCCCCCATGCTCAGGGACCCCCCCCCCAAAACAGATCGCTCATCTGGCCTGAAGGCCCAAATAATTTTTTTTTTGCACCAGGGCCCTTGTTGACATAGCTACACCACTGGTCAGAAATTATGTTTTTTTACAGACAAAATAATCTACATGTTTGCTGTGGGTTATCAGCAAATAAATTCTGCTAAACACCATGTTTCAACTACTTTTTCTGTTGTCTTCATCAGATGAAGCAGTATTTCATCTTCTTAGGGTAAAGTAGTATTTAGAAAAGAATTCTTTGATAAATTATGACACAAACTTTATAATTTCATCTATAATGCTTATGAAATAAGTAGTGACAGACAACTTCCTTGGTGAACCCCACTTTTATTTTAAAACCAACCTGATATGCTACCTTGTACTTGAAAACAACTATCATTATTTTAGTACACTTATTTAACTCTTTCCATGATTCCTTCTGTTTCACCTTTCTTAAATAACACTTCTCAAATATGGTAGCTTGGAATTTTATTGTAAGATTTTTGGTTTATGTCTTTCTAGCATTTCTCAAAAAGCATCCTTGGAAAAAGGATAAGATCTACAATGGGTCAGTAAAATCCAAATCCTCCATGTTGTTCTTCTTGTAGATTTGGTTCAACTGTCTTCCTTAGTGTCACATAATCTTACTTATGTCATTATATTTTCAAAAAAGTTCAAAGGGTCCTTAATACACTTACAACCAACAGCAGATCATTTTAGAAGCATTTTCCAGTAGTCTGAGGGTCAGGAAACATGTTAGGAGAGTTTGAGCTATTTTATAAGTTTTCGAAAATACTATCAAGATGGTTAAACAATTTTAGAAGCCTTTTGGCCACATTCATTTTCAGAGGTGTAAAATAAGATGACAATTCAAAGTAGTTCTAACACTTGTGTTATAGAAAATTATATTAAGGAGATATCGTGAGATTGGTGAGCTTGCAAGGTAATGGAAAATATTGCACAAGAAACTTTTTTCGCCTAATTTTCAAGGTACAGCTAAGACTCAGAACTCAAAATGTTTGGCATGAGATAATACGCAACATATGAAAAGATATAGTCAATATTTAAGAGGAAAGTATGTTTTTACACAAAATAAGAGATTTTGCTGACTTTGCAATTCAACATTTCTGCGGACATACAGATCTGAGGGCATAGAAATGACTTTTGGATTAAAGAGAAGCTTTCACTGAACACATGGAGTGATTTTAGTAAAGATTCCAACAATATGTAAGTTGTAAAAAAGAAATTAGAGTTTTAATTTAATTGCAATGGAGCACACGCTCCGGTGGCAATTTCCCTACACACCCAACTACCCGCTATCCTTCACTCACCTACATTTGCCCTCTACAAATTTTAACTTTAAATTCTTTTAACGTTTTCGGTAGGTTATTCATCATTCCCCTTGGTAACTCATTCCAATCCCTGACACCCTTACCTAAAAAAGAAAATCTTCCCACACCCTTGTGCCTGAAATCGAGTGCCAGCTTGTGGTCATGGTCATCTTTTCCCTTCAATGAATTACTTTTCATACCTACTGCAATATCTTTCCATGCCTCATCGCCAGTATACGCCCTGTACACTCCCATTACCCTCCTTATCCTCCTCCTGTCTTGCAATGAATCCCATTCCACCTCCTTTATCATATCTGTCGTAATTGCTGCTACATGCATCATTTTGGAAACAAAGGATTAGCATTAAGGGAAATAGATAAAGGGGAAATAATATTGCCATCAGATAGTGAATCAAATTTAGTAAAGTTTGAGATGTATTACAGATCGGTAGCACTCATATATTTGGAGACAATTGACATTAAAGTTTTTGGCTGACTTTGCACTTATACCCAAAGTCAATTTTTACTATCAAATACATTTGGGATCTAGATGTGTTATATGTCAAAATTTGAGGAAATTTTATAGAATATTTTGATAACAGAATCATTTCACTAACGAATTTCTGGAATGATGACAGATTAAACCTTTTACAACTTTAACTCAAAATCCACAAATCCTAGGAGAAAAAATTCTCATAACTAAAATTGACATTTAAAATATGCTTCACAACAGATCAAAATTTCAGAACGATCAGAATAAAAATAAGATTTCCCTTTGTCAAATCAAGTGTATGCTGAGTCAGCTGGCCCAATATGAATATAAGGAGCCACTGCTAACCTAGGCGAGAAGCAGTAATCTGGCAGAAATTGAACCAAGAAGACGAAGATGTAGAAAATTTTAGTAGTGATGTAACAGTGGTGCGAGCTCAATCTTCCTTTGAGATGAACTTTTAACTTTCACATCTAGGGGTTAGGAGGAAGTTGCTTACTGTGAGAGGATGGTTTAACCTGTAATCATTTATTTCAGATAGAAGTCTGATGCTTTTCTATTAGGCCTACACTGGTACCGAGTTTATGTAAGAACTTTGGCAAAATATATTATTTTGAATTAATCAGGAAGTCTGAAGTTGTATTTTTAAAACATCTCTTGGGGTATACTTTTTTTTTTATTTTAAGAGTTATTGGCAACCACAGGTAAAGAACAACTAGGTACCAGGACATGATCATAGTTAAGACAGCTGCTGTAAGCTACAACCCCACTTCAGCAATAGTCGTTACATTAGCATTTCTTGTAACACAAATCTATAAATTGTGAGACTATGAAAAAGAAGTACTATATCTCAGTATTTCAATGTCTCTTTCTGTCCTGTTTCTAGAATAAAGAGATAGTCAATCCTTTTTTTTCTAATTATTTTGTATTCTCTTCTCCTTCCAGATGTCACTTCTTACTCCATAAATTCAGTGTATTCCAACTGTTGCTAGTGACTCGATCATGTCAACATTATCCCAGTTCCTTGACTTTGTTTTAGTGTTTGTTCTTGATAAGAAATTCTTAAGTATGATTGCATTTCTCTTTCCATCTCATCAACATTATAAACTATCTCCCCATCTTCACATTCTGTAGCTGTCATTCCCAGAGTGGATTTCCTTTTATTTCTCTTGTTGCTATAGCAAAGTTTCTCATTTTTATCAGATTTTATCTTGTCTGATACTGATTTTATAATATTCTTCTTTTCCGATCTTTGAACTTTAACTTCATTCTTCAGAATAATTTTATTCTATCCTTTATTTTTCACATATCCCCAACCCTTCTTACTTTAATAGGAGTCACCTTGTCAAATTTCTCTCTTCTATAGCTTTTTTGATATTTTCATTCCACCATCAGGTCTTTTCTTGTTTTTCTTTAGGATTTCAACTTACATACTACATTTCCCTCAGCCTTTTGCTCATCATAAATTCTCCACTAAGCAAAGAAATTTTCTGATATCTGTAGTGGTATTCATCTTATTTGCCAGTACCCTTAGGCTCATTCCTATCAAATGCTTTGGAAAGATCCTATACCACGCTATGAGTTTGGCATCCCTTGTCTATTTCATCTGAAACAGCATGTGAATAATAGATTAACTGATATTATTATGCATCAGTATTAGTACCTGATGAATTACTTACACATTAACGTTGCAGAATTTCCAACAGTATAACTCTTTCCTCCAGCCCTCACATTTGCTGCATTTGCTTTATTAGCCAAATAATCCTGTCAACAGAAAACAATTAAAATAATAAATTAAGCCAGAAGCAGTTAAAACCAATATATGACTTATTATTTTATTGACCTACAGAAAATTACAATATATTCAGACAAATGAAAACAGCATTGAGCTCCAAGAGATAATTAGGTTGCTCTGGTTCCTTTTATGATATAGAATAAATTGTTTGGGGATGTTTTATTTTCTATTTTAAAGTTGAGTAATATTTATAATATTTAATTCTTTATTTCTATCTTAAGCATTATATAAAGAAATATGTTTTTCAAATATTTATTGTGAGATGAAAATGAAAATTAGATAACACATTATTTCATCAGTACTGAGAAACCATGATATCATTGAATAAACAGTACATGCTAATACAAACATCCAAAGTAATTTTAAGGTGGTTACATTCCTGAAATTCATTTCATGTACAGTCCCTGGCCAATTTATTAGACGCACTACAGTTTTTATGCAAATTTTGATTTGTGGCTAACTATATAAGTTTTATAATACATATTGCAATAAAATTATTATGTGTAGTCTGCTTCATGACACAGGTCATATAACAAATAAATAAAACACAGTATTTGTTGAAAATATTTTATTTCAAATAATCACAACAAAATATTAAAATATTGTGAAAATGAAAACATTAGTTTTAATATCTTGTTGAGCCACCTTTTGCAGCTATGAGAGCCTTAATACGACGCGGCATGCTGTTGATGCAGGATTGTACAGTGTTCTGCATTTGTGGATGATGATACCACACATGGATGATCTTCTCCAATAGCTGCGTTTTTGTCATGATGACATCTTTTGCCATCTCCCTCTTCATGAGTTCCCATATATTTTCTATGGGGTTCATGTCGGGACTGTTACCTGGCCAGTCTAACAGGGGGATATTTTGTTCCTTCAGAAAGGTTTTTACCGACCTGGCTGTGTGACAGGGAGCTCCATCCTGCATAAAAATAAATGGTTCCTCATTCGGGAACCATTCTCTGACCTGCGGTATTAACCGTTTTTGCAAGACTTCTTTGTACTGGTCTTGCCTCATTATGCCTTTAACCACATAAAGACGTCCTGTACCCTTGCCACTGATGACAGACCAAATAATCACCTTTGTTGGGTGTTTTACGTTCTGAATAATGCAGTCGGGATGGAATTTTTCTCCTCTTCGACGGCACACATGCTGACATTTGTTACTTAAAATTTCAAACATGCTTTCATCGCTGAAGCATACCAGTAAAAATCAAGAAACTTAATTAATATCTTATGAATAAATGTACGTAGCATCTATCATATCATAAATAATAATTTTAAAGTTAAATTACCGATCACCAGAAGTCCACATCCTTATCACACCACTGTTTGGCACACTGCAGACATTTGTTTTCATTGCGGCTGTTAACTTGGGTTTTCTAGCAGGTCGACAAGCCTTGAAATCAATGTCCTTCAACTTTCTGCGAACAGTGCATTCAGATGAATTCACATTAGCCTCTTCCAGTTGAGATTTTATCTGTTTCGTTGTTGCAAATCTGTTTTCTAGACAAATTCTTTTGAGAAATCTTAGGGTGAAAATTGGCTTTCTTCCACATTTATTCTTCCTTCTGGGGCTCAATTTTTCACCTGATTCAATTTTCTTCTTTATGCGCCTCACGCTAGCGACAGATAATTTCAACCTTCATGAAATTTCCCGATTGGAATACATTTTTGTATTAACGAGGGCTTTGACTTCTGCTTTTTTATGTGGTGTAATATCTCCTCCTTTACCCATTTTTAAAGGTCACAATCAGTAATATCTGGTTATTAAACAATCACTTGTGATGTCGATATTTCACAAATGATAATAAAAGTGAACAAAGAAACAGAGCAGTTACACGCGAGAACGTCACTGAACAGGTCTGTACCTGTACACTGTACTATGCACACTGATAACCACAATAAGTCAACAATCCAATGTCAAATAGTAACAATAGACATAAAATTCAACAATGAACTAAGTGCCCCAAATAACTGATATAAATTTTATGATTAATTGCATGATAAATAGTACTCAACACATAATTATTACAAATAATACTAAAAAATTGCAGTGCGTCTAATAATATGGCCAGGGACTGTAACAGAGTTACATATCTGTTACCATTAGAAGAAATGTTGATGAATGTAAATTCTTGTTATTCTATGATAACTATTGTAGCTCATTTCTTCCCACCAGTGGGGCTGTATGCATAAAGGGCCACCATTCTGGATCAGGCAGGTTTGAGTCCTGGTCCCTATAAACAAGCCATTCTAACCTGGAGTTTATAGGAGGTTTTCTGCAATTATCAAGGCAAATGCTGGGATGGTCCCCAACCCCTGCTTCATCAACTACACATCACACAAACAAAAAATACACTTATCACACACGGAATACAGTTACACAATTTCTCATTCAGTTGGCAACATATCTGCTTTCCCATAACACTACAACAGGTCTCCAAATCCGTTTGTCTGACCAGTAAATATGAGCTTTCAACTAGAAGAGTATGTCCAAAAGAGGCACACGCTCTCCCAGTGGAAAGCTCGAGAAGATTTTATTCATCTGATACACTGCGAAAGCCTACATTCTTTCAATAACTACACTTTCAAAATTAGCACAAGCCTCTGGCAAGAGAAAGTGCTGACCCATAAAAATGGAAAAAGTCAATAAAAAATATGATGATGATTGTAAACCATTTATTCTGTAACTGTTACTTAAAACGATAAATAATTATTCAATAAAAATGCACAAACCAGTTGTTGTTGGAATTTCTGTGGCTCATGTCATATCTTTTCAATGTATCTTTAGTGATGTTCTCTATATTATGTTTATGGTATAAATTTTGTACAGACCAGTTTTTTAAATATTTATTACAATTGTATTTGTATTTTGACATATATTCACTTACAGTTACATTTCTTCTGTAAGATGTGGTAGCTGATTGCCTGTACTTTCAACTGGCATGCCACTTGCAGTTGTATATGATTCGATCAATCTTCTCACATACATACACATATTTAAATGAACAATGCAAATATACACACATCTTTTAATTGAAAAATTCAAATTCTCCACAAGTGCCTCCATTGCACTGCCTCTTACATTGGTCTCACCTAGTGTTGGGAAAAAAAAAAAAAAAAATTCCCTGACTTGAAAAAAAAAAAAAAACTATGAAAAAAACCATGTTTTTTTTCTGGAACAAGTTTTTTTCATAACTACTAAAGCTCAAATTTGTAAGGCATTTATCATTTAATATGACTGTTTTAGAGTTTATACTAAGTACTTATCTGAATTTTTATTTCTACGACATTATTCTGGTTCAGTAGAAAAGAAAATTACAAAAATATTGGCAACATTGACTGAAGTTTTCATTCAGGAATGGGGACTTCCTGAAGAGGCTAGTTTGCATGAGAAGGAATACCCATTTCCCATTGTTTGGATTGATACTCGCCATTTTAACTAGTGCTGCCAGCTCTACGAAATTATCTGTAGACCTACGGATCTTTTAAAAATATTAGGAATTTTAAATTTATCTACAATTTTTTTGCCTATTTTTATTACTTATTGTGCTTCCTTATATTCGTAAACTTATTAACCTCTAAACATATAGTGATACTGAGTCATTAAATTGTCAGTAATTATGAATCGTTTCCTTGCAACCATTGCCATAAACCAACGATTGAAGAAGAAATAAAGCTCCTATTTTGTATGATAATAGATTTAAATTCAAACTTAAAAGACCGTAATACAGAATTATTGGCCCAATATTTATGCACAGTATGTACTTTGCTTACAATTTAAAACTGCAATCTCAAAATCCTTTGCGTACAATACAAGAACAACCAGTTAAAGAAAATGTAACTATTTCTGAAGTTATGGATCCAGAGGAGACAGAAAAAAAAAAACAGAAAATTCCAACACCGGCCGAACTAGTGTTGGTAGTGCTGATACTAGTGAATGTGGTACTGGCATAGAGGATGAATAAAATCATGTTACCTATATAGATACATTTATGAATCATTATGTCAGACATTATATGATTCGATAAGATTTAAAACACACATGTAAAATGTAAGTTCCATAAATAAAATTATGATTTATCAAATATATTGATTTCTGAAAAAAAAACAAAGGTGCTAGGTTTTTTTTCATGTTTTTTTTTTTTTTTTTTTTTTTTTAAATTAATTTGGAACACTAGTCTCAACACTCAACAACTATCCTACAGGATGAATGGCCACAGCAAACAGTTTATACTTCCAGCCCAGACCATCCAGTAGCAATTCATGCGAACTCACATAATTCAAAAAACCTGAACACGTGTTTCACAGTTACAGCTATTAGAGTTTTTCAAAATACCACCACCCCTTCAGAACTCCACAAATGAGAACTAGCCTACCAACATATTCTTGACACCCCTGGCCTAAACCTATGTTAAACCTGACACTTGCTTTCTCTCATTTCATTTTACAGTCAGTTACTTGTATATGTACATTTCATCTATTCATTTTATATATTTTCATATATATATATACACAGTCCAGTCACATTAATGTGACCACCTCTCAAAAACTAGAATAACCACCTTTGGCAGAGTGGACCACTGCGAGGCATGCAGGAAGAGAGTCAATTAGGTTTCTGAAGGTGTTCACTGGGATGTTGAGCCATGCCGACTCCAGTGCCGTGGCCAGCTGCGCTAGATTACGCGGCTGAGGATCCATGGATCTAACAACCCGATCGAGGTGGCCCACAGATTCTTGATTGGGTTTAAATCCAGCGTGTTTGCTGGCCAGTGGAGGTAGATAAACTCATCCTGGTGCTCTTCGATCCACGCACATACACTGCAAGCTGTATGACACCTCACATTGTCCTGCTGGTAGATGCTATCATTCTGAGGAAAAATTATTCGCATTTGGGGGTGGACATGGTCCGCAAGGACAGATACGTACTTGTGCTAATCCATCGTGCCTTCCACAATGATGAGTTCAACAGTGAATGCCAGGAAAACATTCCCCAAACCATAATGTTCCCTCCTCCACCCTGGATCCTTCCGGCAATGGTTCCAGGGTGTTTGCTTTCAGACGTTTCACGCGGTATGCGCCAACGTCCACCTATCCAATGGAGCATAAAATGTGATTCATCGGAAAAAGCCACCTGTCACCACTCTGTTGATGTCCAGCTGTGTTACTGGCATGCAAATTCCAGTCTACGTCACCGATGAACAGCAGTCAGCATAGGTGCGTTAACCAGGTGTCTGCAGCAGAGGCCCATGCGCAGCAACATTCGCTGAACCGTTGTTGAGGATACACTCTTGGTAGCCCCTTGGTTCATCTGGGTGGTCAGTTGCTTAACAGTTGCACGTCTATTTGCCCCAATGCATCTCTGTAGCCTTCGTTTGCCTCTGTCATCTATAGCCTGTGGTGCACCACATGTTCCACGCCGCTGATTTTGAATAGTGCCATTTTGCCATGCCTGGTATACTTTCACCACGGAGGCATGTGAACAGTTCACAAAATTAGCTGTTTCTGAAATGCTTCCACCCTTGGCCCGAAAGCCAATAATCATGCCCTTTTGGACGTCAGATAAATTGCTACGTTTCCGCATTACGCCAACGATTGAAATGCTTTCCGATGCCCTAGGACATCCTTTATATACACTCCACTGTAATGTGCTGCCACCTGCCTTCTGTGATTGGTTATTTCACATTGATGTCAAAAGTAGGTGGTGGTCATATATACATATATCTATATATACATACACACAGTCCAGTCACATTAATGTGACCACCTCTCAAAAACCAGAATAACCACCTTTGGCAGAGCGGACCGCTGCGAGGCATGCAGGAAGAGAGTCAATTAGGTTTCTGAAGGTGTTCACTGGGATGTTGAGCCATGCCAACTCCAGTGCCGTGGCCAGCTGCATTGGAGTCTATTGCATGGGAAAGAGCCTGGCGCTGACTGTAGGGATGGGGAAGACTATTTTTGTGGGCTAGAAGTTTGCTGGGGCTAGGAGGTCTGCTGAAACAAGTTCTAGGAGGGGCAGGGAGAATTTTGGGAAGAATGATTTCATTTCAGGGTAGGTTTCTCCTAGAGAATTCTGTTAATGGATTCGAGGCCTGGGTAGTATTGTGTCACAAAGACTGGATTGTGGGTTGGAATGATTGATGGGCTGAGTAGGTTGTAATGTTGCCCATGAAATCTGTTTATTCACCAAATCTGGTAGGTAGTTGTGAAATACCAATGCTTTTGAAATATTGTTTGCGTAATCCATGAGGGACTGTTGTTTGGAGCATATGCGACCTAAATGCCAAAACAAGGGGACGGAACATTTGGTATGGTACTGGTGGCAACTGTCAAATTGGAGATACTGGTGAAGGTTGGTGGGTTTGATGTTGACTGAAGAGTTAAGATAGCCATTGGAGAGGGACAAAACTGCATCTAAGAATGTGGCCTGGGTGTGGGAGTAGGTCCAAGTAAATTTCAGCATGCTAAAGGTATTGAGATGGTTCAGGAAATTAACAGTTCGTTTTCTCCATGTATCCAAATCATAAAGATTTCATCAATGAATCCAAGCCAATGTGGGGTGTTAGGTGAACTTGCTCCAGAAATATCTGTTCCAGACGGCCCATAACAGATTAGCATAAGAGGGGGCCATCTGGAGCAGGCATTTTTGGAGTAAGTCCAACTCAAACCCTACATTTGGCTTTGATTCATTGATGACTTCTTTATGATTTGGACACTTGGGGAACATGAACTGCTAAATTTTCTGAACCATCTCAATACCTTTAGCAAGTTGAAATTTACTTGGACCTACTCCCACACCCAGGCCCCATTCTCGGATGTGGATTTGTCCCTCTCCAAATGCTGCCTCAACTCTTCAGTTCGCATCAAACCAACAAACCTTCAATAATATCTTTATTTTAATAGTTGCCGCACGAACCATACCAATCATTCCCTCCCCTAGAGTCTTGGCATTTGGGGTAGTCACATATGTTCCAACAAACAGTCCCTCATGGATTATGCAAACAATATTTGACAATCATTGGTAACTTGCAACTACCCTCTACCTTTGGTGAACAAACAGCTTTCACGGGCAACATTACAACCTACTCAGCCCATCAATCATTCCAAACCCGCAAAAACCAACTACAATCCAGTCTTGGTCACACAATACTACCCAGGCCTCAAATCCATTAACAGAATCCTCCAGCAGGGTTATGATTTCCTGCAAACCTGCCCTGAAATGAGATCTATACTTCCCAAAATCCTCCCTGCCCATTTCAGCGGACCTCCTAGCCTCACCAAACTTCTAGTCCACAAACATCTTTATCCCTACAGTCAACCCCAAAGCTCTTTCCCATGCAAGATGTGTGACATACACCATGCCTCCAACACTTTCACTAACCCTTTCACCAGGGAAAACTTCCCTATCATAGGACACGTCACCTGCAAAACCTCCCATGTAATTTACCAGTTAACATGCAACCTCTGCCTGGCTTCATATAAAGGTTTTACCAAAAATCCACTTTCCATAAGAATAAATGGCCACTGACAGACAGTGTTCACACAGAAACCAAAGCACTCAGTTGCTGCCCATGCCATTACCCATGACTCGAATAATTTCAACTCTTATTTCACAGTCCGTTCTATCAGAGTCCTCCCTAATAGCAGCAGTTCCCCTGAACTCAGATGGTGGGAACTTGCCTACCAGTACAAACTGGGCACAAGGCAGCCACCTGGTCCCAACTTTAGATAATACCCGGTCATTATTATTATTATTATTACTTATGCATACCTTTTTTAAATCCTCTCTTTGCCTCCATCCCTACTACCTATATCGAACCACCACTAACCTAAGGTGATGTTTACTTCATAGGGTCTTTACTTTAAAAAATAAATTAGTGGTTGAAAAAAAGCCCTCGTACATCCAGGTGGGTACAGGAAAAGAGTATGTGCACTCCATCACAATTAAATAATTTACCGAAAACTTTGAAAGAATTTAAAGATAAAATTTGTAGAGGGCAAATGTAGGTGGGTGCAGGATAGGGGGAAGATGGGTGTGTAGGGAAATTGCCACCGGAGCCTTTGCTCCATTGCAATTAAATTAAATTAAACTAAATTAACCATAAATAGGTGTAAAAGCATTTTTAGATGTATATTACTCACCAGTTGTTTCCAGTTATCAGCAAACTTATATTTATAGCTCCAGGGATATATAATGTACTGAAAAATAAATTTTGTATGTGATGGAAAATTTATTGAATAATTGAAAATTTCTATGCACAAACATAAAGATTCTTACTGCTATCACTTGAGTAAAGAAAATTTATCTGTTAATGAATTGTGTAAGAACCGTTTAGGATCAAATCTTTCATATAGAACGCTTTACAACGCTTTACAAAAAAAAAAATAATAAAATAAATAAAAAAATAAAAAAATGAAGATTAATAAATATGTACTGGAATATGAGCAGTTGTAGCACATTTTACAAAAGCATATTTATCTGACAACAATGCCTCTATGTTTAGAAATGTAATGAAGCATGCACTCTTTTCTAATCATAAAATTGTTCTTTAGCTATAATTATAAGAAAAAAAGATCATTTAATCATACAGCATAGATTTGGGACATTTATTTTGATAATAGGAAAATAGTACTTCGAAACTATGAATGATTTTGTAAAAAAAATGGGACAACTGAACAGGATACACACTGTTTTCATCTAAGAGTTCAACAAATATAACAAACTATAAAGAGAGAAAGAAAAGATGTATGAATCAATTATGTACGAGATGATATAAATTCATATTTTAATTGCATATCATAACAAAAGTACCATCATACACCAAATTATCCATATCAATTATTGATTATTTATACAGTGGGTCAGATCGAAAGAAGTGGGTACTCATATGATTCATACATGAAAAACAAGAAATCTAACATCTGGAGACCAATTGAGCTAACTTATTTTCCAGGAACTTTGCAGTTTTATTGCAATGTATGCTTTAACTTTGTAAAAATATGTATTTCATATTAACTATAAATTACATAATAACACCATTCATGTAGCAATTTCTTTTTATTCAGAAATTTATTACAAAAGTGTATAATTATATTAATTTAATTATCAAACCAAGGAAATTAGGGGTGAAAAGTGACTGGAAGTAAACTCATCTATCCATAACAAATCAAAGTTTTAGTGTGTAGAGAAGGAAAAATTCATGATGCAGAAAGAAACAAGTGTCTACCTGTCATTAAAGACAGTTTACTGTGTCATGTAGGAGGTTTTATTAAATTTTATGACTATAATCATTTATCAGCTCCTATTTCTGGGCAAGTTGGAAGCAACACAAGGAATGTTCTGATAAATGTTACAATTAAAATGTTGTTAGAGAAGGAAAATAAGTAAGGACAGGGAAATCAAACATATCACTCACCACAGATGTAGGAAGGAGTGATACAACATATATAAAAGCATGAACACAACTCGCTATATTTCTTAATAACTGCTAGAGGAGGGTATGTGGCGAAGGGATCAAATGTGAACTTTACTAAGCAAAAGAAGATACAGCTGGGAAGGGTTGTTGAGAGTACTCTATTCATTCAATTTTACCACTGTATGAATGATCCCTAGTTACCTTTTATTGATTTTCTTGACCATTTAACAGATATACAGAACTTAATTTTCCAAAACATTGCAGGTTCTAGCCACAAACTCCAGAATTAACTCTATAATGCTCTACAATACCCACTCTTCGAAATCAACAAAAAAGTCGAAAATGACACACGAAAATGATTCAAAACTTATTCTGCACTACGCTTTTAAAATACGTTTGATATATTTACTATACTTTTAATCTAATTTTGACTCAAAACCAGAAACAATGTAATACAGAATTGCTACTATGACAAACTGAGGTAAAGTACTGAGACCAACAATCACAAAGAGAGGCATTTTTAAGAGCACCGAGGTGTACACAACAAAGCTTCTCAAGCCTTACTTTCTTAAATAACTACTTTTTAGTGAAATTGCTTATTTAAATCCTCAAAACTATACAAATACCTGTGAATAGTACCTTTCAATTTACTAACTTGAAAGATCACTTAACAAATGTTTCCCTCCATAACAATTTCTATTTAAACTCATCATAAAAAATTACTTTAGTCCACTACCCAATTCACCCGCTTCCTAATTAACTTGATATTATTACATTTTCTACAATCTCCCTACACCTTGCCATAACTTAATCATGAAATGAAATATCAGGATATTTTAAAATTACTTGAAACCCTAAAAATTACATAAACTGACCCAGAATGACTCAAAAATATGTCAAATATAATGTAATTGCTTCTGCAACCATGTTATAACCAACTTTCCCATTAATAAAGTCCTACATCCACAAATTACTGTCTTGTCACAGTTGAAGGATCTAATATAGGTTTGCTAATTACAGGCATACTTCATTATAAGATTTTTTAAATTTAATTTAATTGCAATATAGCACATGCTCCAGTGGCAATTTTCCTACACACCCTTCTTCCTCCTATCCTACACCCACCTACATTTGCCGTCCACAAATTTTTACTTTAAATTCTTTCAACATTTTTGGTAAGGTATTCATCTTTCCTTGGTAACTTATTCCAATCCCTGACACCCTTACCCAAAAAAAAAAAAAAAGAATCTTCTTACACCCTTGTGCCTGAAATCGAGTGCCAGCTCCTTGGCATGGTGATCTTTTCCCTTCTATGCATTACTTTTAATTCTGACACCATTATCTTTCCATGCCTCATCACCAATATACGCCCTGTACCCTCCCATGACCCTCTTCATCCTCCTACTGTCTTCCAACGAATCCCATTCCAGCTCTTTTATCATATCTGTCACTGATTGCATTCTGTGGTAATTTCCAGAAACAAATCTAGTAACCCTTTTAGGCACCCTCTCCAACTTCTGTATTTGATACGCAAAAGGTGGGTCCCATACTACACTACCATATTCAAGCAATGTTCTGACCAAAGTTTTGTAACCCAGTTACTTTACTTCTCTCGTGCATCCCCTCATCACTCTCTCCAACAAGTGCAAAATTTTGAAACCTTTTCCTACTATCTGACCAATGTGTCCTGCCCAGTTAAGCTTGTTATCAAATGTAATGCAAAGATATTTATATTTCAAGTCTTCGACGAACAATTCTTTCCCCATCTTATAATTGTAATCACCCTTTAGTTTTTTATTTGTATATCTAATAAGCTGACTCTTCCTTGTATTTATCTTCATCCCATGTTTACCAACCCAATTAGATATCCTGTCCAAATCACCCTGCAGCTGCTTACAGTCCACTACCATTTTCATCCTTTTATATAGCATTATGTCATCTGCAAACAAACTAATTTCAGATAGTAAACAATCAAAACAATTATTCATTAAAATAATGAATAGCAATGGTCCCAATACGCTACTCTATGGCACTCCCATTTTAACCTTCCACTTCTTTTGATATTGCATTTCCTACCCTAACTTTCTGTTTCCTACCTTTTAAAAATTCTTCTACCCAGCAAATCACTTTCTCATCTACTCCAATTGTTTTCACCTTATTTACTACCATTTTATGGCTGACTCTGTCAAATGCCTTTAACAGATCTAGTGCTACACTATCAATTTGCCTCCTTTGTCCATTTCATCTGAAATATCTTGCATATATCCCACCAACTGAGATTCGCATGAATATCCTTGCCTGAACCCATGTTGCCTACTTGAAAACCACTTTCGTTATTCACATATATATCAATTTCTCCATTAATTTACCTACCACTGATGTCAAACTGATTGGCCTGTAATTTTCGACTCTATTTCTCACCCTTCCTTTATGTACCGGTACTACTATCACACTTTTCCAGTCCTGTGGTAAGCGGCAAGTATCCAGACTCAATTTAAATAAGGTACAATTTCACACCCGGCTATATTTAAGAATCTGTAGTAATGTTATCTACACCAGCCCCTTTATGTTTTTTTAGCTTTCTTATTTCCTCAGGATGAATTTCAAAATTTTTAGTATCTTCATTTCCAATTTTATTGTTAAGCTTGTTCTCCAAATTATACCCTCCTGTTTCTGATTCATTATCCCTAATGCTATTACTAAACCTGTTACTTAAAATCGGTGCCTTTTTCAAATCCTCAGTAACTTCTTCTCCATCCTTATCTATAAGCATCTCTACACCCTACCTTCCTCTCAGTTTCCTGATATAGCTATAGAAATTTTTTAGATGAATCAGTCAATTGTCCTCCTGCACTGACAATACTGTTCATAAACCCATCTTTAGCCACTTTCTTTGCTGTTATTAAGTCCTTGTTTAGTTGTTTTAAATATTCCATACTACCCTGCTGTCTCTTAACTCTGTTATGTTCTCTTCGTACCAAACTCTTTAACCTTATGAAAGAGATGAAAGATATGATGCATTTAAATGTTGTCATTGTCTCGAGGTGAGTGCCATAGGTACCTGGCAAAACTATCAAAGCAGTCTTTAATTACTGAAATTAATAAAAATCATTTTGTTGATTTATAGCATTAAAGAATGTTGAAATAGCAACTGCTTATGTACCAGGATTATAATCATCAATTCATGCTTTCACATTACAGTTCTACCCTTTCCAAATATATATAATATCAGTGTTTGCTTCCACACCAGAAGTGTGATAACTTCCATGAGAATTTTGAAAACATCCTAACAGTATGTGGAGGCAGATAAGCTGAGTCGAGAAAGGTTTTAGGTGTGTTATGGATGTTACGCTTGCAGTTGATAGTGTTGCTCTATGGATGGCCTTCAGCTAAATAGAATAGGGATACTTCCTGTGTTGTTAGCTAAACCTGTACGATGGCCACACCCCAGTGTTGATGTGGTTAGGAATGTGCCATTTTTAGGATAGTGGTTGTTGGTGAGATGATAAAAACAAGTAACCAAAGAAACACTGCATGCAAAAGCACAATAAATATAGTCATATATATCAAGGAAATAGTGAAAGCTGATGAAATAATAAAACAGGAAGAGGTCACAATACACAGGTTAAAGATTAATGTTGATAATATGGCAAAGCCATTTATAAGACCATTAGTAGTAAACAGAAAAAATTTAAATACATTATATCATTTTATAAATTTTTGTGATATCACAAAATAGATGATTTAAAACCTATCAATATAGACCTGTTAAATTATAGAGTTTGATTTCTTAATAGTGATGTACAACAACAAATAGTGTAAGGGACAAAACCGTATACCGGGATTAGGATATTGGTTCGTCAACTCAACACACCACTTACTTCCATCGCTGACAAAGTCTTGAAAAGTTTAAACTGCTAAACCATGAAAAATACCTTGGATAAGTCAACTGTATTTTAAATGTTGGTCGCCACTTCCTTAGTTTGACCTCAAGGAGGAAAATGTTAGGTTGTAACTATGAAATGACAATCACTGTTCAATGTTCCAAAATTAACAATTATTATATTCTTGAAATAAAAAGTCACTATATCAGTTGCCTGGCCATCTGACATTCAGTTCCAAATGAAAGTGGGTTATGAAATGAGAACAACAGACCGAAAAGACCCCTATTAAAATTTCAAAGTTCCTGACTGATGTTGGCGCCAACCAAAAAGTTACTCAAAAATTCCATCATGGGCGACTAAGAACTTGGTCCACTTTGCCAAACTACTTGGATCTGGAGCCACCAGCACCACACCTAGCAACAGGTTCTTCCTCAGTGCCAACTGAGGGAAAATTGTGCTTCGACTCCCTATATCGCCCGGGGTACTTCGACCACTGTAGCTTTCCACCCCGAAACATAGTTCTAAAAAAAGTGAAACGTATAGCTCTCAGACTTTAACAGGATTTAGAGAAACTGCTAATAAATAATTTACTTCCTTACAACTTTTTCTGTAAATTTAACCGTCTTTTTGTAATAATCTGAAATATGTTGATGCGTAAAAATGACCATCTTTGGGTTGAGAAGTGTATTTTAGTGTATCCTTACATGAGTGGTAATATTTAGTTTTAGCTTTTGAAACTAATGCCATTTGCTTCTACAGTTTTTTGGCTTTCCAAAAAGCGCTCATTCTCATCTCTAGCTGCTGTACAAGTCTCGCAATCAAGTTTCCTCATGGACCAGCTCCATCTTTTAAAACCTTTTCCATAAGTATTTTATGTGATTATTACAAAAGTACCTCCTGGCTTACTGAATCAATATCTGTGATTTTTCTTACGTATTTCAGGAGTATTTTTATCTACTGACTTTAATTACTTTGTGAGATTGAAAGCTTTCACGGCGTATCGATGAAATGTAGTCTTCACGGGTTTTCCGCCATATGTTGTTGGACTTGGGCAATGTAAAGGTACTGGCCAAGTGCTCCTTCTACTAGCAGTCAGTCATCAAAGAAGCAATAGAAATACGGCTGTACAACAACACGGTCAACAGGGACACGGGTCTTTGGCTCAGTGACGCGTGGAAGCTGGCTCTGTCCCTTCTGAAACATTCACCCTGCAATCAGAGAGGTGGCATGGCGCCACCGGAAAATGTTTCCGGCTTGTTGGGGTTGGCTAGGACAGTCGCTCCGCCAGCCAATCAACAACGAGCACAAGACAGCAGCTGCGGGAGGGAGTGAGGGGAGGGGAGAGGCCAGGCCTTATAAGGGCGCGCGGAGGCTAGACATCGCCAGTGCAGCGCTGGTTCTCCCTGCACAACATCCAACCTGAAGATGGCTGCAGGGTCAGCCGCCGAAAGCTCATTGTCACATTTCAACAACATACGGCGGAAAACCCGTGAAGACTACATTTAATTACTTTGCCCGTAATTTTAAACTGTACATGTAATCAAGATTTCTGCAACGTAATTGATTTAGAACCAATGTTATGCCTAGCTGACTGTATGAAATGATTCAAAATTTTAGCATGTTTTGCAGCATTTTAATAAGTTGCTTGAACACTATCAGCTGACTTCGAAAACTGCTTCAAATATATGATTTTCTGGTGTTGAAGTCAAAGTTTATTTGGCGAGGTATAAAACCGGTGTTTTCTTGTTTTAAATTTCTTTAAACTGTTGCTTATGGTTGGTTTATGACAGAATTTACTTGCTAATGGTTGATTGTTATTATAAATAATTTTTACTGCATCGAAAAGTGATGTTAGGTAGTGACATTGTGTTGTAACAAAGTTTTATGCTTACTATGATGGATATTTCAGTATTGCAGTGATATAGGTAAGTTTAAAGTCTACTTTTTGTTATTTAAGGTTTGTTTATGATCTGATTTATCTGTTTAATTGTTCTCCTGGTTTCAATTCGTTGCCTATATGACTGTAGGCTGCGGTATCGGTTTCTGCATTATGCCCGTTCCCCATTTACCGTAGTGATTCGCTAGAATTTAATGAATTCTAAGGATATCATCATTTGATAAATTTTTATGATCTACAACTGTATCACAAAATATATGATTTAAAACCTTTCAATATACACCTGTTAAATTATATATTTCTTAATAGTGATGTACAACAACAAATAGTTATAGAGGAAGTATTTAGGTTAAAGGAAGGAATGCTAGACAATGAAAATAAGATGCAGAGGAGGTATTGATGTAGGGTATTCAAACAAATTAGAAAAGGTATTACAATTAATGTGTTTATAGATCATAGCTGTGAGTTGTTAGGTGTAGATTTCTGTGGCAGTATAAAAGAAAAAAAAATAAGGTTTTGATCACTTAAAACAGTGGAAAAAATAAATGATGAAGATAAAGCTCTGAAGGATAATACAGAACCACATTCAGAAACGCTAAGGAGCAGAGAATCACTAATACCTTAATGATGTGAGTTGATGTAATGCAATGTAAGTTGGCTTCATGTGATGTAAGTTGACTACATGCAAATGCTAGGACAGAGTACAAAGAGACCTATCCTGTGGTTATCTACATAATATAGGCTGTTGATGCTTTCTGTGGTGTCTTAAGTTACAGAAGGAATAAGTGATAAAGTATAAATTCTGATAGATAAATATATGAGAGTTCAGTGGTCAGAATCTGTTGTGTGTATAGAATTCATACTATGGTACTTATTATCTGCCTCCCTTATATCTTCAGATTAATCATTTACCATTCATAATGCTCCACCATTCACATAGAACTCTAACAGTTATTTTCATAATTCTGAAATGTAAAGAATTTTCCTGTTGCAGTAATTTAAATCCATATATAATACTCACAGATCCATATGTGTGCACAGATAAGAAAAGGCCAATTCGGCCCTTTTTAGAAAGTGAGACATCCCGTAAGGTTCTTGTTTCAGATTCAGAAAAAGGTTTTGTCCCAAGGTAATTATCTTTACATGGATCAGTACTCACACCAGCTCCTGCAACAAGTATAATTAGATATTTAAATTTCTTATAATTAAGTTAATATTAAAATATAACCAATACCTAATAACTAACCTCCCCAGAAGAAGTAAAAATTACGATTGCCATCAGTTCCAAGGCACTTTGAATCAGGCACTGAAGATCGGGTCTTTCGCCAGAGACGATTCTTAAGAAATATGATAGTTTTGATTAGTTTCACATCTTCTTCATTTTTAAAGTGAATGAAACTAAAGAATAAGTGTGCTTACATATTTTCATGGCTATTGGTGAATGTAATTATTTGAGCAGTATCATTTAATTTGTTAAAACATGAGGATGTTATTTATATATGGTTGGCATTCAGTTGAATAGGATACATATATATATACTAGCAGATGATGAGGCCACAGCAATTAAATAGATAGAAATGCACTGAAAGAGTAGGCTTACAAATAACCTTCCAAAAGACCAAGTTCATCTGCTCAAAATTCCACACTCAAAATCTTGTCACAAAATATGGACAAATTGAGAGAGTCGCATACTTCACGTATCTGGGAGAAATCATTGAACCCACAGGAGGAGAGATAATAGCACAGAAAGTTTGCATGCAAAAACTTAGGAGAGCCTATGGTAGACCATACAGCATATATAATAAAAAATGTTTTTTTTTTCCATATACACAAAAGTCAAACATTACAACACAGTTATCAAACCTGAAGCCCTGTACGCTAGTGAAACTTTACACAGGAAAGCATTTTTAAAGAAGAACACAAAATTATAAGAAAGATCCTTGGCCCAGAAAAAACAGATGACAGATATAGACTTGTCTTAAATATCGAAAAGCAACAGAAATACTGTCAAACTTCATGGCAGACATCATAAACGAAGATTAAGATTTTATGGACATATCCACAGACTCGCAGCAACAAGACTCATTCATTACATTGTGATGTACATAGAACAGCTAAACTCTATTCCCTGGGTCCAGCAGAACAAAAAAGACCTGGAAAAAACTAACATAAACTCATCAGAAATCACAGACAGATAAACGTACAGACTTGATCACTAGTGTGAACTGGCCTTTAATACTTCTACCAAAATCCACCCATGGATCATCATGATTATAAGCATTGTACAATCCAAACAGTCTTGGGACCTGCTTTCTGTTTTCTAATGACTTCCAACGCAGCTCTTTTGTCATATAAGTTACTGATTGCATAACATCATTAAAAAAAAAATCTAGCTGCTCTCCTTTGTACCCCCTCCAAATCCTGAAACTGATACACAAAATGTGGGTTCCTCACCACTCCATCTTATACAAGCTGTGGTCTGACTAAGATATTGTAACCCAATTCCTTCACTTTCCTGGCACATTCCCTCTTCAATAAGTGAAGGATTTTCAATCCTTTTCCTGTGAACTTCCCAATTTTCTTTACTATCAAATGATATGCCACAATTTAGATCTTAAATACCTCATAGTTATAGAAAACCCTTTTATCTGTGTATGTTGTAAACTGACTTGTCTTGGCATATATTTATTATTATTATATTATTATAATTTTAATTGCAATGGAACTAACGCTCTCATGGAAATTACCCTAGTCAACTAATTAACTTTTTTCTTAAATTATCTTTTATAATTGGAGTGTAAAATTCCTGCCCCATTTACTTTTCTGGTTTACAAATTTTAATTTATAATTTCTTAAGCATTTTTGGTAAATTGTTCATTACTTCAATTGGTAATTTATTCCAATCCCTGACACCCTTGCTGACAAATAAAATTCTCCCACTCCCTAATGCATCAAATCAAGTGCCAGCTTGTTGTCATGGTCATCTTTCCCCTTCCATGCACTATTCCTAATTCTTCAACGAAAATACCTCCAAGTCCCATCACCAACACATCGCCTGTACATTCCCAGTGCTCCCTTTACCTTCCTCCTTTCCTCCAATCCAGCTCCTTTATCATATTCGTTCCATGTTTAATACCCAACTAGATATCCTGTTCAGATCCTACTGTAGCTGTTGGTAGCCCTCTCCTGTTCTAATCCTAATATTTAACATTATGTCAAGCAGCTTTGTGGCTCAGTTATTAAGGTATATAACTGGCTGTCAAAAAGTCCCCAGTTGAATCCCTTTCTAGGTATGGATTTTCATAAGCCCTTTAACCTGACCTTACCTCTGATGATGCTTTCTGTATAAGGTGAAGTTTGCAAGAACATTTTGATGGTTCGGATTCCACGTTAAACTGTAGGTCCCATCTGGGGCTAACAACCCTTGTTCTAACATTAATGTGTATACATCCAAAGCAAATTCAAGACAAAATGAAGGCTTAATGTGATCCTAATTGTACCAAACTAAGATACAAAACG
>JARYHS010011408.1:197004133-197030133 GCA_031002005.1 Vandiemenella viatica
TAAATGTATCAGTTTTTATTGCCTCACACATCAAAACTAAACATATCCTATTTTACCCACGGTACCACTGACCGTGTCCGGACAAAACCGCGAATTGACAAAACCGCGAGGACAAAACCGCGTAGACAGAACCGCGAACGTACAAAACAGCGAAACGGACAAAACCGCGAAACAGACAAATCTACGAGTTATCCCCTCACTGTTTGATCTCTTATGCTCCAAAATATTATCCTAACGCAGTTTATAAACGATTTGAGGATCGCAGCTAGGGTTACGTTATTATGGAGTACGGTACTGTAATTTATTTTGTGTATATGTAATTTATAATCTACAAGTTATCCCCTCACTCTTTGATCTCTTATGCACCAAAATATTATTCTGTCAAGCGTCATCACTTCGCATTTGACGATTTTGTTTTGGTTGAGGTTAATAAAGAATTAGACCCGACGCGCGGTGGGAATGCAGCTTAATGGGGCTTCTGTATACCTGAAAAGAGTGACAATGGCCTTCACAATGGAGTGAGTGGGAAGACCCACTTATCTCCGGTAGGTTCGGCCTAACTGACCCTTCTCAAGTCGAGCGAACAATTTGCCTGGACGATCTTTTGTTGCCGTCGCAGGAGAAATCCCCGCATGCAAATGGAAAATTCGGCAGCCAAAGTCAAAACCCGGAGACGTTCGGGCATTTCCGGGGCAAGGCCGGTATGGCAGATCCAAGCATTCTGTGGTGGTCACTTAACCGAAGAGATTGTGTATCTTCCTGAATAATGGCTCTCGTGTTTGTAAAAAATAACAAAGGGGGAAATCACCTCGTTTATAAAGGATATACATTTAGGCAAGAAAGGAAAGAAGAAAATCTCGACCATCTTCCAAAATATTGGCGATGCACCAGTTATGACAGTACAAGATGCCCAGCAAGAGTTACATTGGAAAATCAATCAAACGTTGCAGAAACGAATGGATTACACAATAATTCTGCTAAACCAGCGAAAAGAAAAGCAAAAGAGGTTCGACTTGAAATGCTGAAAAAGGCTACAATCACATTAGAGGCACCCCAAATTGTTCTTGCATCATTATTTGCAGGGATGCCCGATGAAGTTTCTGGAGCACTACCATCCACCGATTCACTTGCAAGAGAAATTACAAGAGAAAGACAAAAATCTGGAGGAGTACCACCGAATCCATTATCAAGAACAGAACTTCAAAAAAGGGAGGAGACATATAGAAGACTTATAAGAATTTTACAAGAAATAGAGCCGCAAATTGGATCAAATCTGCAAATGATAATGATGGATTTCGAAAAAGCTGCAATGAACGCTAAGAATCTACGAACTCTTGTGGTTTTATGTATTCCTGGTTTTTCTGTATTCGCGGTTTTGTCCTTTCGCGGTTTTGTCCGTTCGCTGTTTTGTCCGTTCGCTGTTTTGTCCGTCGCGGTTTTGTCCGTTCACGGTTTTGTCCGTCGCGGTTTTGTCCATCGCGGTTTTGTCCGTAGCGGTTTTGCCCTAGAACCCCACTGACTGTACATTAATTGAAATCCCCATCAAAATACTGCACATACATGAAGCTTGAATCATGTTCATCCCAATTTGAATACAGACAGACACAAATTTAAAAGGCAGTTGATTTCTTCTATTCAACTTATTAATAGCACCCCATCTCAGTTTTTTAAACAACATCTGAAATTTACATCTTATTCCCCGGTAGCAGTTTTATTAGAACTAGAAATAAGAAATTAGCATTAGAAGAAGGATAATAGGAACCTGTAGACAGTTTTTAACATGGGCTCTTATGGAGAAGAGTTGCTAGACATTTTATCGACAGATTTATGGAGTCATTAATTAAAAAAAAAAAAAAGTCCAGCAACTCTTCTCCATAAAAGCCCATATTAAAACTGTCTACAAATACCTGTTATGCCACAAGTCTTTAAAAATATTTAATGAAAGCATCATTATCTTTCTCCTCAAATATTAGTAGCGATGTTATCAATTTACATTCTATGACCAGGTGAGTAAAACTTCTAAAACCTTCCATATATATTTGAGATGACTTTTATGACAATCGAAGGTCCAACCATAATAGCAGCTGTACTCGCCTCATCGTAAGTGTAGAACCGGTCGAAGCTGATGCGTGACGTCACTGCCGGGCTGTACATCCTGCTCTCTATCATGACACTCCGCTCGTTCTCCAGTATCCTGCGAGCACACCAGCAACCTATAGGTATGTGAATGGGACCAGTGCTAAAGCTTCCAGGCTCGTGAGGATGCAGGTAGGAATCGACAATAGGCCAGCCAGGATTTTGTTTTCCATGGTTTCTCTAAATCCCTGGGTTGATTCTTTCAAGTGGCCTTGACCGAATTCCTTACCGTTCCTAGCCCCCAATCCTTTCCCGCCTCCAATGGCCCTGATGTCGATGAAGTGTACAACCACAAGAAAAATAAAGGCACTACAAGGTAGTCTTCACCAAGTTTCGATTAAGAAAGGGACAGACGAAAAAATACTGGGATGAAATGAAAGCACAATAGGGAAATGTAGAGTGTGCCATACAGAAATTGTAATAAATGTTCTATATTTTTTGTGGCTATCATAAATTTTTTCCCATATGATTTTGATGTTTTGCCTATGAAAATGATCCAAGAACCAAAGATTTCAGTAGTAGCCTATACAAACTGAATACTGTAGAGAATTTTTTTTTTCCTAGGGCTTTTCGCCTAGTCAACGTCGAGGCCATTTCAAGCACCGAAGATTTCAACAGTATATAAATTCAACATTGTTGAGAGAAAACTCCCCCCCCCCCCCCCCTAGGACTTTGCTCCTTGTAGACGTCAAAGTCGCTATAGGCAGGAGAGATCCGGGAACTAAGAACGGAAAGTCATTCGGCTGTGGACTTTTAGGAATCATGAAGCCATGAAAAATTAGAACCAGGATGGCCGGACGAAGAGTAGTACCTCCCATCCTCCTCATCACTCACTGGAGTTGGCTTCTAGACAGTGGCGGCCTTAGCTAACGCGAGGCTCAGGGAGGCATATTTTCGCGAGGCCCTTGTTCTTTGAGCAAAGTATGTGAACTGAAAGCAGTTATTTCTTATGATTGACAAGAAATGCAAGAGTTATAAACAAATAAATTTTGAATTTTAAAATATTATATAAAAAGATTTATAAAAGTTAACAAATCATAAAGACGACAAATTATTAATGATGATGAACTAAGGTATTTAAATACCTTGAAAGATATTCTTTTCTTCTTCTGGTCCCTATCCATTCCGGATGTCGGCAACCATCTTGGCTGTCTCGTCTCTGCTCGTTGATTCCGTAGTTCTCTTGGAGGTCCATATTCTTAGATTTTTTAACCAAGAAGTTCTTCTTCTACCAGCACTTCTCTTTCCTGGTATTTTCCCCTGGAGAACAGACTGCAGGAGTTCATAGCGGTTATTATTCCTCATGATGTGGCCAAGGTACTGAAGCTTTCCTGTTTTTATGGTGGTCAGTATTTCTATGTCTTTTTTTTCATTTTGCGGAGCACTTCAGCATTTGTGGTGTGGTCTGTCCATGGTATTCTCAACATTCTTCGATATAGCCTCACTTCAGAAGCTTCTAGCCTTTTACTGGTAGTTTCTGTTAACGTCCACGTTTCAACGCCATACAGGAGGACAGAGAACACATAGCAGCGCAGGAGTCTCGTCTTCGTGGTAATTGTTAAATTACGACTTTTAAAAAGGTTATTCATTTTATTGAAAGTAGCCCTGGCTTTATCAATACGTGACTTTATTTCATCAAATGGATCCCATTGGCTGTTTACTGTGGTGCCATGATACGTATACCTTGATACACATTTAATGATCTTCTGGTTAATCATAATATGGCGTTGGGAGTTGTTGTTTTTGCCAGTGACCATTACTTTTGTCTTATTTATATTAATGTCAAGTCCGTATTTGTGGCTGCATTGTGATACTCTTATCTATTAGATATTGTAAGCGTTCCTGACTGTCTGCAAAAATGACTGTGTCATCAACATAGCGAATATTGTTTATCCAGTTTCCATTCAACAGCACTCCCATCTCCACATCACTCAACGCGTCCCTAAAGATATACTCTGAATAGATATTAAATAATAAGGGGGACAGGATACAACCTTGTCTTACACCACGAAGAATTTCTACTTCATCCGTATTTTCTCCCTTGAGTCTCACATGAGCAGTCTGGTTCCAGTACAGGTATACAAAGGGATTTAAAAAAAATATTTGTGGCTTTTCCTAAGACTAAAATCTTTAATTTAAGAACAAGCTTTCTTTTGATAGCTCGTTTCTTTTTTGAACCATCCGTTTGAAATTTTCTACCGACATCACGATCACGCGAAATCATTTCATAAATCTTGTTTTGCACGTAGAAGTAACTCAGAAATAATTTACAAGTAGTTTTACCCAGTTAAAAACAACTCACTCTTTACTATTAAGTCCTTTTAATGATGTAAGGTATACTAAAACTTAATATCATTTAATGTTTATTTACTTACTGAAAGATATATGCCCTACAAACGATTTTGTAACTTATACAGGTCGGGCCACACTATACTGATATTGGTTCGCAAAGTCATCGCAAGGACACTTCTCTCATTATTGGCGCTCACTCGACTGAAGTTAGTTCAAACGACACCGAGTGTCATCCGACATTTGGCTGTCACTTTGCCGTCATTAGTTTGGTTTACTTTTTGACGGTGTGGTTGCGTCATTCTAAAGCAGGGTTTAGCTCCACGTATCCCTATGAATATACATAAGCAATGGCGAACTCCCTTTAATAACTTTTTCTTGGGTGTTGCATTCTCGAGATACCACCGAGCGCGGTGGGTGAGTGGATAACGTTCTGGCCTCGCATTCGGGAGGACGCCGGTTCGAATCCCCGTCCGGGTATACGGATTTGGGTTTTCCATGTTTCCCTAAATCACTCCAGGCGAATACAGGTATGCTTCCTTCGAAAAAGGCCATTCCTCCCCGTTCCTTGTCTTCAGTCAACAAAGTACACGTATACAGAAAGAGTACATTTATTTTATTATGTTTGAAAACATATGTTTCATTACTTATATATCTGACCTAATGTCTTGGTTACGACGTGCGATTACGTGGTGGGATTTCTACATTAAACTGTAGATCTCCTTTTCTTGGTAGAACTACCATAGTGAGTTATATGGCTACTTGGAATTTTATACAGCACCTTTACAGTCTGTATTTAACTTATATTATACAATGATGTCATTCTTTATTAATAAAAAAAATCGAATGGATCGAAAGTAACCAAAAACAGAAGAAACGTTTCATTTTGAAACGCGAGAATCTTTCAATACAGTGTAGTGTGCGAAAGAAGGTTTGTGAAGACTGCGTTTGAATACCATTGAAGTGATAAGGTGAGTCAGGTAAACAAAGTATTTTAACGTACTTCATTAGTTTCGAAGATTATAAAGTACGCTTACGCAACTCACTTTTACGGAAAAGTTTGAAATAACCACGTGAAAACGTTAAAGAAAACTGAAGACTGAGCAGGAACATGTCCGTTACACGGACTAGTTACGGCCAAGTGTGAACACGTGAGGGGTGACGTCACTCAGCTGACGGTCGGCGCGGACTAGTATCGGTCAAGTGTGACACCAACTAACAGCTGCTAGCAAAACAAGCATAAGGCGACAAGAGTTGACTAACGAAATGAAACACAACGTAAATCACACACACGATGGAAGTTAAACAAACGAACGTTCAGTAATGAATTTTTCAATCGTCTTTTATAGTAAAATTACAAAAAAAATATTATTTACTGATGAGTTAAGTAATTTTGATTTCGTTAATCTTACTTTTATACGAATGTGACATTGAATAGATCTAAATTAGAAATTTTATTTAGACACTTATTACTATTAATTTATATTTAACTATGGATTAATCAACTTTTACTGTTGTAACAAATAGTAAGGATACAATAAGAAGTTTTAAATATAAACGTTTATCTATTCGAGTTGTTGCGCGAGGCCCCTGCAAGAGCGAGGCCCTGGGCGATTGCCTTGCTCGCCACACCCTAAGGCCGCCTCTGTTTCTAGAAGCACTATTTTGGAAACTTGGCATGTTATCATATGGTTACGAAATTGAAGAAGCTCACATCACATTTGGGTTTACTACTGTTGTGTTCCACCTGTACCTGAAGTAACAGATTTCTTCCTTTTTCTTAAAAAAATAATAATAATATTACAGAATTTTGTACCGACAAGTGTGTACAACAAATAAACAACTTCAAGGGTATTCTGTTGAATAAGCTTTGTCGTATATGTTGAAGAGTATTGTGACTATTGATATTCCTCATTCTAATTAATTATTTATTGATGGTTTACTGTCAGAAGTAGGTTGTTCTCAGATGATATAATGTTACATAACTGGATTAAAACCGTCGGAGACTGCGATTAGCTTCAGAGCGATCTGAACAGGATATCTAGATGGGTAGGTCAACATGGTATGAAGATAAATGCAAAGAAGATTCAGGTCATTCGGTTTACAGATATATTAAAAAACAAAAAAACAAGAAAAAAACTAAAAGTTATTTTCATTATAAGTTGAGGAAAGAATTATTTGCTGAAGACTTGAAATCTAAATACCCTGGCAAACAATTGATAAGAAGCTCAACTTGGTAGCTAATAGGAAACGTTTTCAAAATCATGATTAATAGCATTTCAGCATACGCCTCGTTGTTTATTTCATGATCTGAGCTTCCGGCTGCTATCTTACAGCATTCGTCAGAGATCCTACTTATGTTCGCAAACCAACTAGCGCCAAGCATCGCAGAGTTAAAGGCACCAGCTTCGTTGATGTTGGCATTCTTTAAAATTTCTGCTGCCTCTTTCACACGTCGAGGCCACCACCGGTCTCTTTCCACAGCAGCCTCATGACTTCAAATTTTATTTTGTGGCCAATGTTAATGGCATAGCGAGCTAAGGCGGATTTTTGCCCTCGACGTGTGAAAGAGGCAGCAGAAATTTTAAAGAATACCAACAACATCAACGAAGTCAGCGGCCTTTTACTCAGCGATGCTTGACGCTCGTTTGTCAGACGAAAGCTTTATGCCAGGGTTACTGCATAATAGCTTACACTGCACTGTGACCGTTAGTGTGATCTAAGGATAAACAGTCATTCGGTCGCCAACCGGCTGGAAACCTCAGATGGTGAAGGCAAGCTTTAAATAATGGTAACTGTAGACCTTCAATATTAATTTCAAACAATGTATTCTAAAAATTTAGTAAAACATTATGGTGACCAATCAATTTACAGCATCAGACTTCTTTTCCAAAAATAAAATATTGCAGGTATAAACCTTGATGCAAGCCGCAAGTAACCCCGATGAACTTCTAATTGTATTCGGTCACATCGCGAGTATGGCCACTTCTGAGCCATCAGTTGATCATAATGTAAGCTGGTTGCTCTGATCTATTGCTTCCGGCCTAGCTTGCTGTCTTTCCATCTAGCATCGCGCCAAACTAGCAGTGCTCCTACCACAAACTCACCGTACATGTGCTTTCAAACCACTGCTCCCCCCCCCCCCCCATGACTTTCGATGGTCTATTTGTAGAGGGTCTAGGATACTAAGGGATTTCCCAACATCTCCGGGAATTTTTTGATCGTTTAAAATTATTTTGCCTATGATCTACCGGAAATTTTTGTGAGAGTTAGACCATTGCCTGAACATTAAAATCAATCCTTATAAAAATGTCTCTAGCTTTAGCGGTATAGCTGTAAATAATTATTCAAGTGGTAAACCCTAAAATTTCAATCGAATCTTTCATCCGGATGTCGCAATTTGTCTATATTTCTTGTTAATTTACTTTTTCCTACTCTGGCCAAAATACAGCATGGATTTTTACAAAAACTTGCTCATTATGCTTTCTTTTAAATATACTCCCCATTCTGTATCTCGCCTAAATATTCTTCATGAAAACTAAACTTTTAGCTACGTAGTTTATGGGTGATCCCTTGTCAAACACTGTAACGTCTCTAAAAAGCAATTCGTTTACAGAATGGGAAGAAATTAAACTTATATTTCCTTGTCTGTACAAACACGCACAACTGTATCTTATTGTTGAATCAACGTCAGTACCGTGTGAATGTTTGTTTTCTAAGGCGGGTGAAACAATGACAAACACAAGAAACAAGCTGTCCCCAAAATACTTGGAACAATTGCTTTTTAGCAAAACCTTCCAAAAGCGAACTTTTGTTTGTTTAAAAATGTTAAAATTATAATAAATAAATATTTAAAGATAAAACAAAACCTTCAAAGTTTTCTTACTATGTGCAATATATTATAATTTATTTGATTGTTTACACTAGGCAAATAAAATAAATAATTATGCAAAATATCAAGTATATTCTTATATTTCGACATTAATTTTTTTTAAAGTATCGATACTTTTGCAGTACTCATATGACTAAGTATCATAAGAAAATTTGAGTACTGCTCATTTGAGTAGGTATCGATACTTTGATGGTATCGGAACATCACTAGGTGGCATGTTGATGGTGGCATGTTGATGGTGGCATTTAAGAGCATGAAATTGGTATACGAAGAGCGGCTCACCTCTCGACGTCCTCCACTAGTATAGTGGCGGAGAGGTTGCGGTCTCGCAGGAAGGAGGTGAAGTTGTCCACTGTGTCGGGAGCTACCATGACGTCAGCGGTCCTCTCCGGTAGCGCTGTGCGTCTCCATATGTCCACCCCGCTAGAATCGCGCAGCTCATCCAGAGCAGCGGCGGAGGCGTCATCCCGAAGGGCCACCTGGAACACGCGGTACCTGCGCAGCGTGAGCACAAGATGCTGTTCCAAAGTGTCGTAACGCAGAAGTTTAAAACGAGAGAATTACCAGAGGAGTTGGGGAATTGGGTTAAAAAAACTTTTGTCAGACCAGTGGTTGAATATTGTGGTGTAGTTTGGGACCCACATTTTGGTTATAAAATACACGAGTTAGAGGGGGTGTTAAGAAGAGCAGCTAGATTTGTTTGTGCAAATAATCGCATGGCCCAGTCAGTAACTGATGTGATAAAGGAGCTGGATTGGGAGTCATTGTAAGACAGGAGGAGGGTGAAGCGAATGCTGGAAATGTTCTGGGCATATGTTGGTAATGGTGTTTGAAGGGATATTGATCAAAGAATTAGGTATAGCGCATGGAAGGCGAAAGACGACCATGACCACAAGCTGGCGCTCGATTTCATGCATAAAGGAGTGGGTAAATTTTCTTTTGTTGGTAAGGGTGTCAGAGATTGAGTAGCTGAAAACAAAAGATTATATTTTAGTTTCCTCTGCATGACTTTACTAAATTTAAAAATTAATAAAAAAATCCAGTAACACCGTCTGTTTAAAAAATGTATAACACAGAAACTTACATGTAAAGCGCAATAGGTTATTTCAATTAATCTGTAATCAAATTAGCCTAGTGCTTTTTCTTTTATGTAGTTTTGTGGTTCGTCGGAACATTTATCAAAATCATTTAATCAAGTGTAATAAAAATGGTCCACAGTTATTTAATTCCTTCGACAGTTTGAAAAACTAAAAGAAACCTATACTTATCAAAGCTAATGATGAAGAAACAGTCAATTACCATTTTAATATACAAAGTTCTATTTCAAATCAGAATTAATTTATCCAATCGACATGTTAACAAAAAAAAAAACCTATTTCCGAAGAACCAATAAAGTCCTTTTTCAAAACAAAAATAATTAGTAATTTTGGACGTGATGGGCAAATGTAAGTCAAATCGTTCAATGAAACGTATTAAAAATAAGACTATGAAATTAATCAAAGATCACAATGCAGAAACGATTAATTCTTACTTTAACTTGTAAATTTTAAAGCTGAATTAATTCATCGAATATATGTTAAATAACATGGTAATTCTGTTTTTGTTATAGAACATTACTAATTTTGAATATTATTATGAATATTTTTATTAATATTATTATAGAAAACTCTGCTAAAATACAGTCTTCTAAGCGACGAAATCGCGGATTACTGTTAGTAATGGCAATAACTTGAAAACTGTCTCTATTCGACTATCTAGTTATCATAACAAATGTCAATATGGAGAAATATAATTTAACTTCTCTATTATTCCAACTTTTGCTAAAATATAAACTCTAACAAAGTATTGTTCAAAGCAAAGTAAGCTGTAAGTAATTCACCTACCCCACGTAAGTGACCTGTTCGCTAGAAGCGAAAGTCGCCGTAAGTATCACTAATAGCAGAACCATGGAGAGCATATCTATGACCGATACTTGAGGCAACTGCTACGCTTCTGGCGGCACGTAATGGGCTAGCTACTGCCTTTATATAAAACCATAAAACCGCCGAGCACATACTCACGGGCAAACTGCACCTTTCAGATAAGAAAATTATGTGGACGTAAGCTCCACATCCAAACAGAATCATAACTTACAAATTAGCTAAATAAATTATCCCATTTTTGTTATTATTGAACCAAATATTTAAAAATTAACTACCCACTCATACCTAACTTTCTTCTTTTACGTACTTGGTCAGAGTTTTCGTACTTAAGTAGCGTGGTCATTACTTTTAATTCGAATAGCGCTGTCACTATAAACTTGCTGCAGCATCCAATTTCAAAATTTCAGGCACTCTCCTTCTACTACTGAGCAGTAAGGTATCTCTTTTCTACTAATAAACTATTTAAACTTTGATGTATAGCTGCTACCAGCTCCAATTTTATGTGTATTTGCAATTTCTGTGTGTGAACAATTAAATTTACCAAGCATGTTTTAATAAATCACTCCAACTTAACTAAGTTTGTTTTTGTGTTGTATGAAGTGTAGGATTTATTATTTTAAGCGTTCGTTCGCGCTTTTTATATCAATTTTGAATTTGGTAGCGGTATGATGTTGGGGAAATTCGGGTAACCCCAGACACTTAAAATTAACTGTAAATAAAAATAAAATAAAGACATTTTTGGTCTTTATTTTAATCTTAAAATTTATCTGGAAACTTCTGAACTTCTGCTGTCATAAACGAATTAAACTGAAAACACTTTCGTCTTAACTTTTTGGCAACACAAAAGTTGTTAGTTAGCCCCGGACACAGTAACAAATGAATCGTTTTTTGACCTTGAAAAAATCACAATAATAATGGAAATCTGAAGAATCTATATAAATACAATCTTCACAGTGGCGTAGTTAGGTCAACAAGGGCCCCGGTGCAAAAAATTTATTTTGGGCCTTCAGGCCAGATAGGCGACCTTTTTTTCTGTTTGTGTTGCAGGTAGGGCCCCCTTGAGCTGAGTGAGCTGAGGCTGGGGGCCCCTGAGTTATGCTTGGGGCCTCCAGAGCAGTGGTTGGGGGCCCCCACTGAGCATTGAAGGCTCTTTAGTGAGGGGCTCCCTCTGTCCCAGGGGTCCCCTTAGACGACGGCAGAGATAAAAAAAAAGGTCGCCAGTTTGCCCTGAAGGCCCTCGAAACTGCGCTGGGGGGGGGGGGGCCCTGAGGTATGCTTGAGGGCCCCCTGAGCGTAGGGGCCGCGGTGCACTGCACCGCCTAGCCCCATAGTAGCTACGCCCATGAATCTTCACACTGCCTTTGCTTTATAGCACTGAATCCAGTCTTCTTCAAAAAATATCTTCATGTATGATGCATTCAATCAGTTTTACTTGATTTGCTTCGGAAAAACTTTGAATACTTTTCTTTGTATTCAGATGGTCTTTATATCGTCTTTACTCTTTTATTTTTTTGCTTCACCCCTTTCACTGCCTTTACTCTCCACATTTTTAATATTACGAAGATGTTAAAATCTCGTCCTTTTGAATTTTTCGAGCCCGCGTTACTATGCGTTTATTTGACGCATCATATTCAATAATCTCCAACGAATTTTGACAGGAGCGAAGAAAAACTTCTGCCGGGAACAGAACACATACTAGTGTGGAACTATCTGGGTGCCCAAGCAGCAGCTCAGTTGCATTTGTTTTTGCACTACGGGGTGTATATTTATGTTTTACTGACGCAGCGTGGTTGGTTTGTTAGAAATTTAGATATCCGAAGTTACCCGCCGTCTGGGGCTACCCGACCATTTTGCTCAGGTAGTTCACCGTGACGGTGTCTGGCGCTGACACGGGGTTAGCTGTTTTGAGTCCTGGTGGAAGAAGTTTTGATCATCTGGGATTGGCCTACAGGGTAGGAGAGGTGGTGGTGCACAATTGATGATTACCAGATTGTCCACCATAGTGCTGGGTTAAATCCCAAACCTTTCCGGACTGAGTATGCAATCCGAGCATGCGACACTGTTGACGGTGATTCGTCCGTCGCTGGGGGACGTTAAGCCTGGCGGCTCCTTGGGGTGTAAGTCTGAAAGGGCTGACACGGGGTTTCTCCCTCGCCAATCTTTAATTCATTCACAATACAGACAACACACCCGACTGAAAATCCACTATCACAGTCACCCATCACTGCAGAAGGTAAATGGAAACCAACCCAATTAACTTTTCCTAAAAAGCTGTCATGGAAAAGTAATCCCCTTGAAGCAGCCTCCGAGCATGGTTAATCGGGTACAGGATACATATATGAACATCTTTGAGAAGACCACCTCCTTGACGTGCGATATTACCCGGAGGAAAGATCGAAGATGGACAAAAGCAGTGTTAGAGTGGAGCCCAAGACATCATCAGAGACCGAGAGGAAGACCACCAAACCGATCGAACCAGGCCATATAAAGTGTTGTCGGAGTTAACTGGCAAAGGATCACCCAAGATCGTTCGACCTGCAGAAGACTGTTCAAGCTCTACCTGAACTCATAACTCTAAGCGGACACATCATTTATTGATTGAACTAGCTGGTAATGATACATGAGCGAATGATCCAAATGGGACTAAAGTTGGTACATAGCATCATCACGGGTAATATTGCAACTCATTATGGTTTTGCTGCAGTAGACGCTTGATATTACAACCAGCGGGTGTCAGCCACAATCCTGTTAACGTGAACTGCCGAGGACGAGTTTGTGTGTAGTATGCCAAGTATTCTTTAAGGGCGAGCATCAATTTAAGAAGTTACATTAGACTGACGTATACGCACATTATAGAGTTGGTGAGGGGAAGATGTTTGGACTTCTGGAGGCAAAGTGTTTCTTCCGTCAAACTATCCGTATCATGGAGCATTAAGACCACATTTGAAGACGTTGCTGTTTACAAACACATACTCAGTGAGAAAGCTATGTGTGTTTAACGAAGACTATAAGCAGGAACAGTGAAAGAGCATCTAAGTATGGGTCTACACTCACTATTATGAACATTTCAGCTGAAACTGTATCCTGCTCAAACTCAGATATGCGCCTTCCATTAATAGATTAAAGATGCCAGCAGGAAACTAAAAGTCAAACGGGAGGTTGTGGAACCAGATCACTGTTTAAATTCAAAATATTTGGGTGTTACATTGGATCGTTCCATCGCTTACAAAAACCAATGCTTGTGCACAAAAAGCAAAGTGTCAGCCAGCAACAATATCCTGCGGAAACTCATAAGAAACATGTAAGAGGTGCATCCTCAGCTCTTGTTATCCCAATGCAGAATATGCCTGTCCTGTATGGTACGAGTCAGCTAATGCTAAACAAGAAGATGGAGTGCTGGATGAAACCTGCAAAATCATTACGGGTTATCTCAGAACCACACCAATTTAAAAACTATTTGGCCTGACAGGAATCGCTACCCCTGAATAATACAGGACGTAGTTGCAAATTGGAAAGTAGAAATGTTAATCAAAATGCGGACCATCAATTATTCGGACATCATCAGACAAACTCTTAAATCTAGGAAAGGTTTCGTGAGAACGTTGGCTCCATTAGATGTGCCACAGAAAGTTGTCCGGCTCAGTCAGTGGCTAGAGAGACTGACTCAGGTAGATTAATGGTTATCCATTGTAAAAGTGCTACCCACAGTGCAATCTCGACTGGAAAACACAGATAGCGCTAGCCAGTACGAGAAGTGGAATAGGCAGGACGAAAGACAATATAACGAGATTGCCTTATCTAAAGGTTCCAAATATTACTTGTGAATGTGGGACAGAGCAGATTATCCATCACCTATAGTCTATACAATTGCCCGCTGCGCTCAAGAACGTATAGTTTAGAAGGTCTCCTTCATGCCAGTGACAACGCTGTACAAGTTTCTGGCTTTTGTCCTCTACAATATCAGTGATTTGCTAAACATTTTTTCTTTTTTGTCCTTGTATTCTTTGAACTTATTTTTAACATTGTTGTTTCTGATTATTACTGTTACAACAGCAGCTATTTTGATATAAAGTAAATAAATCAGCAGGAAAAACCGTTTCATTTTCCTACACGAGCAATCTCAACCACGACTGTCTCCTTCCATCATCCATAAATCTCCAGCGGCATTAGTAGAAGCCAGTATTTTCACAAGCACTATTGTGAAAGAAGACCTTTATCTTGACGTCCGTCAGGCAGTCTATCATTGAAGAACAGACATTGGCGACATCGTCAGCAGCTTTGTCGTGAGCAAGTAGCAAGGACTACTATGTAATGGCGATGTATTTTCTTTAGTAAGGAAAGTATGTTTTGCCTGGAATCGGATGACGTGTACTTAGGTATGGACGTCGCACAATTTTGGACTTCGTTGTTGAGCAACACGTCAAGGGAACAATTCCATAATGGTCTGGATCTTCCCTGACAGTTATTAAAAACCAATAACGGCCCAGCGTTACATGAAAAGTTCTTCTTTTCATTTCCCGATTACGACTGGCCAATTTTGAGCTAGATAATAGCACATAGCACTGATTCCTAAGGATTTCCATCATGTTTGGCATCCAGTTCTCCAGACTTGTCACGTATGTAACATGTATGGGGTCTACTGGGACGGCGGCTTGAACCATCAGCAGGTCCACGTTATCTGGAGCGGCAGTTCCACCGACTATGTCAAAAATTTTCCCAAGATTATAGTCTATATCTCTGAGGTCATCCCTGTGTAACAGAGTGTTAAAGGTGCTTTTAATTTGACCGAATAAATGGCTCATACAGCTTCATCTTGTATCAGCTTTTATTATCTCCTTTCATGTCATTTGCGCCTAGTTTTATTTTATTTCGACATCTCCTAATGACAATGACTGTTTACACATTACATTGTACAAGACGTTGCTTTTTGAATTCCAAGCTGTATTTGAGAATTGTGCTCTTAATTCATAAATAAACTGTCAAAGAAGTATAGGATATGTATGAAAAAGCAGAGGAGCAGTTTTTCAGTTATCTTAAAATTGTGCTGAGACAAGAGGACATGTGATACTACCCACAATAATATACGTTGAAAATTAATAAGTTGAATCGGCCATCAATTTGAAGTTACTCTCCACCAGAGTATTGACTCTGTTGAGAGGTAGTTTTTAAATGAGAGAACTTGAGATTTTGTGTTCATAAAAGACACATTCAGAATTATACAAAGGACTCTTCACGGAATATGGCCAAGACACATTAAATGGCAAAATTTCCGTAAGTATCTCTTAGCGATATTCCCAGTGCCTTCTGCCAATCGCTGATAGAACGACATTTTAGCAACATAGAAAATTGTAGACGTTACACTACTCTCGTTTCCCTTCAGTTGGAATAATTGTGTTACTCGTTTTAAGAAAGCCAATCATGGTCGAAACAATACGCTATTAACAAAACAATTAAAGCTTATTTAATATTATTAGTAGCTAAATGAAAGTAATTTTAAATGAAATTACAAACAATCTGAAGAATTTTAACATTGCAGTAAGGACTCCACTGTCCAACGATCTTAAATCCGTCAGATTCTATTACCAGTCTGAAGAATCGAAGGAAATATGGAAACAGCAAAACAATTACGCATTGCTGAAACACAGTTTCACCATTTCTTCAGGCAGTTAGCTTGTGCAGCGTTTGCAATGACCCGTTTTATGGCTCTTTGTTATCTGTTATGTTTTTGTTATCGCTTGCATTCTCTGTACTTATCAACGTAAATTGAAATTTAATAAGTCTATAAAACATAAGTACGTCCTTTTGAGATTTCGTAGTAATTATTAAGTGACTGCGAAAAGGTGAAAGTGCAACCGGTATTGTACCCACTCAGGACGTCGGACGAACGCCTGAAAACGACACCAAAGGAGATGCAAAAAAAGATAAAAAAAGAAGATTCATGGCAAAAATGCAGTCCACAGTAAAAAGTCGAAAAACAATAAAACCGCCAAAATCGAACGGTTTAATACGGTTAAGTATGTATCACTGGTTTCTTTATGTTCGTGGACAAGGAAATCAACTTTCGGATCCCATAATCATGTCGAAAGCTGCAAATAGGAATGGGTGAGAGTAAGTTTTTTTTTTTTTTAAAAAAAATAATAATTTAATTACCATGGAGCACACGCCCCAGTTGCAATTTTCCTACACTCTCATTTCTGTGGTCACCTGCTATTGCAAATTTCATATTTAAATTCTTTCAGCGTTTTGTGTGAATTATTCATCATCTCTATTGGTAATTTATTCCAAACCCTGACCTCCTAACCTACGAAAGAAATTCTTCCTACACCCTTATGCCTGAAATCAAGTGCGAGCAAGTGATGAAATAGTTCGGAAGATCTTTAATGCCGTAGGCGTTGCTCGCGTCGGAAGGTGATTGAAAAGTTCATGGCAGATCTGTCTTACTACCAGCAATACTCATATCCAGGAATCACCGAGAATGTAAGATAAAAGGAACCAGGACAAGAATTGTAATTGTTTTTCCTTGATTTCTCCAGGCGAATACCGGGATGGTTCCCCAGAATAGCTCATGGGCGCTTCTTGACATGTCCCGTATATCAATTCCCATGTATAAACTACTTGCAGCGCACCCTTTGCCACCCACTTCGTAGTGAATCGCGGAGTATTAGTAGCAATCTTTCATATATTGAGGGCGATGTCTGTTCATACGCAAGATAGTTCCCTTCAAAATAAACAAACATTCTACATATTTTCGATAGCGAACACTATGGGTAAAACACATATCAAGCTCATAAATCAGGCAGATCTGATTAAGGGTTTTTAACTTTTTTCCCTTTTCTAAATTTTTATTATTGTGCATCAAAAAAAAGAACTAGTAATAAGCACTTTATAGTGGGCTTGAATGAATAATAACGATATTATCTTCAATGTCTCGCAGGTGATAAGATTAAATTAAGGAAAAAATTAAAATAACTTTTAATCGACAGTTCCTTCTGCTCTTTCGAAGAATTTATTTCTAAGGTATCTGCAAAATAATTGCCAGTAGTTTGTGTAAATGTAGTTGGTGTAATTAATATACTATGTGTCCTGTGACTACATCTTCTGGTGTATTTATCTACTATCTATTTTGTTATGAAATTGTTTATCTGTAAATTGACAACTTTCCACATTCTACAGAGCCAGTCTCTTATATTTGGATCTGTGGAAAATGAATGTTTTGTATTGTACTGTATACACTGATATCACCGAACACCGACGTCATGCGCTTGAGCATAATTGGCGGACTGGTGGTGGTCAGAGACGTTACAACAAATTGAGGTTATGAGGAAATGAATTGCCGAAATGCTTTCATTAAGTTTTATTTTCGTAGCATTTAATTTTAAATTAAATACATCCATTAAAACTTTAGAGATGAAAAAAGTGGAACAAAAGTTTGCTTTACAGTCGAATGAAATCCTTCCCTTTGTTACCATTTTTCAATCCTTGTCTCTGGTCATTTCTGTCAAGCTCCTTGGACGTCTTTAGGTACATAGGTATTTATATTGGGCATCTGAATTGAAGTTAAGACTGTAATAATTATTTTTTTTTTTAATGTGTGTGAGTTTTTACTGCACTGAACATAATGCGAAAATTTAACTTCTTATTTTAACCAGATTACATCAAACTACCATGACATTTGACCTTAAATACGGGATCTATTCTAACCCTTGACCATACCCAGAACACGGTCACCTTTTGAACTATTCTAGACCCGTGAACATACTTAAAAAACGGTCACTGGCTTAGGAAGGGAATTGGAACACATTTTTTTAAAATAACTCCTCACATATGTACAATTGTGCTTTCGTAAAAATAAACACATACTAAGGTCAATTACTGGCATATTCAGTTATGATGACATCGCTGTAATCTCCGTCCTGGCGGACAAAATGTCTGCCTAGAAGTTTATGGGTAATCATATTCCATATTGTCCGATAGGCCGCTGATTATCAATCAAACGAATAAAACAAGATACCATGAGTTACAAATAAAAGTTTACCTCAAGGAGCTGTACTGTCACTTGTCTTAGCTAATGTTAATACAAATAATCTTCACCACACCAATAGATACAACCGTTCTTCAATATGCAGACGATTGAGGGAACCTGCCTTGAAGAGCGTCACCCTCACATAGCCAGCGCATTGAAAATTTGTGTTTCAATTCCCTTCCTAAGCCCGTGACCATTTTTTATGTTTGTTCACGGGTCTAGACTAGTTAAAAAGGTGACCGTGTACTGGGTATGGACAAGGGTTAGAATAGATCCCGTATGTAAGGTCAAATGTCTTGGTAGTTTGAAGTAATCTGGCCGAAATAAGAAGTTAAATTTTCACATTAAGTTCAGTGCAGTAAAAATATCACCTATGAGCGAGCAGAAGTGGTCTCGCAACATCCACTGTGAAGCCAATAGCAGTCACATTAGCTGGCAGTCTGGCACAGACTTCGTACAGCAAGTCTCTTGTTATGTCCAGGGCCGGCGCTAGGATTCTCGGGCCCCGGATAAACATTCTTAGGGCCCCCTCCACCTGACAAATTTTTTTCTTTAATCTTTGATTTTTTTATGAAGTCAGAATGCAAGAAAATTACATAATGCCTTTTTTTAAAAGTTTTTGAAGTTTATTTGTATTTAGTTAGTCACCCTGGGCGGAGGGCCCCCTTAGGAGGCTCGGGCCCCGGGTACTTTTGCCCCGCTTACCCCTCCCTAACGCCGGGCCTGGTTGTGTCGTTCACATAAATTCTCAATAAATATTTTACTTTAAGGTTCTTCCATTTTCCAGTTCATCATTTCCTCACTGTTCTTGTCATCGTTCTTCATACAATTTTCCATTTATCATAGGTAATTGATTTTTCTCCATTCGACTATATATATTGGACTACTAAATCATTTCCCAGTACTGTTAAACCTGTCCCCATACTTACATCAACTTTTGCTCCTCCGTAATTTCTTCTTTTTAGTTATGATTTTTAATTTGCAGCTTGCTGGAGATTTTAAAACCTCATTTACCTATATATATATGCCCAGCGAATTGCTGCGATTTACTTAACTATTATTAGGGAATAGGAAGATTTTTCAAACCTCGCAATAATTCGACCGTTACAGTGCGTTTAATCAAATTGCTTAGCGACGTGAAGACAGGAATTGGAAGGGTCGCAAAGATGGATTGTCAGATTTTGTCTCTGGAAATTACTGATGAACATAGTAACTAAGATGGTAAAGGAGCTGGAATTTGCTTCATTGGAAGACAGGAGGAGAATGAAGAGAGTGCGGGAGTGTACGAGTCATACATCGGTGATGAGGCGTGAAAAGATATTAGTGGATAAATTAAGAATAGTGCATGGAAGGGAAAAGATGATCATGGGCACAAACCATCACTCGATTACAGACAAAAGGGTTTGGATTGTGTGTGTGTGTGAGTGTGTGCGTTAGGGAACGGAATAAATTACCAGTGGAAGTGGTGAATAATTTACAAAAACGCTGAAATAATTTAAAATTAAAATTCGTGAAGAGCAAAAATAGGCGGGTAAAGGAAGGGGGAAAACGGGGATGTAGAAAAAATTGACATGGGAGCGTGTGCTCCATCGCAATTCAATTAAATTGTAATAATTATGTCCATTAATTTACGACTGTAATCAGAAATTCTTTGCAACCTAATGGTGATTTAAACTCTAATTTAATTTCAGTCCTCATTAAAATCATCATCATCAGAACATTGTATCATCCAGAGGACCATTCTCCCGGAACATCCCACTATCAGTTGATAGCTGTTAATCGGAATCCATAACTTCAATAACAGTTTTTATGCTTCTTTCTAGTGTTGAAAGATGTACTTATTTTAGAGACACTGATCTGAGCGTAAGAGATCTACACACTTAGGGCGTGGATTAACTATCGGTCAGTATACGAGAATGTTCTATCAGTCTAAGTAAAACATTGTAGTTATTTGTTTACTAATTTAAACACCCGTCAAAAATTAGGCATACATCCATTACAATCGCCAATGGTGGTAGAAGGCGATTACGAAAGCTTCCGCGGTCACTGTATATATTATCTTGGTTCTCCGGGTGGAGCCTCGTCGATATATTTAAACCTAACGTTTCTGCCATCGTGCTGTGGCCTTCTTCAGAGGACTGCTTTGTCAGATGCCGCTATCGCCTTATACAGTAGTAGGAGGCTAGCGCGGGAGGGTGCTATTGGTCCGTGGTGACGTCACCGTGCCCGGTGTTGCCGGCTGGATGGGGTCGTTCGTTTTGGGTTGTCCTGAGCTGGTATGACCAAATATGGTCAAGTTTCAAACCATTGTCGACATTCATGTTGTTCGGCCGTTTTTGTATTTCTAACACTTCTCTTACACTTCTAGGCCACCATCTGCTCTCAGTGGCTATAACGCTGGTCTTATCAAATAAAAGTGAGTGGCCACTATCGGCTGAATGTAGAACTACAGTGGACCTGCTTGCGTCGTTATTTTTCAAATTCCTGATGTGCTAATTGAGCCTCTCCTTAATGGTGCGTCGTTTCTCCAATGTATACCTTGTCGCAACTACAAGGAATTTCATATACTCGCGGTGTTTACAATTGTGTAGTTGCGGGAAGGTATACATTGGAGAAACGACGCACCGTTAAGGAGAGGCTCAATGAGTACATCAGGAATTTGAAAAATAACGACGCAAGCAAGTCCGCTGTAGTTCTACATTCAGCCGATAGTGGCCACTCACTTTTATTTGATAAGACCAGCGTTATAGCCACTGAGAGCAGATGGTGGCCTAAAGTATAAGAGAAGTGTTAGAAATACAAAAACGGCCGAACAACATGAATGTCGAGAATGGTTTGAAACTTGACCATATATGGTCATACCTGCTCATGAAAACCCAAAACAAACAACCCCCCCCCCACCCCCAACATTGTAATTTTGGAGACTTCTTTTTTTTTTAGCTCTAAGGATTCGAGGCCCGAGGAGGCTAGAAAGACTACCCTATGGCCGACTCAAGGCCCCCCCCCCCAAAACCAAAATCCACTGAAGGCAAGCCCTCTGAACCAAAATTCACTCAAGCCAAGCCCCCCCCCAAACCAAAGTCTGCTCAAGCCCTCCCCAAACCAAAGTCTGCTCAAGCCCCCCCCTCCCCCCAGACCAAAATCCTGGATCTGCCCCTGCCTTAGTGTATCAAAAATATTGGGCATAATCATTAGATATTTTAACTGCAGGCAAAATAGAGTCACATCTGCATATCTAGCACTGGAATTACTGAAGAGTGCTGATGCTCATGGAATTGCTAATGCTTTGGTAAACTGTTTATAATCCCAATTTTTTATTTTTATACTGAAGAACTTGGTTGGAATTGGGGTAGGAAATGCCTGTGATACGGCTGGAATAAATAATGGCGTACATAATATATTGAAAATGGAATACAGCTTACCCAATTTAATTCATGTTAGGTATGTTAGCCATTTCTGCAATTAGCAGTGTCAAATGCTTCTGAGTAAACATTACTTCCAAATATAAAATTTTTCAACAGAGAAAGCTATTAATGGTTCTCACATTCACCTAAGCATTGTGAAGAGTACAGAGAAATATTTGAGACTAAATTGTGGTGGATAACCATTGAAAATATTGATCTTGTGACACTCATTGGTTGTCCATTAAAGAAACAGTAACCAGGATTTTGTCACAATGGGAAGAATTAAAATTGCATTTTCTAATGAATAGAGATAATTGCTATACAGCAGATTTACTTCATTCTATGTACGCTGATGAGACTAATCGTCTTTATAAGTGCTTTTTAAGGAGCATCCAGAAAGATGTACTATTTAGAGTGAAGATCTTTGAAAGTGAAGACTCAAATCTGGTTGCCTTGCTGAACACCTTGATGATATTGTTTTTCTCTATTTGTAGTAGGTTACTAATACCTTAAGTGGCAACTGACAAAGATTATTTGTCCATTAAAATAGAACACCACTTGAATCCAGTAATGTATTTACTATATCTTTTTGAATCTCAAGTAAAAAAGACCTCACTACCCAACTGATGTCATAACATGCTTGTAATCAAAAAATGTTGTGAAGCAAAAGAGATTCAGCAATAACTTCTTTCCAACATTGATATCTTATATCTTTAAACGAGCAATTCTTGTATATATATATATATTTCCGATCTTGGAAACGGCTGTGACGATTGGGATGAAATTTGATATTTAGATAACGTTTTGAATTTTAAGATTACCTAAATAGTTGTCTTCCCTACAAAAAGGAGAGTTTACAAAATACGAACAATTTTGTCACTCCAATTCTTGTATATATATATATATTTCCGATCTTGGAAACGGCTGTGACGATTGGGATGAAATTTGATATTTAGATAACGTTTTGAATTTTAAGATTACCTAAATAGTTGTCTTCCCTACAAAAAGGAGAGTTTACAAAATACGAACAATTTTGTCACTCCTTATATCGAAAACGGCACTAGCGCCATCTCGTAGACAATTCAGGTACCAGAAAGCCTACAAATAGAATTTCTTTGATTTCAAAGAATAATTAAACAAAAAGTTCTTGTATACTGGTTGACCCGTGGAAATATTAGCACTGCAAGTTTGATTGTAAAACATTTAAAAGGAAGATAATTAAAAATTTATTAATGGTTTTATCAGAGGTGATAACTTTTCAGAAACTTCTTTGAAAAAATTAAACAAAAAGTTCTTGTATACTGGCTGACCCGTGGAAATATTAGCACTGCAAGTTTGATTGTAAAACATTTAAAAGGAAGATAATTAAAAATGTATTAATGGTTTTATCAGAGGTGATAATTTTACAGAAACTTCTTTGAAAATAATTTTACCGGTACCAATTATAAAGTAATCATCGTTTACTTTTTGACCGAAAAAAGTGGTTGTTATTTAGTCATTAAATACTGTCACCTTAACATCTTTCGATTTCTGTTAAATACGAGATTTCGAGTAAAGTACCTTGTGCTTTATTAATGTTTATAACGAAGGTTACTTCTTATGGGAATTGTTTTATTATCATTTTGAAATGCTGATCAGAAGATGTGAGATTACTGCGAGGTATGAACATAGTTTTATCGGAGTGAATAAATTTAGCACAGATGATGTTCTATTGACGTCACAACCTGATGATGAATTCTTATAGAACTCGACAAAACATATCGAAAATAAAGAATAGGCCTAAATGCTCTTGGTTTTCGAGTTTGACTTCTGATCCAGGCCGTATTTCAACCTAACAACCGTAGGAACAAAATAAAACATTAAAAGTACATTCCACCATACAGACATAGTGGTTTTGGTGCATTTTTTCTGGTCCAGGCCAGATCTAATCCTAACCTCTTCACTTTTGAGATATAATATCTCTAGAACTAAGCGAGATATAAAAAAAAAATATTTTTTACTTTCAATTTTTCTCCAGATCCAGGCTGATTTTCATCATAACAAAGAACAAAAGAACATGAAACACCTATAGTACATTTCCATCGTATAGATTTAGTGGTTTTGTTGAACAAACTTTTTCAGGTCCAGGCTGGATCTCACCCTAACCTCATCAATTTTGAAGATATAATATCTCGTGAATGAACTAAGCGAAATGCCAACAACAAAAAATTCTTTATTTTATATTTGTCTCTTCGAGTTACATACGAATTCATCGTCAAATTTGGCAGTAGGTAATGATTTGTTTTCAAAGATGTATAGTGTCATGTGGCGCTACAGGCCAAAATAAAATAAAAATCTATCGTGCGTTTACTAAGTGAGATATTAAAAAACTTTATTCTTTACTTTCAATTTGTCTCGTCGACTTTTATAAAAATCAATAATCAGATTGTGGCACCACAGTAATGATAATATCCCCGCAATTCTTATGTATAGGTAAAATTAGTTTCTTACAAATATTTTCAAACATTTTTATGAAATACTGCGTGGTAAACAGAGATCGAAAGATGCCGAGCGAAGATCGGTCACCCAGGTACTGGTATTATTAATAGGAGGGCAGCCCCAAACAATTTACCAGGGAAATGGAAGGTGCCAGATGGGAACGCGTTTCTCACTTGACAATCATTCAATAATAACAATTAATTTATTAAGAAACAATTCAACAATATCAGAAAATGTAACGCAATGTAAGTGAGAGTAATGTCACTTATTTTCAAACCAGATACAATACCCCAATCACAATGCGGGATGTAGTCCCTTAACATTTTCACAACACTTCACAACAGATAAATTTCTAAGCATAACCTTACAATTACTATGCACACAAGATAAGTAAAATATTTCTGCAAGTCCCTGAGGGATAAGACATAACACGGTCCGCACTTGGGCCTGGGTAGGAAGTTCCGGGTGGAAGTAAATAACTCCACCTGCGGGTCCGCGCCGCCGGGTAGGCCGCGCCCAGTAAACACACTGTCGTCCAAATGCCCCCACGGCGAGCTCACCGAGTGCGCTTGGAGAGTCCGGGAGATCAGCGCCTTGATCACGCTCACAAATGAAACAAATACACCAAAACCATATTAACCATCATGCATACAATTATTAAGAAAAATTAGAATGTGGTTAAGCACACACAATTATTAGTTAAGGCAATAGTGGCACAACAGCTTAAGAAACACCAGAACATACTATCCATAATTCACCGATTTGTAACGGTTTGCACCATCATCAGCCACCCTTCGCATGTAACATTACCCAGTAATTCCAAGCAATTCGAATCAAGCACAATTCAACCACATATGTGCCAATCCATAACTGGACCAGGAAGCATAGAACACGAGCCTTACAATCAGATAGCTGGAGGTAGACTTAGTGCACAGTTGTGGATCACTGGGTAACGGGCGCCGTCCAACTAGCTGTCCACAACACCGACAACCGGCCCAAGGAGGAGCGACCATGAACACAGAACCAGAAGCAATAGCGCTCGCTCTCACAGCCAATCTGCCAGGAAGTTTCAATCAGGGGAGCAGTTGTAACCTTAGAACTGCAGACAAGTTCCCAGACAACTAGAAGGATAACGGAAACGCGAGCACAAGGCCCCCAAACACCAAACTGCGGAGCACAAGCCCTCCGCGACGCCACACCACTCACTGCCTCGAGAGCCACTGAGCCGCCCCTTTTATCTGTGCCAGGGCAACGATATAAACACCAGCGGAGCGGGAATCAACTCAGGTCCCGACAAAAGCAAAGAGAACACGGCGGCAGGCCCCAAATATATCGAACCGTGAGAAGGGCAGTTCAAACATTATTTTGGTAATAACTTGTGAGTGTGGAAAATGCTCTTCTCCAGGGCAAATACAATGAAATAGTAGATCTTCCCTAAGAACTCGGATTTGATGACAAAAACATTGACAAACTCCTACAGCAATGGCATGATCCTAATAATCATGTTCAATGGAACTCTGCCTACAATGTCATTGAATTCCGGGTTGAAGTTAGAAAATATAAGAATGTTGCTAGCATAACTACCTTTCTGGAGTTATCCAGTTTAGCCATATCCAGTTTATCATTTCCTCACTCAGTGAAAAGCATTTTAACATTGTTAAAAACTATTTGAGAAAGGATGGCTGTAAATGCTCTTAATAGCAATCTTTTTTATTTATAAAGATTCGGTTAAAAATAGAAAAAAAAATCTGCTGATCTTCTGGCTGATGTGATTGGTAAAGATACTAAATATTCTTTTAAATCTAACACTGACGATTCATCTCATCCTTTCACAGATACAAGTTTTGCAGCTCTAA
>JARYHS010011408.1:197031133-197150132 GCA_031002005.1 Vandiemenella viatica
AAGAGACACCACACATTTCAAGCCCGATCCCAGCCTTTTAAATGATGAAAACCCAATCTAAATCTGCTGTGTAGTTTTTTAGTTCTTCTGGAACAGATATAGAGAAAGTTCCCGTAGCCCCGGATACTTAAAATTAATTGCAAATTAAAATAAAGGAAACACATTTGCTGTCTTTATTTTAATCTTAAAATTAACCTGAGAACTTCTGCAATGATATTAATCAGAAGTTAGTAATCGTAACATGGCCTTAATTTTTTAGCAACACAATAGTTGTCGGGAGCCCCGAACACATCAATAAATAGTGGCCTAATAGTATTTTGGCCTTACATAAATCACAATAATAATGGATATCTGAAGAATTTATATAAACAGAATCTTCATGGGCCTTGTCTTTGCTTCATAGCACTGAATCAAGTCTTCTTAAAAAATTACTCCACGTACGATGCAGTCGGTCTGTTTTACGTGATTGGCTTCGGAAAGACTTTGAATACTTTTCTTTGTATTCAACGTCTTTAAAGCGCTCCTACCTTTTTTGTGTATTTCGCTTCAGTCCCTTTACTGCCTTTTACTTTTTTGCCTGTCCTCTCCGCATTTTTTATTTTGTAAAGATGTTAAAATCTCGCTTTTTGGATTTTTCGAATCTTAGTTAATATGCATTTATTTGATGCATCATATACAATAATCTCCAACGAATTTTGACAGGAGCGACGAAAAACACCTGCCAGGAACAAAAAACATACTAGGTTGGAACTCACTGGGCGCCCAAGCCGCAGCTCAGTTGCATTTGATTTTATTCTACAGGACGCATATTTGCAATAAAGTGTTACCGACGCAGCGTGTTTGGTTAGAACTTTAAATGTCCGGGGCTTCCAGACTTTCCCCTACGCAGGCTTCGTTTATAGATATAGACAGATAAGAGAATAATTTATAATATTTTTTCTTGTACATATGGTATTGATCCCTTGAGTTTGGTGATATATTAAGATTTCAAGCGTCTTGTAAAACGTAACTGCCCTTCCGCCATAACTGATGTCAATGTTAACAGTTTATAACGACTAAACAAATAGTTTTACGGGAGTCAGTCAGAATGTACTTGTCGTGGATATGTGTGGGGTGGGGGCTCTATGACGAAAGCGCCTGTAACCGGTGCGAACCAGTTAGGATGAAGGTCAGGGAGCAAGGCAAGCTATCCGCCTGAGACAGCTGTCACTCCGAAGCACCTGCTACAACACCTGCTCAAACTCGCGCCCCAAGCAAAGATATTTACCTTTCCATTTCCAAAGAAGGGGCTTGTTTGGATAAGTCTTGCCGTTTATTGCTTCATCAGGAACTCATTGCGACTGTCAAATATTTTTATGTTTTCAGTGTTGTACTTTTACCGCATTTGCTACTAACAAATTCAAAAACATTGGGAATATATCACTTCTGCAGATGAGCTGCATGTCCAGTTTTCCGAGATTTAATCTGTAGTATTATCATCAGTAATCTATATGCCTAACTTTTCTGTATAGGACATACATCAAGGCGACTTGCAAGTGTTTACGTAAAGAAAATGTGTTTTATTATTTGTGTTTATAGTAATAAATGCCAGAAATAATTACACTGTTTTGGAGCATCCTTGACAGCAAGGAATAAAGGTGGCCACAGAAGAGCAGATGACAAGGAGAAGTTTTATATAACAAGAGAGAGAGATATAATGGAAGAGGAAAGAGATGACCTGCAAGAGATGTTATGTCGAATAGTTGGGGTTTAAGTTGTCAGAAAGACGAATTGCGTAAAGACTGTTACGACTGTGGCCAAAAAGAGATATACGTAGTTGTATAAAAAGATACGCTGAGTGCAGTGAAATGTATGTGAAGCTGCAGAGTAAATATGCAGTTAAGTGAAACTTGCTTCGTGAGAATGTTGACGAATTTCTTCAAGTAGACGAGAGAGAAAAAGGGAGGTGCAGTACAGTTATCCCTTTCAGGCAATATGAAGTACTATTGTTATAAAATATGATAGGACCAGATTAGTCGTCGTCATATGCATACAGAGGACGCTAAATGTACTCTCTTTGCTACGAGGATCCAAAGAAATCGATAAGAGGTAAAGTGAATTATTGTTTTTGCAACGAGAGACGGTTTGGAGTAGTAATTTATGTTTGATACACCAACTAAGTAAAAACTAGAAAAGAGTGAAATGACTTAGTAGAAGTTGATCATTATAAGTTGCTAGGAGCCGTTAGAATGACAAAATTATTTCAATTGCTGAGTGACATATATTTGCGCCAGTCTACATTATTGTACAACATTATCAGCCACTTATAACCTATGAAACAGGAACACCGTCTGTAATGTGAAGACAGAGAAATAATCCAAACACATACCACATCATCGTATGTTCTTGCTTCTGTGGCCTGAATTGTTTCATTAGACATCTATCAGTTACTAATTCCCTTTGAGTATCACATTTTAAAGATACTAGACAGAAAATATTCCCCATGTTGACCGCCTACGCTAGGACACGGTGAACATGTTCATGACAATAAGAAAGAATGGTAGTGGTGTGTTGATCGGTGGTTATACATGCACGTATAAATTACCTTTTAAAAGAGGAATTAGTCACTACCAAAATTCACTATATTAATGAAGGTACTTGCATGGAACAACAATTTGGGAAACGATGTAATTTACTAAACATAAATCATCACTGTCGTTTTTTGGAATCAAGTTTCCTTGTGAACCTCAAAAATTGTAAACAAGGTTTCTTCAGAAAACAGATTAGAGAATTTATTTGTTTTCTTTTAGTGAGTAATATTTTGTTCTTTATTTGTTTATTTATCAAATGGTGACGTGGCAAGGATATATTACCGTTTAATCTTTGGTAGCCATTCAGTGTAAAGATTCTATCACAGGTTGCACGGTCAGAAATCCAGTTTCGCGGAATGCCTATACGGCAAAAATGGAAGGGGAAGATAGGATGTAGTGTAGCCTTGTCCGTGAACACTATTGCGTTTAAGTGGTATCTTTGTGTTTTATTCTAGCTTTCAATGTTTGTAAATCTGTTACTAGCTAAATATGTTCTAATGTAATTTTTATTAGAATGAGGAATAATCTGGTATCAGGAACCAACATGTTTCAAAACAGTACAGAAGTTGTAAAAATTGGATTATGTAACCATCCTTCTGCAGTTTAAATCGTGCCTTAAATTAAGCTGTCGGATTTATTTACAAAGTGTTCTATTTCGTTTCAGGGCTCAAAGATGGTATTTAAAAGAAATACTGACTTATTAGTCAAAACGTTACTTTGAAAGGAATGTACATTATGATGTACTGTCGCAAAAATAATTCTCTTTGAAAAGCACAAGAAAGAGTCAAACCTTTGAAACAGTTTTTAGAAACGGGTGTTATTAACCCGTTCTTCATTCATCTTTTCTCGTTCGCCAACCATAGAATCGTCGTTGGTTTCATTCGATATGGACGATTCAAGCACACTTTATATTCCACACTGTTGATTATTTACAATTTTACGCTGAAAAATATTGGTACTATTAAACATATTGCACGGTAAAACTTAAGAATTAAAAATCATTAACTGAATTGAATTTTGGTTAACTAGCGGTACTATTCTTCATGATGGATGGAAAGTTAAGTTTTTAATCAGATAGTAGAAAGTCAAATTAGACTTGTTATTCAAAGATGACTACATTTCAAGTCCTAAGAAAAGCTACATCTACATATATATTCTGCAGTTCACATAATTTTGAGTGACAGAGGGTATACTGGCACTGAAGATCTATCCCAAAATGCTAATTTTAGAACCTAACTTCAAAAATGACGTTAACTTTATTAAAAAAGAAAAAAACAACTATAAGAGAACCGTTGGTGGTATACCGACTACTCTTAGTTCTTAAAGACGGGTGTTCATTCGGCTTATCTCGTTCGCCACCCACAGAATCGTAGTTGGTTTCATTCAATATGAACGTTTCAAACACATCTTCCACGCCACATTGTTGATTATTGGCAGTTGAATAACAGTATGCGATAAGAAGCAGTGTTACTGAAGGCCCCTGAAGACATGCAGCCACGACTACGTGTTTACGATTCCAAGCATGTGTTTACAAACGCTGGTGTAACACGCGCGCAGTGATTCGGCAGTGCGGCCGCCGCTCGTCAACTGTTGCGTCACGTGCGCGGCCACTGACCTGCCCCGCGCATGCGCGCACGCCGCCCGCCCATTGGCCGGCGCTCCACGTGATGGAAAATCCCCAGACTGCTATGTTTAACCTTGCAGTTTCCCCACCGCCAGCCAGCACGAGACGCCAGAATAAGTAGGTGGTGGCGCGCATTCATGAACGTCGGGCAAAAGGAACAACAGAAAGGCGCGCCGGGCAGAAACAAGAGAATGCCGTTATGCGCCGGCGCAGAAAGGAAAGTCGCGAGCCGGTTATAACCGGATTTCTGCGAGCGGCAGTCGTTATCTTTTTGCTTCCTGACACGAAACGAGCTGGCGGTCTCTTGCGTACACTCGCGGCCACTAAAAGTGACACACCGGCTAACGAAGCAGCATATAGTTGCGTTGTGGAAGCTTGCTTTTTAATTGACGCAGAAAATTTAAGAATATTACTCTTAAAACTTTTACTCAATTTGAAGAAATCAAGAAATTTATGATGTGTTCCCGCTGTATTGCAAGCAATATCGTAGTTCTATACTGCATTCCTACAGAAAAGTGTATAGTTTGATAAACCTGTTATTTTTCCGTAAACGCGGAATGACAAGTAACTGTTACGGTACGAGTGTTATATCAGGTGCAACATGTCTACAGAACTGTGTATAAAATCGCAACGACAGTAAAAAGTAGCCGTTGTCGATATTATGTTCAGAAAGTTCATAATTTGCTCTACCAAATACCAAAGTATGATTTATAAAATTTATTAATCCGTTAATTTTGAGGTTGCTAAACGGTAAACTGAAGTTGAAAGTAACAGTTAACTATATTTGTGCAACTTTGTTATTTAAGATGTTGCATCATTTCTTTTTAAATATACCAATTCACTGTTTGCTCCATACAGTATATTTTATACCATGCACTAGTATAACTGATTTTATGCTTATTTTGTTTGCTGAACAATATTTTTTAATAGTAAAAGATATTATTAGATACAAATACTTCTTTTTTCCTGGTGAACGAAATAAAAAAAACATTCGATCTACCAAATTCTTTCTTGTTATATGTACTGTATTTTTAGAGAAGTGTTGAACTGATTTATCACACTCCCAAATAGAAAAGCATAGGCATGTTATTGTACATGTGCTATTCATATCTTCTTTTGCTGTAATTCGAAATGTTTCAAATTCTCACCTTTGGTTTCATTATACCATTCTTTGGAATGAAGAACTTTCTACAGTCTGTGCTTAAAATTATGCACATGAAGCTGCATTACAGTAATAAATCTGGGTGCACTACGGAAACATCATTGCCACAAGTAACTGATGTTTTTCGATATTTGCAAATATACTGCTCACAACGTATATGCTACAGACGATTCAAATTACAATATAATTGACTTACAATACATTAAAAGGGTCATTAATATGGCATAATTTGTATCAAGTTATCAGATTCTAAAAAAAAAGAAGTCATACTGCTGTAGAAAATTATTTACCAAAGCTGTTCCATCAACTCAGGAAGTAATTCCTCAGTTTGTAATAGAAGCGAATGGATTTAATTAGTAATATCTTAGAAAATATACGGAAAAGAAAAGTGCATGTCGTGACAGAGAAATAGATTCAGGTTATGAAGTTGGTAATGATATATTGATTTTTTGAAACATTAAATAATATTTTGGAACATATTTTATTTTTTTTATTTCAAAATATATACTTAACAACAGGGGAATATTTATAACTTTATAGTTGTAAATTTAGTAATAAAACAAGTATATAAATTTAACAAGAATTATTATAATTGAAATATTCTGAAACCATGTTTTAAATTCTGAGACACGTGGTGTAAACACAGTATGATATATTAAATATTTTATTTTTTGTCTGCTGACTGCATGCAAATACTGAAATGAATCTAAAGTCCCTCGTAATTCAGGTCCAGGCTTATAGCTTACAGTCTTCCCACAGTTTTATTTTAGACAAGAAATTACAAAACAGTAAAAATAGATTAGAGAAATAGAGGAAATTGTAATAATCTCTAGTAAAAAACTGAAGGAAATTTCATCAATAACTTTGGTGAGAAAAAAAGGTGTTGAAATTAATTGCCTGGAATTGTGGACAATTGCACTATACTTTCAGGGCATATTACAAATGCTACAACACTGATCAATCTCTTGGAAGAAATAGCCAAAAAAATAGGTTTGAGAATTTTTATAGAAAAAAAACTGAAATTGTTACAAAGATTAAAAATGATTAAAATTTTTAACGACACATGATGGCCAATTAAAGAAATTTAAATATATGTGGGGAATAATTCAAGAAACTGGTTTAGATAAATCTGCCGTAGAAGAAAAAATGAACAGGAGTGAAAGGGCGTATGATTTCATCAATAATTTTTATAAGAAAAAGTGCTTATCTAACAATCTTAAAATAAGTCACTATAATTCAGTCGTGAAATCAGAATGTTTATACACGAGTGAATGTCTAGTATTGGATTATAGATTAGAGAAATTGGAATTACTAAAAAGATGAATCCCAATAAAGAGGCCTGTGAAAACTACAGAACTATAGAAGTTAAGAAGTAATAACTAAATTCACCAGAAAATATAAAATATAACATAATCAATAATAAATATGAGATTGAAGTTTTTGGAGATATATATGGAATGGATGATAACAGAGTTACAAAAAAATAAAAAATAAAAATCAACAGCAAGAAGTCGAGAATGATTTGGAAAAAAAAAAAGATATGGTAAGAGAAGAGGAAATCGTGGAACGATGATAGAAGAGAAAATAAATATTGTCCGAAGTGGCGTTAGCGAGAAATAAGACACATAGTGAAATGACTAATGATTTTTGTATTGAACGGAAGAAAAAACAACAGCAAAGGATGAAAAAATGAAATTAACATTTGGTCTTTCAACGTCTCATAGGAAATAAGAAGAAAACAGCAATTTTTTTTTATCTTGGTGCATAAAAGAGATAGCAAGCTTTATGTATAGCAACTAAAAATATGATAAAGATTAGCTGACCTTTGTTTGATTGCACTTTAATTTCTACCTTGTTTTCTTTCATAATATGAAGCAATCGATAGAAAACCACCTGCCTGAAAACAATATACCTAACAATAACGTTTCACTACTCAGAAAAGGAGTGATGTAGATAAATTCTGGAAAGTTATCACTATATTAACTTAACTATGATATTTAAAAATAAACTTTTCTGATATTCTATCCACGCAAACAACAGAACTAACAATCTTTCCTTCAGTCATAAGTATTACAGTAGTTTCCTTGAGCTGTCAAACATCGGTAGCCTATTAGTGCCAAAGTCAAACATAGGTTAGATCTGTTGTGGATTTCCCAGAACCGTTAAAACAAAACGTGACCTTTTTGTCTGTCCAAATGTTAAGTTCATAGAGGGCGTTGCGAAAGCTGCCTCGGGTTTTCACGACGCACGGACCAATTGCCCTGGATCAATTGTTGGCTTTTTTTTATGCCGAAAGTCCTTGACCGGAACTTCAAAACTGCAGTAACATAGAGTGACTCATGGAGATGAATGGGAAATAAAATGGTCAACATGTCTTTAACTGCGATCCGTTCAATCGTTACGAAATTCTTAGAAGAAAAATCTGTCTGGAAATGAGTAAAGTATCAAATAAGAAAAAAAATGTATATATATTCGCGAGGAATAAAAATTTAACTATTCTCTTGTGATATGACGGAAGCCATGGGAATGATTAAAGGTTGAAATAATTCGGTATAACAACATCCAAATTGATTTAATGTGCAATGTTGAGTTATATTACTTAGATTTATATGATGTTTCATAGTACTCATCTCCGTTATAAATGTCAGTGGGAAATCCACAGCGCTCTAGAAAATAGAAATACATGAATGTAAACAATTCTGAATACCTTCCGAAAAATAGCCTTATATTATTTATAGTTTTTCTGCTTCACAGAAAAAAGTAGATGGTGTATGTTAATTTAAAGCAGTAGAAAAAATGCATTTCTATTTATTGCATTACTGAAGTATCTAGTGACAAATGTTTAAGGTGCATTCTAATAACTACCTCATTAGTTGTGATAAAAAGTATGTTTCTACATAGTAAAATACCGTTTTATCCTTAGCTTTTTCGATAGTTACAACAGGTAATGGGAGGTAAACAAAGTACACAATAACTGACTCGAGGCGAGAAAATGAACAATGCATCCTCTTATCGCGTTATAATGAAAATAATGGAGATTTATATTGTTATACAAAACTTTCTAAGGAATTGTAATTTCAAAACCAAATAACAATGATTTATTTTATTGACATATGTCATGATTACCTACGTTTTCTGCAAACTTTCTCTTACTTTTTAATAAACTTCCCTTTTCTTAACTTCTGTCACAAAAGTATTGGGTTATACAGTGACCTGGTTCTGTAATTACTACGGAGAACAGATCCTTACATGAATTTATGGATTTAATCGTCGCACATAAACAAATAGCAACATGTAGATCTAATATAACGTAGTATTATTTTTTTTATGTGTGTCATTCATATTTTTGTGTAGTTATTTACGAAGCAGAAAATTAATTGCCTTTTAGCTGGCTTCGCAGCTTAACTTTCTTTTGACAGTATAATTACAGATAAAATCAAATTCAAATATTTATTTTCGTGTAAACTTTATCTGAGTTTTAATGAAGTTTACTGTTTGTTATCGTCTGTCAACAAAATCTTGCATTATGTTGTCGGTCATATCCAGTAACTGTTACAGATAATATAGCTTTATCATCTAATGCTTTTTTGATTACATGAATTTCTGCTTCTAGTCGTCGTAAATAAACAAAAAGCAAAAAATAAGTGATATAAGTAAATAATATAAATTTCAATCGTCACATGTATATATACATCTTTGCCTCACATAATTATTATCTCTGCTACACAAAAGACAGTTACATTTTAGCTGTCATCGCAGTTAAACCTTATTTTAACAATGTAAGTGCAAATAAAACGAAATTGAATTATTTATTGAAATTTACACTTCCCTTTAACAACATAAGCGCAAATAAAATCAATGCAGCTGTTCATTTAAAATTTCCAAGCAGCGCTGTGGTGGCAGTCAGTGTAACTAACAATACGGGCGTTATCGAGGCTAGTCGAAGATTGCCGAACTATTTAGGTGAGTGCAGTCTCCAGGCACAACGCATTTGATTAGAATGGATATGAAAACTGAAATCGCAGTCAGAAGTACGAGGAAATAATTACACTCGTATTTAGCATAGTATGGACAAAGCAGCGGAATGGAGTACACTTTAATTTAGTTACAAAGGTATTAGAATTAAACCGAACATAGTACAGTGTACCTGCGTAGAATCAGTACCGACAAGAGGCGAAAAAAATTCTGATCATTTCAAAATGAAAGTGTATTTTGTAACTGTATGTGTTATGATGAAGCAGATTATGCAGCATATATTATAGTGGCAAACATAACCAAGACCTCAAATAGTGCTCAAAATACGGTCATGATCCGACAGCTACTATCAAAAATGTGGCGCCAGTACTAATTTTTTATGTTACTGTCACATTAATATTATTTTAAAGATTTTAATGGTGTAATTAGAATATATCTGAATAGTACAAAGACAATTTGAGATTACGTGTCTGTTATTTCAAAACAACTGATTTCTTTATTTGAATACTATTACCTTGTTTGTTACGAAATTAAGTACCAATCTTCAAACCAAAATAGTCATTTTGTGTACTTGTTTAAAGTACGATTATACTAATCCTTTTTTTATTTAGATTTTATTAACAAAGAACGGTTTTTAACGCAGCGAGAATTTATTGAAGTTATTCGTTCCATGATCTTGATGTTGTGGAAAAGCACAATTCACTTCTCAACTGCATACTATGACCTGCATTATCACTCACTGCTGTTTTGAAGATTGATTTCTGCATGTTTAGAGGAATTATTGCCCTACTGAAGAATGTAGTAAACAGAAGTTTCTTGTCACTTATAAGTTGAGCTTTTCTACGATAACAGTGGTGCCGCAATTTGATGATGGATTCTTATGTAACTAAACGAGACAAATAGAAAGTGAAGAATAATATCATAGAATCACCATAAGCTGAAAGAAATGCGCAAGTATGGAAATATTTTTGTGTGTCAACGTTTATATTGTTAATAGTTTATGTCGCGTATCACCTATGGTGGTAGTAGAAATTTCTTCTGGAAAAGCTTCTAAGGAAAAAAGAATAAAGATTTTTTTTTTACTGATTTTTTTGTGTAATTTGAAGAAACTTTGATTAGATTCTTGGAGAATTTGTCTAAGATGTTTTTAAATAACTATATTCGACTTTCAGTGACGGGAGTTTTTATTGTTTTTAAAAGTTTCTAACTAAACTATAATTTCAAAAATAAATAACCATTTTTATTTGACTGATATATTTCGCGCTTACCTACGTTTCATATAAACTTTTTTGTATGTTTTTAATATGCTTCCCTGTTTCTTACCTTCTGTCAAGAAAAAATTCTTAATTTACGTAACCTAAGAATTTTTTCTGGTTCTAATAACTACTATAAAGAATATAGAGTAAACGTCGAACGCTTCTCTCCATACATGAATTTCTGCATCTAGTCGTCTTAAAAAAGCAACTGTAATTTTAAACGAACGACGCACTGCATTTTTTGTTTTTAATCTCTGCCTCGCGTTATATATATATTTATCTATGTCCATCGTATTTTTGTACAGTTACTGCCCTGCCTATGCAGAAATGATTACAACAATAGGATTGGTGCACTGCGCCCTCCGCGACCCACTTTTAGTGAATCGCGTAGTAATATTAATAATAATAATAATATAAAATAGTCTTTAAGCTGTCATCCCAGTTACAGTTCCTTTTTAACAATATAAATGTAAATAAAATTAAATTCAATTATTTATTTGAAATTCCCTTTTAACAATATAAATGCAAATAAAATCAATGCAGTTATTCATTCGAAATTTCCTTATTAGGCAAGCAGCGCTGTGCTGGTGGCCAGTGTAACTAAAGTTCGGGTGTCATCGGACTCGTCGAAGGTTTCCGATTTACCGAGTTGACGTCCAAGCTCCAGGTTCAAGGCATTTTATTAAGGTGGATTGATTCACTGCAATAATAGAATCAAAAGTGCAAAGTGGATATGGGTTCATGACTATTTTCTGGAGCGGATATTGATGAGTAAGAACGTTGTACAAGAATCATTACAAAGATGTAATGACTTCACTTAATGTTCGAAGTGGCAAGTGTCCACATCCTGCCCTCTCTACGCAATGGAGAAGTGGTGACTGTTCTTTTAATTTGCCGACGCGCAGCAGCCGCCAATTTGACGCCGCGCTGGAGCAGCAATTTCGCGAATTCGCTGGCAAGGTCTCGCAATGACTTCAGGCATAACCTGCAAACTGCTCGTGGGCAGCGGAATGCGGCTTCGAAACTCAACCGCAAGGTCAGTCATGTGGCCTTGGTATTTGTGCTAACAACTTGTGGTATCCACCACCGCTATCATAATCGGTTTTCAGTACTTGCAGAAATTGTTCCACTTGACCTTCCTAGATTTACTCTTGTACAAGAGAGAGTGAGGCTTCGTGGCCTATACGACAAGACATTAATAACAGTCCTGCCAACATTAGATCTCAAAATATGCTATTTCAGTATTTTTAGTGTTCTGCCCTAAGACAGGTTTTCACATGGTGCTCTTCATGCTCTCCTGTCTTTTGCACTCCTCTTCATGTCCATGTAGTTTCCGTTTCCTTTGATGTTATCTGTGATCTTGTTCCTCCTTCTTCCTCTTACTCTCCTAGTCCTTCCAAGGCTTCTCTTAACAAGCACTCCCCTCTCAACAAGTGCCCCATCCAGTTCTTCTTTCTTTCTCTTATGACTTGCAATAGTTTCCCCTTTTCAATGACCCTTTCCAGTACTTCAACATTACTCACTTCTTTCAACCAGCTCATCCTGTCCATTCTCCTCCACATCCACATCTCCAACGTTTCTATCTGTTTTTAATCTTATTTTCTCCGTGTCCACGTCTCTGTTCCATGAAGTGCCTCACTCCACACGAAACATTTGCCAAGTGTTTTATCTACTTCGCCAAACAATAATCGCCTCCACCTAAGAGGCCTCCCTAAGGTCTGATCAAAAGTATCTGAGAATCTAACTGAAACTGAACTTATACTTTACTCTTGTTACGTTTCATGTAAATGCACATTAACGAGTCGTGAGTCCTTTTAGACGATTTTAACTTTGGAGAGACTTTCAGTAAGGTGTCTGAATGTCTGTTGAGGAATGGCAGCCCATTCTTCCTCAAGCGCTGAAACCAGAGGAGGTAGTGATGTTGGACGCTGGGGTCTGGAGCGAAGTCAACGTTATAACTCTTCCATTGGTTTCCGGTCTAGACATTTGTCATGCCAGATCATTCCAGGAATGGTATTGTCCACAAACCATTGCCTCACAGATGCAACTTTATAATAGAGTGCACTGTCATACTGACACAATCAATCATCGTCCCCGAACTTGTTGTCTCCCATACGTTGTACACGATTGTTTTAAATGTTTTCATATTCTTCCATATTTAAAGTTTTCTTAAGCGCAATAACGTGACCACTCCCTAACCAAGAAATACATCCCGGTACCATAACATCACCTCCTCCATTGCTCGCTGTTGGCACTACACATCATGGCAAGGAATGTTCTGCAGGTATTCGCCAAACCCAAACCCTTCGATCGGATTGCCATGAGCTACAGCGTGATTCATCGCTCCGAATCACTCGTTTGCAGTCATCCACTGTCCATTCGCATAGTTGTTTGGACCACTTCAAACGTCGCTTAGCATTGACTACAGAAACTTTTTATTGTTGTTGAGGTCATTAGATGCGGGAAGGGATGTGGGGGCATGGAATGGGAACGAAATCGGCCATGGCCTTTTAAAGGAAGAATCCAGGCATTTCCCTGGGGTGATTTGGGGAATCTATGGAAAATCTAAAACTGGACGGGAATTCGAACCGGCGTCCTCCCGAATGCGAGGCCAGGGCGTTACCCCTCAACCAGCACGTTCGGTTGAAATGTTTGCTTATCAGATCGACTCCATTCTTTTTAACTTCCGACCCACTTTCGTAATGCTTCTCTCGTGAATTTGTGCTTTTATTACGGGCACCTTATATTTACTAAAATTATCAATAACTGTTCTATCTCGGTATATTAGACCTGACATCTATAAAATTTTAACATCTTGTCCGATCTAATGTTATGAAGTACTCAAACGGAATAAAGGTAACGCTGTTTTTTCTGGTCCACTCTTCCAGAATCATATACAGTATTTCTATTAGATGTATCTTTTTTTTTTCACAAGCCATTATCTCCCTTCATACCTAACCGAAATGAGGTATCATTTCAAAGATTTTTCCAAATGCAACCTGTAAGGGCAAAGATGTCAATATTTCTAAAATGCTGATTTTTCAATCACGAACCATTTATCTCCCTGGATATCTGACGGAAATCAATAATTGAACTATCATTTTAAAGATTAAGATCTCCGCTTTGATGGCATCATATATTAAGAAAGGAATTTTTGGGAATTCGAACCTTAACGGGCAAAAGTATTAATATTTTTACAATGCGTTTTTCTGTCACATTCCATTTATCTCTCTTCATATCTAACAGATATATATAAATGAGGTAGCATTTTAAAGATTAAGGCCTACTCTTTTGTCACATCGTATTTTAAGTAAGGATTTTTTTCGGAATTTGATCCTTAAAGAGCAAAAGTATCATTATTTTCATAACGTGTTACTTTTTTTATATGAGTCATTTATCTCCCTTGATACCTAACCGAAATTGATAAATGAGGTATCGTTTTCAATAGGTCTCCTCTTAGGTGCAACATTGTAAATTAAGACCATTTTTTTTTCTCTGAATTTTACCTTTGAAACACAAAAGTAATAACTGTGAAAGGTGCGCGTAAGATAGCAGCAGCACATATTACAGAGATATAAATAAACCGATTCACTAGCGTAGACTTTTGTTACGTACAATAAACAAATAAACAATTGATACAAATGAGGCGGTTATGCTTTCATCCTATTACAATCCACCAAAACTACTATTCATCGTATTCGCGAAATATTCGCACGGGGCATCTGGTTAACCTTAAATCCCGAATTGCCTTTCTTTACCCCGGTTTTGTTAAGTCGAAACTTTTAATCACCCAAAGTCCCCCACTTTCCTGTCTATCATTATTATATTACTAGCGGAGTTCCCGGCGTTGCCCGGTATAGTTGGCGTAGATTTACCCGTACCCTATTTTTATTCCCACAATAAAAACATTTGTACAAAGTATCATAAAATTTGCGCCAACTTTTTTCGGAATTAAAGCAAAGCTAGATTCACCCGCCCCCTACCAAGAAACGTGTGGGTTGAAGTTTATTTACATGAACACTATTTTCAATCGTCCGAAAAGATTCATGTATATCAAACTTCGTTAATTTGGTTAAGAAATTGCGTTATTACATTACTGAACAACGCTAGATCATGTTAAATACTCACAATTGCCAGATACTTTAACTCCGCAGATTCAGCCTTTTATTCAATTATCAAAAGTGAATCAGGAATAATGTTATCGTAAACAGAAGACTAATGCTGATGACCAAACACATTTTCTAGAGATAGTGTTTAAAGTAAATCTCTGTTGTTTTTACAGCTATCTATGGCGTTAAAAAATTGAATATCCCAAATTAAAGGAAATAATACTTCAAGTTGTGTTTAGAGTGCAAAAGTAGTTATTATTGTAAATTTATCTTATTGCTTTCATTGAAGGCTATGGTCAGAGACATTGTAGTTGTGAGCTTAGTGCGAAATATGGAACATCTAATCATTCCATCTTTGGGATTTGTCATCATACGTTCACATGTCACACAACTAAATTAAGATTCTAAGCTTTAAAACTGTGAAAACCCCCATCGAAATGTGCTCCGTACGTGGTTTATAAGACCAATATATCCGTTTTTTTTTTTTAATTGCTTTACGTCTCTCAACAGCGAGGTCTTTAGAGACGGGAAAGGATGGGGGCAAGGAATGGGAAGGAATTCGGCCATGGCCTTTATAAGTAAGCATCCCGGCATTTGCCTGGAGTGATTTGGGAAACCATGGAAAACCCAAATCTGGATGCCCGGACGGGGATTCGAACCGCCGTCCTCCCGAATGCGAGGCCAGAACGCTATCCGTTACACCACCACGCTCCGTATATCCGGTTTTCGTTTTATATATATAGGTAGATAAACTACACTTTTCGCGCACAGAACATAGTTACTCGCTCCGCAGACAGATGGCTACAGTTCATTTTCTCCACTAGTGTGGCGTTATAATATTCGAAACTACTGCCTCTGGGACCTCCCGGCCAAAGAAGCCATACTAAAAAAAAACAAAAAAAAAAAAAATCGTAATTAGTCATTCTGAAGCATCTGACTTTGAGACTTATCGTGTAAAAATTTTCACATTATTCAGTTTATGCTATCTTCATGAGATCCATTAACATGTGCTATGTTGCAGGCCATTTTTTCCGCAGTTGCTTGGTTAATTTCTGAGTGAAAGATTAATGCTGATGCAACTGTTTAATTTGTTTATTGTTGCGTTGTACGCGTTTCACCTGTCATCGGGGCTTCGCCAAATACTAATCTGCGTTAAATTTTTATTTACTGTTTTACAAACATTTTAAATTATGTTACTACGTGTTTATGAACATGAAATATTTTTTATTGTTGATTCTTACATATTATTTACATTGGTTAGTTACGGTATGCAGCTGAGCATCTCCACTTATTACCAAAAATATGTTCTGATTGCATCGCAATATTTAAAATTTTGCAAACTGATAATTTGAATCGCTGCGTTTTCTCGTCATTCGGTTCTCAAAAATGTTTAGCAATTCACAATCAACTTAATTCTCAGTACCATCTCGCTATTGTTAAACTAGTGCCTATTGGGTAATCCTGTAGTTCAATGGTCGCTTTTAGGTAATCTCCATGGTTTATGTTTTGGTCAATTTCAAAGTATTTATCAGTATTACTTCAATTTCAAACTAATTTATTTAATCCGGCAGCACATGAAAGTAATCAGCCATTCAAATGTTGTAAATGTTTTTCTTAGTCAACACTGAGCTGTTCTTCCAGACATTTTTTACTTCAACAATGAAGATCAGTAATACGTCGAAAATTTTCGATGTTGTCACTACCTGAGCAAAATACTTTGGCCGCCACTGATTATGATGCATTCAGGACATGTTTTGGGTAATAAGTGGAGATATTCAGCTGCATACCGTAACTAACCAATGTAGATAGTAAGTGAAAATCAACCATAAAAAAATATTTCATGTACATAATCATGTAGTTATAAAGTTAAAAATCTGTAAAACTGTATATAAAACTTTAACGAAGATTCGTCAGTGACGATGCCTCGATGAGAGGCGAAACGCGTACGACACAACAATTAACAAATTAAATCGTTGCATTGGCTTTATCCTATCAGTTAGTAACGTTAATATGTTTCTATCTGTGTATCCTCGTCTAAGCGTTGCTCCTGAATCGGCGCTGGTTGTTAGAAACTGCACGCTACAGTATTTGTGTTTCTATTCGTATGTCTGTTTGTTGTTTGGTGTCTCATTTATGAGATAGCGAGGCGCCTACCTTAACAGTGGCCGCGCCGTGACCCGCTTACTAAGCAGAGCTTACGACCACAACTTGGAATAAGCAATAGCCAAGCTGGGTGGAGTGATTGTAGATGTCATGCCTTTAAATACACCGGCTTCTGCATACTAATATACAATTTTATAGGACGTTTATTGAAAATGATGGCTGAGGAAAGAAGCTTTTGAAGCAATTGTTGATTTAGAAAAAGCTTTTAAGTGGGACAAGACGTTCAAAATTTTAAAGAAGATAGGCCTAAAATATCGAGATAGAAGAAGACTTTACAATCTGTGTAAGAATCAATTGGCTATACTAAAAGTAGTGAAGCATGAGAGACATGCATCAGTTAAATAGAGGGTGAGACAAGGTAGTGGTCTATACTCATTAATATTAAAATTAGATGATTTGTTTGTGTTTAGATTGTAATGCAATGTAATGCCCGGACCACAGTAATACTAGCATATAGAGCATGAAAGAAGGGCATCCCAAATATTCTGGCCTATGGTGAAGTTTTTGTAGTCTAGGCTGTATTTCAACTTACACGCAATCAAATGCGAAGATATCGACACCAATAGCGAGCAGCCATTGCCAATGAATAGGATTGCGTCCCGCTAAATAGTGTCAACGAAAATTATAACTGGTAACCCATTCTATGGATGGTTCACACAAAATAAAAAAATAAAAAGTATATGTTTCTCGGCGTAATGTCTGCTATCCATTTCTAACAAAATGAACTTGTATTTCTTGGACTTATTGTTTTTACACGTATCGGCATTAATCCCAAAGATTTTTATCTTAAATTAAATCTACGATTTAGTTTAGTATTCTGAAGTGCATTTATGAAGAAGTGGTTTAACCAACGTTTTATGTAAGCTTCTTGGTTTTTTTTTTTTTTTTTTTTTTTTTTTTTTTTTTTTTTTTTTTTTTTTTTTTTTTAGTTTTAATCTATCTGCACAGAATGCAAAGAATATTATAATACTGTGATGTTTTGTAGCTGGTAAAGTGCAAAAATGTTCACGTGATTTAAATATTACTTACGATTATTTCATAGCTAACGTATTAAATTTATTTTAACGTTCTACATTTCACAGAACTAAAGAAAATAAATACCGAAATGAAGGAATGAAACAGATTCGAAAGAGTAATAGTACGATCTATTGTCATTATTTCTTGTGCTTTTTTTTTATTTAAGCTTCGACGACGTCGAGGTCATTAGAGGCGGGAAACATCAATGGGAAAGGAACAGGAATGAATAGTTTTGAAGAAATCCCTCCGGAATTCGCCTGGAGTGATTTAAAGAAACTGTGAAAAATTGGAATCTGTATGGCTGGACGGGAATTAGAACCCGCGTCCTTCCAAATACAAGGCCAGAGGAGTGCTGATATGAATGCAGAACGATCTGTTTCGCATATTTCTCCCATCTCGAAATGTTTATAATTTGTAGCTCCTTTCCTCGGTACATATAATTCATCAGCTATTTTCGCAGATTTTAATCTGGATCATAAGCTCTCAAAATTTGCAAACACCATCAAAACTGATGTGGTAATTTTTGTGTGGCGTCATTTCAAACTCTCAGTCATACGCAACTCGTTTAGGGAGCGTTCATAAACTACGTGATCGATCTAAAGTGGGTGGAAGAGGCAGAGTAGAAAGTTACACTGGGCTACGTGGGGGAAGAAGTGTTTCGAGCCAAACCACGTAGCTTTTCATTCCCATTATTAGTCACAGTTTAAATAAGGTACAGAACACACAAAAGCATGTGAATATTATTTATCTTTTCATTTAATTATCGCCGTATGCAATTTACGATAGTCTGACAAGAGAAAACAGTACATCCTCTGGAATTAATAGAGAAAAAAAGTAACGTGCCACGCTGAGGGTAGGAAGGGAAGTATGTAGAGGCATTAGCCACGTCGTGCTACGTGGGAAGGGGGGAGGTTCACTGAAAGCCATAATGGATCTACGTAGTTTATGGACGCTCCCTTACAGATTTATAATAGTATAAATTCTGTCAATGGCGATAATTTTTCCTTTTTTTTACTTTATTAATTTATTTAATTTGGGAGATTACATTAGCAGTGCTGCTTATTTTTGTGTGTTCGTTAGGACTTACGACCTATTCGCCGGTTACAGTGGCCATTCCTTCTGTTTGTTTCCGCAGCAGACGTGCTCTAATAGGGACGCCAGCCAGCACCTCGTGACGTCAGACGGCCAGCGCGGTCAAGTAGTCAAGTGGCTGCACGTCTATTTCTGCGCGGCCTCATCAATTGATCAGCAATTGGTTTCACGCCCGCGGCGTGTGGCTGCGTTTGACACGGCGTGCCCACTGAGTGATACTGAACATCGCTCTCCCCCGTCTTACAAATTTAGTTTTTCGGCGCAACGAACTGCGCAGCTCCTCTATACAACTGCGTTCCACTTGACTTTCCAACCCTCAGCCGATCCAGTGCTCTCTGCCAACCCAAGAATCGTCACACCAGCACATCTGTCTTCTTAATCAGTGTTTATCAACGTGTGTGAGCCACCAAGATGGTCCGCAGGCAGAATATTATAAATTTAGATACCGTACTCGAACTGTATGAGGGGACCCTCATTTTACGTATCAAATACAGGAGTTGGAGAGGGTGCAGAAAAGGGCTGCTAGATTTGTTTCTGGAAATTATCGCAGAATGCAATCAGTGACAGATATGATAAAGGAGCTGGAATGGGATTCATTGCAAGACAGGAGGAGGATGAGGAGGGTCATGGGAGTGTACAGGGCATATACTGGTGATGAGGCATGGAAAGATATTGCAATAGGTATGAAAAGTAGTGCATGGAAGGGAAAAGATGACCATGACCACAAGCTGGCACTCGATTTCAGGCACAAGGGTGTGGGAAGATTCTCTTTTTTAGGTAAGGGTGTCAGGGATTGGAATGAGTTACCAAGAGAAATGATGAATAATTTACCGAAAACTTTGAAAGAATTTAAAGATAAAATTTGTAGAGGGCAAATGTAGGTAAGTTCAGGATAGGGGGAAGATGGGTGTGTAGGAAAATTGCCACCGGAACCTGTGCTCCATTGCAATTAAATTAAATTTTATTAAAAAATAATTAAATTATAAGTAGGTTTCGAATCTTTGTGACAACTCATATTTTTCCCTGTCTTCTTTTCGAGCTGTAATGCTGAATTAAACGATTTTGATTGTATTTGAATATATACAGTATAAATGATTATTCAGGCCATTTTCCTAGTTTTTGTCATATTTCGATAATATATATGGTCATATTTTGAGGAAAACTGATAATTTTTTAATAGTACCAGGAATACATCGAAAATAAATTAAGATAATTATTCATAGAAGTGTACTCAGGTTACGGATTGGAGTTTAAAAATAAAGATCTAACTGTCACTGAATTGGTCAGAATTCACCAGTCAATAGTTAAAGTTATTCGTTATTGTCATCCTATAAACTTTAATGTTCCGTCCGCCTTTTAATCTCGACAATGCAGTAGCAGCATGCCTGTGTCGAGCCGCGTCAATCAATGTCTCATTGTCGCCAATACTTTTGAAAATCAGCCAGTGTTAAACTGTCTCTGGTGTTAAATCTGTAATGCATCAGTGAATACTGCCATGCCGAAAACAAACTTTATGAAAGTGCCAAGTTACAGATTTACGTAAAGGAATTTGGAGAAGAGTATTTTAGTGCATACAAAAGAACTGTTTTTTGTAAATTACGTGAAATTAAAAGTATCTTCAACAAAGCGATTTAAATTTTTATTTCCCACTGGAGCAGTGAATGCACGGAAGCAAATTATGCCGTCTACATGGAAGCGACATTACTAGATTAAATAAATGATGTTATTGAGCATGTTTTGATGTATAGTAAATTTTATTGTTTACTCATATTTTGTTACTTTTAGGTCATATTTACCCGTTTTTAAGGTCATATTTGAATGCATATTCATTTATTTTTTGGTCATAAATATCAGAAACTTAGCTATAAGCGAGTATATTTAATTTTAACTGCTGTGTGTCGCTTGTTCCTGTGACAATTTCCCTACAAACCCATTTGTCCCCTTTCCTTTTTATACCTACTTTTTACCTCTACTAAATTTCAACTTTCAATTCTTTTAGTGTTTTTGGAAAATTATCTATCATTTCTCTTGCCACACCCTTATGCCTGAAATCAAGTGCCAGCTTGTGGTCATGGTCAACTTTTCCCTTCTATGCACCTCTCCTAATTCTTTCACCAGAAATTTTCCACATCTCATCACCAATATACGCCAATTTTTTTCTTCACCCTCCTCCTGTATTCCAATGAATCCCACTTCACATGCTTCATCATATCACTTACTGATTGTGTTCTGTGGTAATATCCAAAGAGAAATCTAGCAGTCCTTCTTTCCTGATACCCCAAAATATGGTCCCTTGCTATAACTCGAACTTTCTAAAAGCCACGAGTATTTCAATGACAATGCAAAAATTTACATTTACAGAATGAGTATAGAGCAGCATTATCCCCGTCTATTTATTTCCAGTTAGCATCAAAAAGAGCGTCGTTCGTCTAAGGATTAAGTACATGGCCGAGTTCTGAGGGTGTTGCAATAAGTGTGAGGTATGTGGTAGGGTTTGTAACGTATGAATCGTGAAATAAACAAGAATAAAAGTTTTCAGGTATTATTTCTTTTAATTTGTGAATGTAGGTCGGTAGTATAATGTAGAATCCGGTATATATTAAGGTTATTATCCATTTGGTTACTAAATATTAAGAGACTGGTTAATATGTAAATAACCTTTAATAGTTCACTTCCAGTTTTATAACTCTGTTTCTGTAGGGATTCATTATGCTATATTACATTATAATGGTACAATAAAATATCTCCCAGTTGTTAATAATTTACACTTAGGTAAAAAATTAAGCCCAGTATAAGTTAATGGTTTGCAGCATTATTTTTGACAATTTTCTAGTCTTCGGTTAGAAAAATATGGAGAAATGCTGTTCTAGATAGATCTGTGAAAATCGATTAAATTTTGTAGCAGCACAGCTTCTGATATACTCAAACAATTGTGAACTAGGATAATAAACAAATAAATAAATCGATGCAAGAAGTAAGGTGGCATATGGATTCAACAACTTTGTTTCTCCCATATAAACAATTTACTGACGTGAAAATTGTGCATTAATGTTTTCAAAATGTATATATTTTTTACATTGGTTTTCACTACTTAGGCAATTATAAAATAAATATATTTTGTAAAACTGTGTTGAATCTCGCGGGCCGCAAAAATATTCAAGGCGGGCCGCGGGTTGGCCACCCCTGATATACCGGTAAAGTATAATTTAAAAAACGAATAGCTATTATTTATTTGAGTGACTAGTTCGCGTAAACGTTCTATGAGTTTCTAATAAACTTCCATGTTTTTTAAGAGCAAAGCGTAGACTGTTATGAGGAAGAAAGACATTGGAACGAATGCGGGAATATTTGGCAAATGTTAAAACACATGAAACAAAAACATATTAAATAACGTACTGCTTTGATTGCCGAACCGGGAAAAAAGTAAGAAGCTGGAGATTAAAAGACGAACTAAGAGAAAATCACGCAATTAAAACTGGATTTATAATGTTTATACAGAATTATGGCGAACCTGAAAGATAAAAAAAGAAAAAGTTGTCCAAGCACTGCACCGTGGTTTTTATGAGGCTGTCCTTAACCAGTGTAATTCAAAGCCTTAGTAATATATTGCAGATGGGTGTATTACGTCCCAACCTTCTCGTTTTATGGACGGTTGATTACACCGGGTGAACGAATGTCCATGGCATTTATTTAGACTCAGAGAAATATAGTCGACTTCATTTAGAATTGAAGTATAACCAACTAGGCTTGCATGTACGTTGCTAAGGAAACAGCTACCTTCACATCTGGTTGTTCTTGTTATATTATTATTCTTTTATAGTTATATTCCGTGTTTTTCTGTAATGAGATGTTGTAGAAGTCCATATTTGATTATCGTTAAGTTGGTACGCCGAATGCGTGCCTCAGAGAGAGTATATCTTTGGAGAATGGAAAGAGAATAATAAGGCGGTTGCGGAGGTAGTTATTGTAAGCCACATATATGTTAGAAAGGGAATAGCAAACTGGAAACACACGGTGGTAAGCGAGCAACTGTGTATTTATATCGATCAATAGTGGTCGTATGAACACTGCGACTCGTATTAAATAAACTGTGTACGTATATTTTGATACAGTGGATGCTGGATACAAGTGAGGCTATTTCTATTGTTTGTGCGTGTAAAGGAACGAAGAGCAAACATTAATGGCTTGTGAAAAAACTTAAAGTGTTTGTGTAAATAGGAAGTAACCTATTTATTTCAGTACAAACAAGAAAAGACTATCCTGTAAACAAGAATAATCTTATTTGAGTCCAAAGCGAAAGATTCGCGTCCTGTAATAGTTTTTTTTTTTTTTTTTTTTTTTTTTTTTTTTTTTTTTTTTGCAGGAGGAGGACACTCAAAAAGAAGAATTGACGGTCGTTTATGGCTTTGTGACGAAGATGACAAAAGCCATAACGCTGGGTAAGTTGAATAACGACCAATAGCTTACAACCATCACAACAGAACATCCAGACTGGGACTGCAACCTTGAAGATAATATGTCGACCATAAAAAACAGAAAAAAATATTATTTATTCATAACAAACATTTCAATGTTTTATGAGCATTTCTTTAACCCATAGTATACACTTAGAACACACACACACACATATATATATATTTATCTTAGAGGAGATCCTTGAAATGGTAATGGGCTGGCCACATTGCGCGGAGAAAATACCAAAGACGGACAAAAGCAGTGTTTGGACCCAAGAGATCACCAGACCGAGAGGAAGACCACCAGACCGATGGGACGAGGACATTCGCAGGGTTGTTGGAGTTAACTGGAAGAGGATCGCCCAAGACCGTTCGACCTGGAGAAAACTGCTCAAGTTCTACCTAAAATAATGCCTTTACGAGGACACATCAGTAAAAGATTGAATTGGCTGATGACATATATACCTTAAATAAAATATCTTATACTGTCTGTCGTTATGTTAACAGACACTTAAGATTTGCGACAGAGGTTATGATGGCAGAAACGTAGTGTTTTGTCACCGGACTCACTCGGTTAGTATCTGGGTAAAGTCTGATTCATGAGCAACGCCGACAAATGCTGCCATATAGTATAAACGTTATTTGACAAGGTAGAAACTACTCTCAAAAGCAAGCTTGATATTTCATAACATTTTATATATACAGGGTGTCAGGAAAATAATAGATAACCCTTTAACTGTCAGAAGGGCTCATTATGACATACCAAACTTGAAATTTTGACCTTAGCAAAGTTTCACGATTTTTAAGTTTCAGTCAGATTTTGATTTTTTTTTTAAAATTCACCACCTATAACGGCCCTCAGACACAGACTTGAATGAAATAGTATTGTAAGAATTATTTGTAGCAAGCTGGGAGTTTAGTAAGTATGGTTTTGTATCGTTTTCTGACAATTAATAGTGAATTTGTGTAAATGGACTTTGTTTTATGGAAAGAAACTATAGAACTATTTAATATGTCCAAGGACAGTACTATGCAGGAAATCTTATATATATATATATATATATATATAAATAGACGTGTGTTTTCATATATTTCACTTTTCAGCCACCACTACCAAGCACAGATCACTGGTCTTTGTGTGTGGAAGTAGCATGGAGTTTCCTGTCGTGCACAACGTTGGCCGAATGTCTATAGCTGCGGGAATGTGGGAGATATGATGATTAAAGTTGGATAATGCAGGGCGTTTTCATATTTCGACCAAAAATTTGTGTCTCCTTATACTTCTCTTTCTTGCCACAACTACATAGCATAGACCATTGGTGTTTGTGTGTGGTAGTATAACCGTGTCTCCTGTCGTGTACTATGGTTGTTAGATGTCGGTAGCTATGGGGTTGTAGGAGATATGGGGGTTGAAAGTGGTCAACCTGCAGCAATTTCATATATCTGCCAAAGACGCATGTGTCACGGTGTATCACTTTTCAGCGAAAACTATCTATCACAGATCACTGGAGTTTGTGTAGTAACACAGAGTCACCTTTCGATCACAACATTGGCCGAATTTCAGTAACTGTGGTAGTGTGGGAGATATGGTGGTTGAGAGTGGCCGATCAAGGATATTTTCGTATTTCGACGAAAGACATGTGCCTCCGCATACGTCACTTTTCTGCCACAACTACATAGCATAGATCATTGGTGTTTGTGTGTGGTAGTATAATCGTGTCTCGTGTCGTTCACTATGGTTGTTAGATGTCAGTAGCTATGGGGGTGTGGGAGATATGGGGGTTGAAAGTGGTCGACCTGTGGCAATTTCATACTTCTGCAAAAGACGCATGTGTCATGGTGAATCACTTTTCAGCGAAAACTATCTAACACAGAGTCATCCATCGATCACAACGTTGGCCGAATTTCGGTAACTGTGGAAGTGTGGGAGATATGGTGGTTGAAAGTGGTTGATGAAGGATATTTTCGTATTTCATCCAACGACATGTGTGTCCGTAAATTTTACTTTGCTGCCTGAGGTACATAGCGCAGATGACTGGCATTTGTGAGTGGTAATAGCATCGCGTCTCCCATCGTGCACTATGGTTGTTAGATGTCGGTAGCTGTCAATACAAATTCTTTACAAACACGAACAATGTCGTGGGTACTAGCTAGTATTAGTTAAATTTTGTAATTCTATGTATTGAAGTGAGCTACGATGTTTAGAGGACAATTTGCGACGGTTAGTACTGATTTATGTGAACTATTCTCTGTGTGAATGTATTTAATTTTTATTTGTGTGCGTTTCATAATACCTGCGAATGATTTTGTATTAATTCTGATTCTTTTTAATGTGATTTTAATTGTTTAAGTATTGTTAGTATTCCAGAAACGAAATATTCTGGTATTTTCTGCAAAGTTTATATAAGCGATAGGCAAAGACGAGTTTGAGGATTCATTATTGACAGTATTCATTGTTCAGAGTTCTTCAAAGTACCTGCTGTGAGTAGTAGTTGTTTGAACGTTATAATCGTTGGAGCATGTGTTTACGTTTACACCTAGTATCTTTGGAGTTCGATATCTTAAAGGATAATAAACAAATTTGAATCTTCTTGGACACGTTATTTCATTCATTAGATACCTATCAACCTGCTTTCAGTTTATGTCACGCCATTTCTACAAATAAAGAAATGAATGACGTTAATCTGTATTTTTTATTTTAAAAATCACATTAAATGTTTGAACTGTTGATCTGCACGTATTAATAAATCATCGCTTAATTCAGCGAGTATGAACAACCCTTGTAATTAGTTAATGAAAAACTTCTGAATATTAGAATAGGGAATTCATCAATTTTTTTAACTATCCAAAAAATGCTGAAACAGTAGACCTATTTTAACGTATTGTGATGATTAAGTTTGTCCTCGTTGATGCATTTAAATCGCTTGCACCACAGCAAGGCGTTTTGTTTGACTTAGTTGTATCTGGAAGCTGATACGTCTATTAAAACGTCGCCGCCACAGCTGATTGGTTCTTATTGACTGGCAGACAACGCAGTTCCCTCTTTTAAGAGGAGGTTAAAGATGGTGTCACGGGTTAAGTCTACACTTTCCCCCGACCTTGCTCTAATATTAGCTCTACAACGAGCTATCCGTAAGCGATTGTCATTGACTGCCACTTAAGAACTCTTACAATATATTTACATAACTCAACAGTCTAGCGTCAGGTGGAAGGTGTTATTTTCCTTGGTTGAAAGCTAGGTTTTTCTGGAAACTCGTTCAATGAAGATTGGATACTAACCCAATTTTACAGCGTTTCGACTTTGCATCATAATGAGACACACTACTTTACTGCTGTAACCATGAGCTGCACATTATTCGAAATTCCATTAAAATCAGACAAATAGATTTTTCGCGAATCGCGTTTAATGGAAAATGGATACCAATTTGACACTAATTTTATCTTAAACTTCTCAGGTTTCCGAGTACACATCAAAATTATACATACTCTATTTTACCCGCGAAACCTCAACAAAATTCTGCAAGTTGTTCCTGCATTAATTCCATACATCCAAACAGACAAACATAAAATTTAAGTGTCAAAATTTTTTTTTTTTCAAAAATATTTTTAACGTTCAGACTTTACCCTCGTTCAGTTTTATCTTTATACATAAAATCCTCTGCGTGCGTAAACCGCATTACTATCACGGAAAATCCACTTAACCAATTCAGTCCATATCCACACGAACTGTTATTGAGATGGCGCGAAAGTTTATGTATATATATGCGCCTACAATTCATTCGGATAAGTGGCGCCAAAGAATAATTCCTAAATTTACAATTCGTTTGTGTTTATCGCGATTGACAATGGAAGACATGGAATAAAGATGCAAAGACAACGAGGTGGAATATCTTTGGTTCGAATTTACATATTTAAATTGAACTAATGTCTGGAATTATTTTCTACCTGACTGGAGAAAATAAGTATTTTTAATTACCACAGGAAGTATATATACACAGATCAGAATCTAAAAGAAATATTTTCGAAAGCGGCAGTTATATAACAGTTATGGTCTCTGGAATAGAGAATACCACAACAAAACCCGCGGGTATTGAACATATGAGATTTACGGTAGGTTTTTTCTGTATCGTGACTGATAAATGAAAAATTAACGCTGTCAGTGTCTATTATAGAAATGTTACAGTTTGTTAAATAAGAACATTAAAAATAGTAAAACGGAAAAAGTATGTAAGATTTCACATTTGTTGTGCTGTTCGGTCATATTGTGCTTTGCTTTTGGTCGGTATTGCTAAAGATCGTTCACGTTTGGAGTGAGTAAAGCATTTAGTAATGTTACAAATTACAGCATCAAAACAGATGCAAAATCATTTAATTTTTGGAGTGCCTACTGTTCGAGATAGTAAGAATTAGGATTTTGGATTGTTGGGGTTAGAAAGAATTGAAAAAACCGAAGGTGGGTGGAGTGGCAATAAGCAATAATTTGCAGCCTATCTTCTACATAATAAAATCCTGTGCGAGAGTAAACAGTATCAGCACTGACATAACAGTTGATATATTCACCCTATATGTGATTGAGGAGAGTTGTAAGGTTAGCAAGCGTGGTGGGTGGGTGGTAACACTCTGGCCATGCGTTCGGGAGGACGTGGGTTCAAATACCCATCGGGATTTGGGGTTTCCATGGTTTTCCCAAATCACTCGAGCCGAGTGCCGGAATGGTTCCTTCAAAAGGCCACGGCCGAATTCCTTCCCGTTCCTTGCCCCATGTCTTTTCCCACCTCTAATGATCAGAAAGACAGAAGCAAAACAAAAAAAAGGAAAGAAAAAGGATTGTAACACTTTTAGTTACGTGTCATTCCGATACGTTACACTATAGTCTAAAATCCATAACCTACTGAGATATGCAATTAAGGGTATGTTTCATTTTGATGAGAAGTTGGAAAGCCGAGGAATTAAGGATAAAAGTTTCCACAAATTGGTAAACATTTTTGTTGAACGTGATTCACGCATCGTATTAGTTTCTTTGCCCCAGTGGTGTTGTTTTAATTGTGGCATAATCGGTTTTAAGAGGTAGGTCCGTACTTAAGCACCCTACGTGAACGAAGAGGCTGGCAAAATCCAAACTATATTTGATAGTTTATTTGTAAAGCTAGTGGTCTATGTATATATCAGTTGTGATATGTGATCTTTCGCTAATTTTATTTGTAGCAAAAATGATAATTACTTTACTGAAAATAACAGTTTTTTAAATAATAGCTTATTAATCCTGCAGAATTGGCTATAAAAATGCAAGATAAGCGGCTTCATGTACCTGCACAACAATCTACAGTATTCTATTTTGTGAGACGCCTGCATATTATCGAACACGAAGATATAGATTGTAACTATTTCTTACTGTGATTTATAGAGTTCTTTCTACATTGTTAACAACTTGTACCTACTAAACTACGGTCTCAATTGAGTTTTTCCGGGCGAATTGCTTGAACATAGTTTTGACTGGGATCCAACCTATTTTGTCTTTAATACATAATGTTTCACCAGCTGCCTGTGCTGTCTGCGTCAGGTGAATTACTGAACTGCAGTACCTATTGTGATTGCCTCGCGATGCACACTAGAGTACGTACGGACGATCTTCATGGTTCGGTTTGTAGTAAGTGATCGATCTGATGTAATATTTCCAGAATTTACATGTGCTGACGAACGTACAGACGCAGTTCCGCACAAAATCAACTTGAGAATGCTGAAAACGTAAGTATACTAAGTAAATAAATTCTGTAATGGAGCTTTACACCGAGGTTTAACATGCTGTTTTATATAAAGGATGGCTTTGATCTTCTTGCCGATAACTCTTTAAAAAGCTCCATATTTTTATAATTACTTTTATATTGTTTCATGTGCTTTGTCAAAAACTTTTTAACTTGTGAACATGAAGTTCATGATACACAATTTCAATAAAAGAAAGAAAAGTAACGTGTAGAAAACACAAGTGTCATTATCATTAGTACAAAGACGTGTTTGTTTTAGGACACATCTGTTTAACATAGTCCTAAAAGGATAAAACAGCTTCAAGATAGTAATGAGGTATTTAAAAAAAAACTTAAGGATTATCTAATAAGCAACTCCTTCTACGCCATCCAAGAATCTATAAAAAAGAATTAATTTTACCTAAAACGCCATCTGCATAATTAAGTCGTAAAAATTTATGTCTATTTTATTTATTTGTTTTTTGTATGTTTGTAACATATAATGCTTTTTAGTTATGAAAATTATTCATCTTGTATGTGTATTAATCGTGAAATGTCCCACACCAAACATGTTTTGCAAATAAATAAGAAAATAGGGGAAAGAAGTGTGTGTTAACTCTGTGCATACCTTTCATATTGGTAATTCTAACCTGGATACTACTGCAAAACACATGGAAGCAACGCTGTATTGAAAACTGAAGAGAAATAAGCACCTCTGTTGTGTATGCAAAGTTTCTAACAAGAAACAATATTCCATACGAAATCCTGTGCTAAACGTTGGGAACTCTATAATGATATCCACGATTAGAACACGGCAGTGTGGCAGCGCATGTTAAGGTAATTTTCCGCAGTCACCCAGGCGAATATATTACACAAACAAAAATACACATATCATAGAAAACATTAATTACACAAATTCCAGACAGATGGCAACACTTGAGCTCCCGCCATTGCTGCAGTAACAGACAATCTCTGGTTCTAACTACCCAGTGGGAACAGTGGACAAATTCTTAATTACAAGGCACGATGAGAATACAGACTTTGCATGATCTAATATGGTCTGAGGCTACAATTCAACAGTATTATCAGTGTATCACACCTTAGACTATGAGACGAAAAATTTATTTTTTAAGGTAAAAATAAAACTTCTGAATGGCGGGAATGTGTGGAAATTAACCTCCACTGGAATGGAAGACCGTATTCAACCCTGAATCCCCAACAAGTGCCAACTGTAGCAGAAATCAGTCATCGCTATATAAATCGAACGTGTGACTAAAGTAAACAGCCGGTGCTCTAATGTAAACGCAAAGCGTCTCAGGCCATGAATGTCATTCATGAGGGAATCCAGTGATTTTTTGTTTTTGCCCTGTTTACGATCTCTTTTTGTGTTTTAGACATTATATTTCTTCATGAAGATACTGATGACCTCTCGGACAGATGGTTCTAGTATGAAGTCATTTCTTGAAGAAGATTACGATGTCCAGTATCTACAGAAAACGTGATTTAAACTACCACATCCACAAATCACTGGCAGAAGTAAAGAACATAATAAACGAATACACCAAACTGACGGACCAAACATATACACAGTACTCAAAAACAAATAATAAACACATCCATTCACCACAAAAGGACAAGCCTATAATAATAATAATACACCAGACTAAGCACGAACACATAGTTAAAAGCGCGCCACCCACCGAATAAAACAGAAGACAAACGGTAAACAAACCTGCTTATAAGCGATGTAAAGTAAGACATCAGAACTCAACGTATTACAGTGCTACGCAAATAATCACAAAAATGCAACCAACATGTGTAATATATACTGCAGCTACAAATATAACTGATGCTAAAACGCTGTACAATTATAAGCATATGTGACCAAGGAAAAATGTAAGTAAGCTTAAATCTGTAACCCACAATTTTCATGTTTAAATTGTAAAATAGAACAAATGTAATTATATGTATAAATAACCACAGACAGAACCGCTGAAGATGCTGCGCAAATGAAACGAAACGCGTTCGGCAAATAAAAACAACAATTTCAATTGTATTGGCGTTACAATTATTCATAAAATTGAAAAGGTTTATCTGTTTAATTTACTATCTTTTAAAAACGTATCTCTTCTCATTCATAAAGCTATGTAATAAACACATAAGAGGAGATAAAGTGTTTTTGGTTGGTCTGCAGGAGGTGAAAACAAGCTTATATGTGGTGGTTCCCCAGCTGGTTGATGGTTCGCTGAGATGCCGCCAGATGCCTCGGCAGACGGCTCTCAGCTCTCTGTTGACCAACACTGCCGCTAAAGGCGCTGCGATCGCACTCAGGTTCACCGAAAACGACAGTCATCGTTACATATGAAGACAGGTTAAATTCATGAATTCAGACAGCAAAAACAAAATGTTAAGTGTTCACCAGTTTCAAGTAATTTCGTTCGTTCTTAAATACTAATTTACACAACAATACTTCCTTTAATAAATCTTCGATTTTGATCGATAACCAATTATTAATTTCTGATACTTTCAGTCACTGTGCAAAAATGCTCAAAGGTATTTGTTCAACTTACGTAACATTAAATGTAACGAACATTCCAGAAAATATCAAAAAAGATATGTGCTGTTAAAAGGATTAAGTTCATTCTCCCGAATAAAGTACAACGTGACGAATGATTAAACTATCGGACAATACGTTTTAACATCACTTTAATAAGAATTAGTAGATAAGATAAAATTCAGGTGAATAGAAGACAAAGTGGAAGTTTTATTAGTTGAAGGTAAAATTTAAGTTGAGGAAAAAAGTGGAGAATATTATTAGATGAAGTTAAATTTAAGATTAAGAAAAAAAAAAAAAAATGGGGCACGAGAAACGATTCTGGCGTTGCAGTGAATATTGCAAGGGCAGATCAACGTGAATACATTTTATGTTTTTCTGGAGTTGCAAAGAAATCTGGTCGAAAATACAAATAAAATAAAATTAAATTTCTCTACAAAAATCGGTCAGATAAAGGCCAAGCATAGGTTATAAACTGCTGAAGAATTAATTCTAAAAACAGTTGACTGAACATAAAAATACCATAAAATACAGCTAAAATCAATGGAAAAAGCAAAAATGATATCAAAATCAGATTATCACTAGCTAACAAATCCTGCTTTGTCTATATCATGGTCTATGACTAAAAGTGACGTTTAAGAACATATAGAGGTAAACGTGTAGTTTAGTATTTACAGAAAGAGAATATTAACTTTGGACTTAAGATTTTAAAGAAGATGCTAAAAATTATATGGGAAAAATAAAGAACAAAATCAAAAAAAATACAGAGATGACTTACGAATAAATGATTCTGTGCGAAGAATCACTCAAAAATAAAAGACAAGAAGGTGGGACACAGTCTAAATTGTTAGCGGAAGGAACAGCTGAAGCGAAGAACTCTGCGGAAAGAGAAAGACTACAATTACACGGAACAGGTAATTGAGGAAGTTTCTGGTAATACCTCACGTAGAGGCGAAGGTGAAGGACAGGATTTGATTAAGTAACTAAAAACACCAGCGTAAAACTCAAAAGTTTTGCCACATACATCAGGAACAGAAATCATATTGGTTAGACTTGTTTTATCTTTACGGTCAACCTTTTTGATTATTATTTTATTAATGCTATAAGATCAGAGCAGTAAAGCACAAACAAGTTTTTTTTTTTACTTTTTTCTAAACACGTTCCCGAATAATTCCAGTTTTTCACTTTGACATGATCTGGCTGAAAATGAACTTAAATTTTCACTTTATATTTAAAGAAGTAAAATACAGTGATTAGCCGGAACCTACTATCGTTATAAACCTGTCCAGGCGATAGCAGCGTCACCTGGCGAGGAATGACTGCTGGTCAGACACACGCACGGTGCATGTAGTATCAGTGAGCGTGCTATCCGTGTTTAGAATGGGGAAGGGGCGCGATCTATCATAGTTTGACCGAGGGCAGATTGTGATGGTGTGGAGGCTCCGCACGAGAATTTCGGAAACTGCACGACCTGTCGGGTGTTCGAGGAGTGTTGTGGTGAGCGTCTTCAACAAGTGGCGAAACCAAGGTGAAACCACGTCCAAACGTCGAGGGGTTGGGTGGTTACCCCTGATTATAGACGTCGAACGTCGTAGGCTGGGCAGACTGGTAAAACAGGACAGGCGGCGAACTGTGGCGGAACTAACATCAGACTTTAATGCTGGGCAGAGTACAAGTGTGTCTGAACAAACAGTGTACCGAACATTCCTAACGATGGGCCTCCGCAACCGACGACCCATGCAACGTGCCAATGTTTACACCACGACATCGGCAACTACGACTGAAATGGACAAGTGACCATCGTCATTGGACGCTGGCGCAGTGGCAGAGCGTTGCATGGTCTGATGAATCCCGATACCTTCTTCATCATGCCAATGGGAGGGTGCGAATCCGTCATTTTCCAGGGGATCAGATTTTTGACACCTGGATTGCAGTACGAAGACAAGCTGCCGGCGCGGCGGCTCAATTATGCTCTGGGAAACATTCACGTTGGCATCCGTGGGTCCAGTGCAGCTGGTGCAAGGCACCATGACGGCCAATGTGTATCGTACACTGGTTGCAGACCACGTACACCCCTTCATGACGACCATGTTTCCCAACGGTAGTGGCATTTTTTAACCAGACATTGCGCCATGTCACAAGGCCAGGAACACGGTGGCATGTTGTCCGAAAAAGAATATTAAATTTGATACAAATATGAAAATGTGAGAAAAGTCTACCTCGTCGATATAAAGCCTATTTGATTTAATTCTAATATTTATGGTCTCCTTTTTCCTTTAGTTTCTCTCAGGCTTGCTTTCTGCCTTCTATTTTCTAGTGTTTTCTTTTCAGTTAAAATATATGCAAATCAGTTACAATGAGCTATTTTTATTTACTTAAAGATTTCTTAGGATTTACCAGTTTGTTTTATTTTGTTTCCTATTTCAAATCTTTTTTTTTTTTTTTTAACGTTTAACGAGGGCTACGCCAACAAACTACATTCTACGTGCCAACCAACCCGCTTTATGGGGTTGGTTGCCCAGCCACAACATTCGCTGTTTGGTAATTTCCAACAGTTACGCGATTTAAAATTTTGATTGTAAAAAAATACAGAAATTTAACCTAATAGATGTACATTACAGTGATACATTAAACATTGGGACGGTGTTCACAGAATCAGCTGTAAAAATCAAAATGTGAAAACCTGTGGCAACCATCCCCCGTTTCCCCTACTCAATTATCTATAACGGAAATATCTGCATATTGTGGGTCATTCCCTCAATTGCTATAGAACCAGCTTATATGAATAATTGCCACTACAATGCACTTTCTATTTATTTTCCGAACGTGTTTCGCCTCATTTTCTGAAGCATCTTCAGCGGTTCTATATTTGCTTTAAATTAAAATATTTCCGGCATCAGTTGTTTCTGTAACTGCATTCTACGCTATAGTGAAAATTTCCTGAAATACTGTATAATTACAAGCAAATACAGAACCATTGAAGATGCTTCAGAGAATGAGGTGAAACGCATTAGTAAAATAAATAGAAAATAAACAAATTCAATTGTATTATCATGGCAATTATTCATACAAATGTATATATCTGGAACCTTTAAATAAATCCCTTTAATTCTGTAAATGAATATTTCATTCCCAACATAGTATGTGTTATATGGCTTAGGAAGTTAGGAGTCATCTTCCGAAATTAAACTTGTAACTGCTACTTATATTTGAGATTTTCCTGGTATTCAGTAATGTTAAGTGACTCTACTTCTTGGCACGCAAAAGGACAGCTATGTCGAGTAAGAATTAAGGAATGCTAGATAGAGTGTATTAGCGGAAATGCTTCTTAGAAGGTGGCAGCTGTTGCCCCTCAGAGAGATATATACGACTGGAAGTTGGCCCGAAACTGCACTCCCACAAGTTCTTATGGTTTACGGTATTAGCAGGAATACCAGTGGCGGTGAACGGAGGCCAAAGTACCGACTGAACGGCTGAAAAGCACTATGGTTGCAAAAATTAATATATATATTGCATTAGACTGATTTTTTTTTTAATGCTGGGAGCGCCATGTTTATTCTCACAGTATACGATATCTCATTGCACCGGAAGAACTCCATCACGCAGTCATCATAATAAATGCTAATAAAAGTCAAGTTTGGTCACAATATCTGTCACGATGTGACGCGCTCGGCTTTCATAGTTGGACTAACAATAACCAGAAATGTTAGCGCATAGTAGAGGTTATGGGCGTTATTGAAGTGAAAACTTCTATAGTCGCGTAACGCGATGTTAGGGCGGGGGCTAAAGGAAGCCACCTGTTGCGAGCGTCATATCACACCACTTGTTGGGCGTATAATATGCGCGCAGGACGCTTTTCGCAAAATCTTTATACAAACACACAGATTTTATCCCATTTTGATATAATTTTACATACGTATACTTTTACACAAATAGAAAAACACTGTTGACATTTGATTTACAGAAACCTAAACCCACCCCTTTATTTCCCCCTCATCTGTCACCATTGTTCATACGAACCCACAGTTTTTATCCAATTTTGAAAGTAGTTACTATAAAATCTTTTTTTTTTTTTTTTTTTAATGGCTTTCGGCGACTAAGCCATTCAGCCAGCTCAATGTGTTTATGATCTCATGTGATTTTTTTTTTAGTTTATCCAGTGCGTTTATGCTTCCTATGTATAGACACCACAGGACGGACAGGACATTTACACAGACACACAACACTTAAACATCCATGCCCGCGGCCGGATTCGAACCGGCGACCTTCGGCACGTGGAGCTAGTGCTCTAGCCCCTACGCTACCGAGGCCGGCCTATAAAATCTTATGACTTCGCATTGCCGACATGCTAATGTTAAGAGTATATCTGTTGCGGTCTGGTGACTCAGTTGTTAAGGTGTCTGACTGGCGAACGAAAGGTCCCCTGCTCGAATCTCTGCCTCGGCGGGTATTTTCATAGACCATTAATCCGTCCTTCACATCTAGCATAGCTTGCTGTGTAATGTGAACTACGCCAGAATGCTTCCGTGATTCGGATTCCACTTTAAACTGTAGGTGTCCTGTACCAGGTTAGGTTAAGGTAGCTCAGACAAGGGTGGAAAACGCAACAAGTAGAAAGCCTGTTAGCAGGTCATTACGTCCACACGGAATGACTATAATTTAGTATATCTGTAGTTATAAGTATTAAGTTTTGCGCGTATGATATTAGTAGTTTTAAGTATTCACTTCTGTCGGCTGTCTGCATTGACTGTCATGTTTATTTAATAACAGATCTATTCATTTTTAAACAACTGCAATGTAATAATTTGCTTTAACACTGAAGGTGTTTCGTTTATATCGACATATTGATTATCAGTTGCTTTTTATTTATATATATTGGTTCGATGTATGTGTTTTCTTATACTCTCTGTCTAGACATACCACTGTTACAGTAAGGCTATAAATATGTACAACATTACACCATTACATGAGCGTTATTGAACAATAATTGTTTTTAGATGAGCAATTGCAAAGAAATGAGTTGCCAAAATTCGTTCATCACGTCATATTTTATGGGCTTAGTGGCTAGCCATCCAGTAGTTATTGTGTACGGTGGACTTCATACTGCCACTACCTTAAGACACGACGTGACGGCACACATCACAGATAAAAGATCTGCGAGCTTAATACCTACACACAAAGCGTGGTGGGTTAGTTATAACCGGGCCCCTCCTATCGCGTGTTGAAGGATCCCAGAGTTCTTAGCGAATTGAAGACGGCCTTGCTAGTGGCTAGTGATCGCGGGAACTTCGAAACCCTCGTACAGTCATATAACAAATCTCTGCAAAATTTGAAACTTTTATGCTGTTAAGGGTCTTTACTTGCTCAACGAAGATAAAATGGCAAATCACAGGCTAATTACTGAAATTCAACTGACTATATTACCTTTTTGGACTTGTAAACTGTCCGGGCGTATTTTAGCTAACCACTCACTCAATTTATTCTTATCTCGGAGCGGAAACTGTATCGAACGAAAATATTAAACCTGTGACCAACACGTCGGAACATAACATCCATCTGTTATGATAGACGATTCGGAACTTATTTAAATGCATACTTACTTGTGAAACGATAAATTTTTGCCTTTTGTAGAACGGTTGGTGCAGTTATATGCAGCGCAAGACTTAACCATGGTAGCAAACACTTCTAATAAAAAAAAATACGAGCACTCGATCACTTCGGCACGTCTCAACTGTACAGAACCACACACTCAAACCAACAGTTTGCCATCAGTATGGCGGCGCGCGCATCGTTCAATTTGCGAAGGAACAATAGCGCTGTTGCTCCTTCTAGTGTATAATATTCAAACTTCTTTGGTTATAACGCTCTGGCCTCTGCATTCGGTGTCAGTTAAGTGAACAGCTTATGTTTAGAATAAGGCAAAAAAGTATCAAAAATGAGGAGCTGCTATCTTTAGTAGTTATGTTGCAACAGAAATAAAAAAAGGCACATTTAATACCCCAAGGATATCAGTTTACAACATGTTCTTAGTCTATATGTTTTACCATTTTTACAAATTTTGTAATGTATGCATGTTTGGGGTGTCATGAGACTTAAAATAATTAGGACTCAGTATAGCGTCTAGAACCAATAATTCCATAGCCAAAAACATAAGGAAACATAAAAAAATATCAATTCAGGCATTTAAAGACTCACTTGTCACAACTGTGAATCATATTACAGTCGGCAAAAATGCAGACAATTCCAAACAACACACAAAGAACATTTAAGAGCACTGAAACACACCAACATATAACACCTTCTAGAACACCACCAACAACCTACAGGCTTTCACACAGGCATGCAAATACTAGCCATAAACGATAGAAAAAAAAGACACATACATTAACGTAAACAAAACATACGCTCTGTGGAACAGTGAAATACACTTTGTACTGTAGTATTCGCATACAGTTTGAACACATGGGCGTACCCAGGGAGGAGCAGCTATGCTGTCTCACCTAGAAGAAAAATCAAGTTGCGTTATCAAGATTACACCCTTAATTAATTACCAAAATGAGTATAACAGAATTACACATCAACGCAGAACTGTTCACAAATTTTTATTGGTTGGATGATATCACTGTACAACTCGCCATTTGGTACAAATTGTGGGTAAAGAAGAATTTACCGGAAGACAAATTAAGGGACATAGAAGTCGTGGACCTGTTTAACGAAACTAGTATTTTTTCCCCGCCATGAAAAAAGAATCAAAATTCTGAGCACTATTCCATGCACTACCGCGACAGTAATGAAAGTAATGACGTAATGAAAGTTATTAATGCAGGATCACAAGTTGATGCAATATTCTTGGATTTTTAGAAAGCTTTTGATTCTGTACCACACAACCGACTTTTAGCGAAGATTCGAGCATACGGCATAACGGATCAGATTTTGGAATGGATACGTGATTTTCTAACTGGTCGATTACAGTATGTCGTTGTTGACGGGGAAGCCTCTTCTAAGCTAGATTTGCCTCAAGGAAGTGTAATAGTACCACTTCTTTTCTTAGACGATCTAGGTGACAACGTTAAATGCTGGTTGCGATTGTTTGCCGACGATGCAGTTATCTATAAGGAAATAAGGTGTCCGACGATTGCTTAGAAGTTCAGCGCGATTTTGACACTATTTCCGATTGGTGCCGTAAATGACAGCTTATACTTAATTGCAACAAGTGCAAAGCAATGCGAATAAGTAATAAAAAGAATCGGTTTGATCACGAGTAGAAAGTAAACAATTCAGTTATTGACACGGTTGATTCTCTGAAGTATCTGGGGGTGATAGTACAAAATAACATGAAATGGGACTTGCTCATAACTTCCGTCGTAGGCAAAACTAATTCTAAATTGCGATTCATAGGTCGTATTCTGAGGAACTGTAATGCTCATACAAAGGAAACAGCGTATAAAACACTATTGCATCCGCATCTGGATTACTGTTGTGGAGTTTGGGATCCGTATCGCAAAGGCCTGATTGACACAGTGGAGAGGGTACAGAGGAGATCCACCCGATTCGAGACTGGTTGCTTCAGCCTTTATGAAAGCGTCACAGAATTGATACGTAGATTGTGCTGGGATCGTTTGGAAGACATACGACGTCATTTGCGTTTGAATGTATTGGAGAATATGCGAAATTCTATGACCTACGAGTGCAGTGAGATACTTCTTCCGTCAACCTATTTGGGTCGCAATGACCGGAGGGATAAGATTCGAGAAATAAGATGTCGTACTGATGCTTTTATGTATTCTTTCTTTCCTCGCGCTATTCGGGATTGGAATGCGCGGAATTAATATTGGTGTTTAGCACCCTCTACCACCCACAATGTTTGTGAATTACAGAGTATGGATGTAGATTTAGATAGACAGTGGAACGATTGTCAGTGAGGAACTGTCTCAGGAGTACTGTGGGAGAGGAATGATTGATTGGATTATGTCTGAAGAGTGTGCATCGAAATTTCGTGAAAGAACACAGTGAGATATTTACAAACAAAGTTATTGCAAAATTTTCTGAGAATCCGAGATGATTAAAGTTTACATAAAAAATTATAACTACTTTGTAGGCCCTTAGATTAAATGATTGGATTACAATGTTAATCAATAATAAAAGTAGTTTCCTCAATAGGTTTGTGTTTCATTTTGTAAGAAATCGTCATGTTTCCGTTCCCCACCTCAGTTCCTTGAAACCAATACGGTTGCTCCCCGCTAGTTCAAATCTTGCCCCCCCCCCCTCCTTTTCCCGTGTTCTGATCCTGGATGCGCCCTTGTTTGATCATCCTAATATTATCAAAATCTCTTTGTGATTCCGTGAAAAATTAAATGAGTGTAGTGTTGTGCAGTTGCGATTCAAATTGAAGTGAATCTTTAACAAGGTTCAAAATGTTTCAGTTCAAATGATACGAGAAAGCAAATGCTGACTCTGAGACGAAGAAAACTTGAAACAGAATCACTTGTACTGTCTAATTGCGTGATCATATTACAAATTTTCAGGAATGGTGGAGAAGGGTAAATGGATCAATTTGGGGTAAGGGACGCTGGTCAGGAAACGACCGAGTCGTAAGTTATAAGCGAAAATCTTCTCAAGTTCTGCCTTAGCCTCGTGCAGCTACCCAACTTCCAAACCCTGATTATGACGTACAGAATTCCCGCTGAATACTATCAGACAATTTTTCCTGTTGATGGATTAGTAACGGCGCACGTAACTGGATGTCAGAGAGACAGAAAATCGTAAGAGTACGGTAGAATAGTAATGAATTCCAATTACCAGCTAAAGTTTCACAAGGTGCTACATTTTCAACAGTTGTACAAAATGGCTTCCCCCACCGTCAATGCAGGCATGGCATTGTCACACAAAAATCTCTAATATCTCCAGAGTCGTTCGAAGAGTGTCGCATGTAGCGGGAATTTTTCCAGGAGATACTCTTCGGTCTTAAAATCAAGTGGGGTGAGAACAGGTGAACGTGCTGGCCGTGGAACAAGACCTCCTGTGCCTGTCCACTATGTCTGATCCAGGTGTTCACGCACCCTCAGTCCAACCTGAGGTGGGGCTCAAACATTTTCGAACCACATCCATTGAAAAATAATAAGTGGGATATGTTCCAGGAACCTGGGTTTTATGTGTCAGATAAACACTGACCGAGGTATCAGAACGATTTTCGCTTATAACTTTCGATTCGGTCGTTTCTAGACCAGGGTCCCCTACCTCAAATTGATCATTTTCCCTTCCACATCATCCCTGGAAGTTTGTAACATCATCACTGAACCATCGTATACATCTGAAGATGATCTAAAAACGGAGCGAAACGCGTAAGATTAAAAATAAACAAAATTAGTTGCATTTTTTAATTATTATTTTTTATAGTAACTGATTAACTTGCAACTGAGTAAATCGTCCACAACATTCAGTTGTTAGTGCAGACTTCAGTCATCAGCATACAGAGCCTCGTGTTTCTTCGTAATTGTGAAAAGCAACGAGCTGAGTAATATCCCTACACGTGATCCGAGACACTATGTTTCGTTTATGACATATGATATACAGATGAGCTGAGGGAAGACGTGTTGTAACTAGCAGCCATTTCGCAATGACAGGCTGCCTGGTAAATTTCTCGGGACATGGAGGAAAACAGCCACGTTCAGTGGGCGCGGTGAGAGCTTCCTTGAAGGAAAGGAGACACGACGTGACGTCATGCAGACCGGTAAACGGGAAGCGAATGGGACCTGACTGTAGTAAGGAAGGCACCCCGAAAAGATCTTGAATATTTCTGGAATCAATGGTTAGACTGCGATCCCGTGCAACGAAAAAGTTTGTTTACCATTTTATCTAATAATTAGCTGTTTTCTGCCTTCGCTTCACGATACTCCTTTGGTGTAGATAGTTTCATTACGTTCTATGATCAATGTAATAGTAAGGAAAGAAATATATAATCAGGTGTATTTCGCGATAAGTCAATTTTTAACTTCGCGTGACATAAAAGCTTTTATTTTCGTTCAAAAGTATTAAAATTCTTGTTTACAGCAGAAGAAAAGAGTTATTCAAGCGATTTAGCGATTTTTTAAGTTATGTGCCAGAAATCTGCGTTAAAACCTTCATTTTGACGTGATTGGAAGATAGTTATTAACGAAAATTAACTATAAGAACAGTTATCAGTGCTCTCAGATATAAAAGTTCTAAGCACAACATACAGACTGAGGCTATATGCAATTTTCTAATATCTAGCTAACTTTGCAGTATTTTTTTTTTTTTTTTTGCTTGAACAAGTTCCCTTTTTTTATTCTTATATCCCTACGTCTTGTCGACGTAGAGGTCATTGGAGGTGGGAAAGGAACGGAAGCATGAAACGGGAAGGAATTCGGCCATGCCCTTTAGAAGGAAGCATCCCAGCATTTGGATGGGTAGATTTGGGGAAACCATTTAAACCAAAATCTGAATGCTGGACGGGGATTCGAACCCACGTCCTCCCAAACGCGAGTTCAGAACGTTAACCGTTCACCCTCCACGCTCGGTACAAACTCCTTATTTACTGTACAAATGCACTATAGTAAGGTTCGTACAATCGAGTGCGAAACATACATCTTAAACATCAAAAAATATACAAAAATATGTATAGAAATTTCACTTCGTGCGCGTGCACTCACTGATCACATTGAGACACTTCGCATAAGGTGTTGCTGTCATCGTTGTTTTGTTTTTTGTTTTGTTGTTTTTGTTTTGTTTTTTTTTTGTTTTGTTGTTTATGTTTTTTTAGTAATAAACAAACGAAAATGCAGTTGATGTGATGCGATTGGCTAATGGGAAAGAGCAGGGAGTATAAGAAGGACCAACAGTTTAAAATCTTTGTATGGCATTTGGCTTTGAGGCCATACATCCAGCTCAAGTGTATTTCGAATCATCAAGTGTTTTTCGGTTTCTCCATTGTGCATCATTTCTGAAGGGGCTCTAGACGCAATAAGACGGGCATGACATATACTTACACACACACACACTAAACACCCATGCCCTCTGCCGGACTCGAACCGGCAACCTTCGGCGAGTGGAGCTAACACTCTGGCCCAGTGTTTCCCAACGTGGGGCCCACGCCCCACATGGGGGCAATTTGGTTTTTTTAGGGGGGCAATTTAGAAATTGACTTGATACGACTTTAAAGCTTTCTCTTTGGGTTATTTAAACGCAATGCCAGATATGGTTAGAAAATATAGCAAAAAAGCAAATTCTTAAAAGGATCACACTAAATTGCCATAATAAATGTTGATGATAAATCTTTTGAATTTGAATTTGAGTATTTCATTATATGTTTTTTTAATTTTACTTACTGCGTTTTATGATAATATTAAAGTGTTTTCATTCAAAAACCATCCTATATCAGTTTCTTTAATAACAAATAATTTTTTATTAAAAATTATGTATGGGGGCAAAAAAATGTTGAAAGTGGGACATGACCCAAAAAAGGTTGGGAAACACTCTAGCCCCTACGCTACCGAGGCCGGCAACCGGGTGGAAACGGGGTGGAGGGAGACGGTGAGGTGTGCTGTTACGTTTCCGAGTGTTTATGCTTCGAGCCCGCGAAGTAAACAAACACTACAGTCCATTTACAAAACATGCGCGTCACGGTGTTATCGCACTTGTAACGAGGCACGCGCCTCGGGACCCTGACCCGTCTTATTATGTGGGTCATCGCGGCTGGTGTCATCCTCCACTGGCGACGTGGTTGCCGACGCCTGCCTAATCGCAGCTCCGCTTACGTAGCTTAGAGCTCTTGTTCTCAGTGTCGCGCTGCCGAGCTTGGCTGGGTAGCTACACCAGCAGTCTGGCGTTTCAGGGGGATCTGTGAACGATTAACGGCTCGCGGTTTTCAGTAGTCTATAGAAACCATTCCATGCGAATACAGTAGTTGAATTGTTCGTTTATAAAGGCTATGTTCAATTTTCTTCTTTTGTCTCGATAACTTTTCTCTCCCGACTTAATAATGTCCTAGACGTCAACGGACATCAGATGCGGGGATTGAGTTATTTCGATAAATAATTTTACGCCATCCTACTGACTCTAAACAAAATGCAAGAGCCTATGAAGAGTATGGAATAAAAATCAATAAACCAAAAACTAACAGTATGGTGATTGGCATAGGAAGAAAACTAATAAATATTAAGACAGGACTAACTAATATCAACCAAGTGAGATCCTTCGCCGACCCTGGCAGCGTAACGGCTAGCGTGTTGGCCTCGGGCATGGGTGGTTTTAATTAAATGTTGTGTTGGTCTTGTGTTGTCCATACTACTGTGAATAAAAACATGTGAGAGATAATACATATTCAGTTACAAAAATGACGTAGACTTGAAGAATCATTGTACATTAGTAGATTTAATAATGGAATGTTGTGAAGCTGGCTAAATGGCAATAAAAGCCGAAGGCCATATATATATATATATATATTTTTTAAAAAAAGTAAGATCCTTCAAATATATTGGAAGCAGAATCACTGAAGACATGAGATGCGACCAAGAGGTAAAAATTCGCATTGCTGTAGTGAAGGAAGCGTTTTATAGGAAGAGGCAACTATTAATTGGGAAAATATACAAAGCACTCAGGAATAAAATGTGGCAAACGTTTTGTGCAGACTGTGGTAGAGACATGGACAGTAAGACGAGAAGATGAAAAACGATTAGAAGCTTTTGAGATGTGGATGTGTAGGAGAATGGAGAGGATAAGCTGGATGGATAAAGCGAGTAATTTTTAAGTGCTGGAAAGGGTTGGTGAAAGGAGAAAACTACTCTAAGTCATAAAAAAAGAAAGAACTGGATGGGACAGTTGCTGAGATGGGAGTGCTTGCTAAAAGACGCCTTGGAAGGACTAGTTTGTGGGAAGAGAGTGTAAGGAAGAAGGAGGTGCAAGATTAAAGACAACATCATAGAAAACGACAACTGCATGGACATAAAGAGAAGGTATGTGAAAACTTGCCTTAGGGCAATATTAACGTTGTCTACAACCGCCGATCACTACCACAGGTCACTTGGAAGCCCAGGTGAATGTCCCTCATAGCATACTATTGCTCCACCGACCTGCATCCGTGGATAGTATGTTTCAAGTAGGCGTTCGACTGGAAGACGGTGTATCCGCATAAGACCATCGACATGGTGTAGCAAGAAACGTGATTCACCCGACCCAGTATAGGGAATATCTTGTTTTTGTTGCGCTCTTCTCTAGTACCGTTCTTAACCTATGTTTTCTAAAATGTTTTCATTTCGTTTTTGATGTGAAACGTCTATAGGCGCGCCTTGGGGTAAGACCGACTCGTATGCCGTGCATGACGCTCTCTTATGACGTCATGCCCCCTCTCCTCCGCCGCTCGTTACTCCCTTTCGTTTTCCACAGAACATTGTCTGAAGGGCTTAAAATTTTAAATTACTGGCATTAATACTGGGTTTAAATGTGACTAACAGTGACGATCAAGCGGCAAAGAAGAAACAAAAAATTAAAGATGTTCAAACTGGAGGCTGCAGTAAAATGTCTAATACGCGTGTACATCGTTTGCTTTACGAAGCATAGTCTACCGATTCAAACCAAAGATTAGTAAGTCATCTATTAATATATTATTACCATTCTTCCAATTCGCTATTACTAGAGTTCATATATGGATTAAACGAATACATTTGAAGGTTTGTATTTAGTAAAAATTAGATATTTATGTACAAATTTTAATTACTGTTTCATTCAGTTTCAAGTTTAGTACAATGGTCTTGGATATGCAATGTTTTTGGTGATTCCAATCAGCATATATACACAAATATATATAAAAATTGTTTTGGAGATATACGCTAAACAGAGAAAAGTTGCATGTGTAAATCAGTATTAAGAGACATGAAACGGGAGAGCGGGTGCAGTTCTGTAAACTAAATATAAACATCATTTTCGCTTATTTAAAGTATATGCGTGAAAACTTCCTTCTAAAACAAATTAAAACGGTAGATTTATATGTTGTCACAAAAAACTTTAAAATAATTTTTAAAATTCAAGTTAGAATTTCTTTGTCAGCAATTGTCCGATCGTAATCTGTCCAGTGCTGTTTAACAGGAAATAATGTGTGCTTTATATAATGTTGCTATCTACTTTGTCTAATTTCCTCAGCGTTTTCGAGATAATTCCAAAATGGTTTCAAGTGAACATTTTTTTAATTAGGGTGATAGGGAAAGTGGGTGGGTTTTGTAAACCAAAGTCAGGCAGCATTTTTCTCTTTGCTTTAATTTATACATGTGCAAATTTCCATCCACATTGAATAAAATTAGTGTAAGGAACATTGAAACTTAAGAGAGGAGGCAATAAAGGAGATGAGAGGTTGTGATTTGGGAACCAAATGTAGACAGTATTTTTCTCCTTGTTTGAAAGTATACTTGTGTGAAGTTCCATCGATATCGGATAAAAACTGTATGTATAAAGAACATTGACAAAAAAATAAGGGGGGAGGTAAAGGAGAAGAGGGTTTCGGTTCTTGCAATCTGAATATAGACCATATTTTTCTGTCTGTTTTATAGTTTGCATGTGCAACGTTCCATCGATATCGTATAAAAACTGTATGTTCAAAACCAAATGTAAACAGCATTTTTCTTCTTGTTTTGAAGTATACAAATCAGATAAAAAATGTGGGTTTCAATAAAGACCAATGGAAATTAATAGGGGAGGAGCAAAGGGGGATGGAGTGAGATTGGGATTTGGAAAACTGAAAGTAAACAGTATTTTTCTGTCTGTTTTGAAGTATACGTGTGCAAACATCCTTCAAAATCGGATTGGAACTGTAGCTTTGTATAAAGAACATTGACAGTAATAAAGGGGTGGAAAAGGGGAGGGGGACTAGGTTTTTGTAAAACTAATGTCTACAGTATTTTTTTTTAAAAAAAAGCATACATGTACAAATTTCCATCGAAATCGGATAAAAAGTGTGGGTATGTGTAAAAATTAAGGAAGTGGGAACGGGGAGAGGGTTTTTGGAAACCATATGTAGACAGTTTTCTTTTGTTTGTTTTAAAGTATATGTGTGCAAATTCCCATCAAAATCGGATAAAATCTGTGAGTTTTTTTAATTTATGGGGTGTAAGGGGGAAGAGAGGGGGGTTTGGGGTGGAAAAGGGAAGAGGGATTGGATTTTTGTAAAACTAATGTCTACAGTATTTTTTTTAAATATACGTGTACAAAGTTACATCGAAATCTGATAAAAATTAAGGGTTAGGAAGGGAGAGAGGGGATGCGTTTTTGGAAACCATATGTAGGCAGCATTTTTCTGCTTGTTTTACAGTATACATGTGCAAATTTTCGTAGAAATCTGATAAAATATGTTGGGTTGTTTAAATTGTGGGGTGTTAAGGGGAAATGGGGGTGGTGTTTTGGAATATTATTTATTAGGAACCTTCTCCGACACTCCATCGACAACTCACCAAATTTTCACCGTAATTGGATGAATGGTTTAGGAGCGCATAGAGGACAGACAGACAGACATTGATTTTTATATATAAAGATTATTACCATTCTATTTTATTTGAGGTTAGAAATGTGTATACTGATACCAACAAACGATTTATTTACTGCACAAGACGCGGGATATATACAACCACGTTTTTCAATTCCTTTCTCTCTCTGTGTGCTTATTTATTTAATCCATGTTTATTTATTTACTGGTTTTCTTTAATTATAAATTCCTTCAACAATCATCAATTTCCATGTTTCACATCTTCCGAGCTTCTTGTTATGGCTTCAGTTTTATTAATCATGTGTCTTACTAAATTTCCAGCTTCCTCTAATTTCTAATGCTTGATTCTTCCTTCTGCCTGAGAGCCCTTAAGTCTATCCAGTGCTTTTCACGGATGTACAGTACAATTCAGATAGTTAACAGCTAATTCCAGGTCAAGGTTCGATACCGAAAGTTTTTTCCCGTTTGAAGAAGGTTCTTTTCCACTTTTAATGTCATTCCTGATTCAGTTATTTTTTCTAAGACCATAAATAATAAATAGAAAACAGACACTGTTTGTATGGGAGAGTCGTAGGTTCAATACTTGCCGATATCTTCAAGATATCAAAGATATTATTCAACACACGGTGTCAACGGACGAGCAGCCGCATATCTATGTTTTGTATGGAAATTGTACCATCTGTTTGTGAAGTGTACTCGTATAATCTCAGAAGCAGGGACTGGCAATCTTACCAGCATTTGGCTTAGTGGTTACGAGAAATCGTTTAAAAATCGTAATCAGAACCCGGAATTTGAGCATATATATCTATCTAGTATCTCGGAAACAGCGCTAACGATTGGGTTAAAATTTCATAATTTAATAATGTTTTGCTTTTCAAGATTATCATTAATAGCTGTCTTCCCTGCAAAACGCGATTTTACAAACAAACAAAAATCCGAGCAATTCTTGTATTTTGTATCTCAGGAACGGCGCTAACGCCATCTCGTAGTCGATTCAAGTACCAGTAAGCCTACAAATGTTAGTTAAGTTTCTCTTCGGTTGAGGAAGGAACTGTTATATGTTTAAACGAACAGTTCTTGTATACTAGCTGACCCGTGCGAATATTTCGCACAATATCGTTTCAGTCGCCGAATAATAATAGGCCTATAATAACGTGGAAATAAGTAAATGCAAGTATGTTTATTAATGAAAGGATTTTGTTTTGAAGAGCAATAATAAACATCACTTTTATTGTGAAAATTCGTTATCAATAAATATTTTATATTTAACATAAAACATTTAAAAATAGATATTGGCCAAGTCAGATTTAATTTTTCAAACATCTTTATTTTACAAAACTTCTTTGAAAACAACATTAACAGTTATAAAGTGGTTATTGTTTACTTTTTGATAGTATGTGTCTTTAACACAAACATGAATATTACTGTATCTACGAACTAGCGAAAAAGCGAAAGTATAGTGATATGAAGTCTTCACTCTGATGCCATCCTCATGTCCGATGTTATGCAAGGAGCACCAGCCGCCGAAAGCTCGTTGTTGTTTTTCTTCGACACCATACGGTGGAGAACCCGCGAAGACTTCATATTATCGATACGCGGTGAAAGCCTTCGTTCTCACAACAAGTATAGTTTTATCAGGGTGAATGAATTTAGCATTGATGATGTACTCGTCTGAGTGAATTAACACTAATCTTGCAACATTATCTTACGCCTGATTAGCATTAAGATTTTTGTTTAACATAAGAATAGCATTTTCTTTAAAAGAAATTTATGAGTTGGTAAACTGGACGATCTCTGAAATGGCTCTAACGATTTGGAGGAAATTTCATATGAAGAAAACGTTTTTCTTTTCAAGTTTGCAACACGATTTTACAAACAAAAAAGAGCAATTCTTGTTGTTGATATCTCGGACACGGTTCTAACTTGTAGAAATTTCAGGTACCAGGAAGCCTACTGAAGGAAGGCTTCTCTTTGATTAGAGCAAGGAACTATGCACTCCAAAATGCATAGGAAGCCTTCAAGAAAAAGTTTAATTCTAATTAAACTTCACGCAAAATTTGTTTATCGATTCAGAGTGTAGATCGGTCATCCAGGTACTCGTGTCTATAAAATAAAGCAAGTATCACTTATTATCTCTGTACGCTCTGAATTTAATGCTGTCTACCCAGACTGCCTGTGTTTTTTAGGGTTTGCAGCGCGGTCAGCACAATGTTTGTGTTGCGGCAGATCGCACTGTTACGTAGTATAGGGAGATACTGTAGCTCTTTATAGCTCATACCTTGGCACGCCGTAACCTGTTACCTGGCAAACAGTGGCACTCCCATAAACCTCTCCAAGTCTGCTGCATACAGCCACGTGACGACCAGATAGGGTTAACACTGCACAACCCGCGAAATATATATGCAAATGTAGGCACGGGATTTTTTTTGGAAAATCAAGCTTCGAATGTACTGCAAAATATTTAGCTGTTTGTGTGGTAGCAACTTTACGATTCCCGAAGAAGACAAAATCCATGAAAAGTCAACTTAACAGATAAATAGACAAAAAACTAAAGGTTGATATGATTATAGGATTTGGAAGGCATTACTTGTTGAAGACGTGAAACGTAAATTTCTTGTCATAATATTTGAAAGCAAAATCAAATGCGCATAACACATTGAGGAGCTGGTAGGAAAAGATTTCAAAATCCTTTATTTGGTGAGGGTGATGAGAGAATGCAGCAGAGAAATGAGGGAACAGGATTACAAAAGTTTGGTCACACCATTGCTAGAATATGGTGGTGTAGTTTGGGACCAACATTTTGGGTATCAATTATTATTATTTTTTTTTTTTTTTTTTTTTTTTTTTTTTACTTATGGCTTTACGCCTTGTCGACGGCTAAGGTCATTAGGTGTACTGAAGGGAAAAGATGATGACCATGACCACAACCAGGCACTCGATTTCAGGCACTAAGGTGTGGGAAGATTTTCTTTCATAGGTAATGGGGTCAGGAATTGAAATAAGTTACCACGAGAAATGAAGAATAATTACGCTTCGTCCATAAAGCAACCTGCCCCACTTTTCCCCAACGTTTCAACTACGGCCTACAATCGTTTTCAAGTGAAATTTCAAAGAGTGTACTACTAAAATGACCTCATACACTGGTCGAAACAATACAAAATAGGAAGTTCAGACCATAATGCAAAGAGCGTAGTATCTCATAACGTATTTGGGAACATTATTAGTTACAATAGCACTGAACATAGCTTTTTTAATTAATTCTTACAAAGACCTACGTAATGTTAGGCAACTGGTATCAGCAAAGAATAGGATTAAGAGAAAACAAAGTGAAACTCTCTCAGACCAGTTTTTCCCTTTCAATTACTGCTGCTATAAAATCAATTTCGAAACCTTAATATTTGTCATAATTTAGTCGTACTTCATAGTAAGTGCAATAAATTTTCACAATATTTCATTACATTGTTTTCCATTTTACTTTTATTTTACTAATTGCCCTAAGAGAGATAATGTAAAATAGCTGTTTCAAAGCACACGAAGTCTTCTCCATTCTTTTAAGATTACAGTTGAATCTTATTTTATTCAGATAATTATGATTTAACTGTTATAATTTAGTTAGTCAATTTCTGATGTGCTGATTGGAAGTCATCCAACACGCACTTTGGACTGCTTCAGCTGTTTTAATGAAAAATGTGTATGTTTTTCTTGTGCAAAAATATTTATTATTAGTTTGCTTGAGGCAGCTAGTTACCTTATAATGACGTCTTCAATATATTTTCCTACTGAAATCATAACCACGCTTGTAATTTCCAGCGTAAAACTGCAGAAAATACACGCGTAAGCAATAACTTCAGTGAAAGTTACACCATTGGCAGTGATTAAGTCATTGTTATGCTAAGAAGGTAATACACAGGCAGATATACAACAAGAGTTTAAGGGCATGCAGAGGAGAGCAGCTAGATTTGTTTGTGGAAATTATCGCAGGACCCAGTCAGTTTCTGACGTGATAAAGGAGCTGGGTTGGGAGTCATTGGAGGACAGGGCTGGGAATGTACTGTACAAGGCGTATATTGGTGATGAGGCATGGAGGGACATTGATTGAAAAATTAGGAGTAGTTCACGGAAGGGAAAAGATGATCATGAGCCCAAGCTGCACTCGATTTCATGCATAAGGCACAGGGAGCTCCCTCACTAAGAGGCCCTCACTGCTCAGGGGCCCCCACCATAGCTCAGGGGCCCCCACCACAGCTCAGGGGGCCCCCACCACAGCTCAGGGGGCCCCAAGCACAACTCAGGGGCCCCCAGCCCCAGCTCAGGGGGTCCCTACCAGCAACACAAATCAAATAAATGTCACCCATCTGGCCCGAGGGCGCAAAATAAATTTTTTGCACTGAGGCTCTTGTTGACCTAGCTACGTCACTGACAGAGCCTCATGTATCTTTTTTATTTTACTTTCTTCCTTCTATATACTTACTAGATACCTACAGATATTCGAATTGCTTCTTGTTAGCTTTAAATATCTGATTCAGTCCGACACATTATCATCTGAAAAATCTTTAATGTCATTGAAGTTTTCATTCATTTATTTACTTTCTGAAATAATTCGTTCAGTTTCCTTAGATCATTAAGCATACAATTTATTTTTGTAATTCATTAACGAAATAATATACAGTTAATACATATCTTCGGTTATTTTCGTGATAAATTCCTTTCTATTATCACACAATGTCTTACAAATCACACATTAATTCTCTTTCATTACTCTTTTGGGCTGTATACATTACATTTGACATTTATATACAACTTGTCAAATACAACATCATTAAGAGTTCTTCTCCGAAACTTCCTCTTTCTTTTAATTCATTGTCCGTTCATGCTGTCATCAACACCATTTCATTTTCATCTCTTCTCTTCCACCGGTTTTCAAAGATGCTCCGCACTGTATTTATGGGAGTCGTTGACCTTTGAACTAAATTTTCAAAGTTAAAACATATACTGCGTGACCTCACTACATTTCGAATATATTTACAACACAAACCAGAATTCCCGGTAAGGACTACGTGCCTTACACGCTGAAGGATATTAAAGTTCGTAATTGCCAAAAGTAGATTGGTGGAAAATTTTTATAATTATAATACATGCAGGTAATTAGATGTCTAGGGAAATTACCATCAGAGCCTGTGCTCCATCGCAATCAATCATTAAATTCAATTATATTTAATTAATATTAATAGCGCTCAGAAATACCACTATTTTACTAGACTTTGTAATCGTTGTAAGTTGTAGCCAGCAACTTTGGAAGGAATTCTGGGCGGAATATCTCTGTTTGCTTACAATTGGCTTGTTTCCACTAAGAATAAATCGGGCGTATAGTAGTTTTTAATGATTAATCATGCTAAGGAGATAACAAAAAACAACCCTATTTAATATAAAAGATAAAGATTCTTCTTTGATTTAGTACAACTGCTGACCGAAACTATCTTTGGAGACCCAGCGTAAACAGAAGAAAAATTAATCGCGCTCTTTCCAAATTATCTCTTTCGTTCGTTTCTATATGCGCACAGGAGTTTCATTTAACAGAATTTCCTTCCTTTTTTATATACCGTTGTTTCCATTACCAAACAACGTAGAGCAGATACGCGTAGAGGTAATTTAAATTTTTTTTTTAAATTCTTTATTTAAGTTCTTCCACCGCATATAAACTGTTGTTAAGTAAATACACTCCTGGAAATTGAAATAAGAACACCGTGAATTCATTGTCCCAGGAATGGGAAACTTTATACACACATTCTTGGGGTCAGATACAACACAGAACCATAGGCACATAGACACAGGCAACAGAGCATGCACAATGTCGCCACTAGTACCGTGTATATCCTCCTTTCGCAGCAATGCAGGCTGCAATTCTCCCATGGAGACGATCGTAGAGGTGCTGGATGTAGTCCTGTGGAACGGCATGCCAAGCCATTTCCACCTGGCGCTTCAGCTGGACCAGCGTTCGTGCTGGACGTGCAGACCGCGTGAGACGACGTTTCATCCAGTCCCAAACATGCTCAATGGGGGACAGATCCGGAGATCTCGCTGGCCAGGGTAGTTGACTTACACCTTCTAGAGCACGTTGGGTGGCACGGGATACATGTGGACGTGCATTGTCCTGTTGGAACAGCATGTTCCCTTGCCGGTCTAGGAATGGTAGAACGATGGGTTCGATGACGGTTTGAATGTACCGTGCACTGTTCAGTGTCCCCTCGACGATCACCAGAGGTGTACGGCCAGTGTAGGAGATCGCTCCCCACACCATGATGCCGGGTGTTGGCCCTGTGTGCCTCGGTCGTATGCAGTCCCGATTGTGGCGCTCACCTGCACGGCGCCAAACACGCATACGACCATCATTGGCACCAAGGCAGAAGCGACTCTCATCACTGAAGACGACACGTCTCCATTCGTCCCTCCATACACGCCTGTCACGACACCACTGGAGGCGGGCTGCACGATGTTGGGGCGTGAGCGGAAGACGACCTAACGGTGCGCGGGACCGTAGCTCAGCTTCATGGAGACGGTTGCGAATGGTCCTCTCTGATACCCCAGGAGCAACAGTGTCATTAATTTGCCGGGAAGTGGCGGTGCGGTCCCCTACGGCACTGCGTAAGATGCGACGGTCTTGGCGTGCGTCCGTGCGTCCGTGCGTCGCTGCTGTCCGGACCCAGGTCGACGAGCACGTGCACCTTCCGCCGACCACTGGCGACAACATCGATGTACTGTGGAGACCTCGCGCCCCACATGTTGAGCAATTCGGCGGTATGTCCACCCGGCCTCCCGCATGCCCACTATACGCCCTCGCTCAAAGTCCGTCAACTGCACATACGGTTCACGTACACGCTGTCGCGGCATGCTACCAGTGTTAAAGACTGAGATGGAGCTCCGTATGCCACGGCAAACTGGCTGACACTAACTGCGGCGGTGCCCAACCGCTGCGCAGCTAGCGCCCTTCGACGGCCAACACTGCTGTTCCTGGTGTGGCCGCTGTGCCGTGCGATTGAGCATTGCTTGTACAGCCCTCTCGTAGTGTCCGGAGCAAGTATGGTGGGTCTTACACACCGGCGTCAATGTGTTATTCTTTCAATTTCCAGGAGTGTATTTTTCACCAAACGTTTCTGGGAATAAAAACTACTCTGCATTGTAAATTAAATCACCAGAGAAGGAAAACGTAGATAATTTTTTTTTTTTTAATTTTGTCTTAATTCAGATTTGATTAGTCAACTGTAGTTCCATAACAATTATTACAAAGTAGCTTTTAAGTCCATCAAAAGTGACGGATGAACAGAGAGTTCTCACAAATAATTTCTTCCCGTTTGCTTAGCCGAAAATAACTGATATTAAATGCCGCTAATAACCCTGCTTTGTAATATTGTCTATTTCAGTTGCAGTTTATGTCGCGATACATTTGGAAATGCTTACATGCGACTGAATGATCACGTCAGTAATATTGCGTCAGAGAAAACAAAGCAGAATAAATCGTCACAACTCACGTTGTGCCAGGTAATATCAGTTTTAAAGCTGGACCAAGATGCATAGAACACTATAATGACGTCTATGGACAAAGATTATAACGAAACAACCTACATCGAACGAATATAAATAAATCAAAATCAACTAATAGTTAATATGCTAACGCTATACATATTTTTTCTTTCAGTACTTTGGTAAGTAATTTCTTAGCTTAGCTAAAAAGAATTGCCATTAAATAAGGTTCATAACATCGAGTTGGTAGTAAAACTTTGGCCATTGTAGCCGGGAGCGTAACGTCAGCATTATGGACGCGATGGCACCATACAACGTGACACAACGACACAAGCAGCGTTTTATTAGCACTGAGGATTACTACTCCCCTAATGTGAACCAGTTTCAACATGCACACGTCGTTCAGTAACCAAAGTTCCGAGTTAATTAATTCTCATTCATCAGTTCATGACGAATCAGTTGCACTGTTTATCTCGTCTTATACCTGCCTAATGATGATCATATGACTGTTTAACATATTCATATGAATGCTCAAAGGGTCTACAACAATACAAGTTTACCCCGTAGTCTATCTAGTATCTTTGATCTTATTGGAGTCAAATGAATTGGTGGCAAATACTGAAAATTATTACAAATTGCTATACTGTACTGAACTACCTAAATTTCAAACAACATATCTTATTTTCTGTACACGCCATACCAGAATCCGACTAGGCGATCACAATGGGGGTGTTTATCCATTCATGGCAACATCTGGGAAGATAAATTAGGTTTGTTTCCCGTTACCTCCCCCAGTGTAACAATATTCTTAAGTGTGAATGTCTGTAATAAAGTGTATACAGTGTTGTTTGTGCTGTGGAAGGAAAATGAAAAAATGTAAAGGGTGAAACCCGGTGCCGGCCCATGCAGGCCTACTCTTCCGAAAGACACCACAGACCTCCAGGCTTTACGTCCACATTCGTGTCGTATGCCCTCACTCCATACGCACTGCGGAGAGGTTTGAAACTTAACTAGGACTTTGGCGCACAATCTAGTGATTAGGAATTGTGCGCCACCACTTCTGCTATCCTGGCAGCCAAGTACACCACCAGGACTGGAACCAGCTAACCCCGTGTCAGCGCCGGGGGCGGGGGGTGGGGGGGAGAACGATATATAAGAGCACAACTTGGTGTCGTCATGCCTGGATTTGTTGAACTAAATCATGAGTTCCATTACTGTCTCATTGGTCAGTAAGGCCTTGCCCTGGATACCTCAGTCAAGCTCAGTCATAATGAGACCTCGTTTGCTATCAGCATGAAAGAGACCACCTTGAATCGCTTCAGTTCTGCATGTGTTAACAGCGCTCAGCTAACTTCAAATTCTGTTCACTACATATTATTTAAGTAATGTTGCAAAGCACAGAGGGTAATTAAAATTATTAGACGAGGGAGCGTCCATAAACTACGTGGATTGGCATGCAAAGGCGTGGAGTGGTTGGGTAGAAAGCTGCGCTGGGCTACGTGGGAGGGGGAGTGTTTCCATTCATATTATTTGTACACGACACTAAACAGCACGTGGATATTTCTTTCCGTTATTTAGCTACATCCGTATGTAATTTAGATATCCTATATACCGACAAGCGTATGAATTGAAGTCATAGCGTTGGGTTGCACGCGGCCGGCGTATTTGAACTAACCGACACTCATGGGTGCATTACGATTCGAAAACATTATACATGCCATAACTAGACTCAAATTTGCTTTTAAAGCAGTGACAGTTCGTATTGTTTTGATGGTTTCAAATAACGGTGTTTTCAATAGGATCGCCTGCGTGCGACCACACCATTCGTTGATAAAATAATTGTAATTTTGTTCTGTGAAGTGACTTTCAGTGCAACCTCAATTATGGTACTAGCTGAAGTGTTATTTCAAGATCAAAGTGTGGTCTTAAGGGGAGCTGTAGAGCAAACTTTACGATGCTTATCGAAAATGTTTATCCAAAGAATTTTCACTATGTAATAAGTTATAGAAATCTTGTAAGCAGTTCAAAGAATCATTCCCTGAAAATGTAAAAAAAAAAAAAAAAAGAACTGGCAGCAGCAAAAGAAAAAACATTATAGTTCTTCTTGTTTTTTTTTACGTGGCAGGTAGGATTTATACCATTTTATCAGTAATTGATAAATGACGATTGACATAAGAAGATTATTTTAGTAACACCTCAAGAAGAAAGAATCGCTGATTATACCTAAAAAAATATGTTTTCCCCAATAATTGATCAATTGCAAGAGTGGTTAATGCCTACATTTTATTCGGAATATTTATAATTATAGAAAAGTATATAACGCAAATATCGGATGTATTTATTGAATGCTTTAACGATAGCCTGTTAAGATAAAACAGTGAAAAATGTCTTATGGAAAGAACGGGTAAAAGGGATACGTGGCACACGGGGGTCGAGGGGGGAGTCAAGACAAAAGTCACGACAGGCTACGTAGGGGGAGGGGGGATTCAGGGAGGTCAAAATGGAGCCACGCACTTTATGGACGATCCCTGAGGTACGGCTGCATGTACATACTTTCTGGTTTATTTTAATTACATGATACGTCGATGGTAGGTAATGTATCACGATTGATAATCTAACAGGATACTGAAGGAATTGATTCCACTCGTCGCCTTTCTTGCCCCCTACAGTGAAAAGAAGTCATTGTAGCGATCATTATTAGCGAGAAATGGAGTCATTGTTGTTCATCCCAATATTTCTTTACATTTGTGCAAGTATGATACCACCATGGAGGGGCAGTGGTGGGGGTTCACAATGGGGAACGCCGGGGTGGTGGGGGTGAGGGGGATGGTGAGAGTGTAGGTGATTGTGGGGGTGTTGGTGATCGAGGGAGTTTGCTGCATTGGTGTGAGATGGTGGTGGTAAAGAGATTGTAGAGGGGGGTGGTTTGGAGTGGTGAAGGTAGGTGGAAGATAGTGATGGTAGGATCAGAGGGAAAAGTGTTGGGTGTTGTGATTGGTGGTGATGGCAGGTAGTGATGGTGGTGGGTTGTGGGGGTAGTGGAGATTGGAGGGAAATTCTTAATTAGAACCCATGATGAGAATCAAGGCTTAACGTGATCCGACTGTGTCCATTCACAAATAATAATAATAATGTAGGGGAGTTATTCAGTTTAGAGAAAAGATGACATACCCCATGTCACTAATATGACAGCATCAAGTTTCCCTCATTTGCGAACATAAATATCCCAAAGAACAAATGAAAGTTTGAATCTGCGTACGTTTTAAAGTGCAGTACGCTGTACGCAGATAGATACACAACTCTGCAAAGCTTTCTACAGTTCTAAGCACATTGTGCAACTGCATTTCCCTCTATCAGGAAATGTTACACAGCAATTATTCTAAACTAGCTTCTAAGCCTGACAAAAAAGATGGTTTAAACGTAGAGTTTCAGCACCTGATTTCTTCAAGTTTATTACAACACTGACAGGGAATAAAGCGGAAACTGCTACATCGAATATAAATAGCGGGATGAGCTCAGTATTCTGGCATTTCATTTCCTCGCAATTGTTTAACTAAATACAATTGGTATTAAATAACACTCATTACCTTAAAAATGATGTAATATTGATCAAATTTCTTAGCTTACTGTAACACGGATATCTCTGGACAGAGAGTATAAGAAAACATGTACATCGACTTAATACAAATAAACAAAAAAACAACTAACAATTAATATGTTGAATTAATGGAATACATGTTTTTTCAGTGTTCTGGCAATTCATTTCTTTACAGTTGATTAAATACAGTTGTCTACAATTACTAAAATGATATATGGCTTTTCTTTCTATTGAAACTGTTGGAATTATATTGTCTGAAAATTTTACTCATATACAGTTATTCACGAAGATATACAAATATTTCAGTATGTTATTCTACAAGTAAAACTAAATAAAAACGTTCATACAAATATAGGTCCGCCAATTTTTAGTTAAGGAGTTACGGCTAATAAAAGATTTTGCCTGAAATAGAGTAACCTCGCTAATATTAAGCCATCGCAAAACTGTACGAGGCTACAGTAAAGCGCGATTTCCATTTATTTTGTTGTTACTGATCTAGTGAATGTAATAAAACAAGTCCCAGACGTGTATCTGCTGTAGTTTTCTAGAAATTCCAGAGATTAAACAAGTAAATTCAAGAGAGTAATCTTGAACAATTATTGTGAAATTGTATGTACACTGTATAACTTCCGTAACGCTGAGCTATAGTATTAATAAAAGCAGATTATCTGACACATTCATACTGTTTTAGTTAAATTTATTTCCATCATTTCCCAAAATTAAACTCTCTACAACTTCCGTCGAAAACTTTGTGCAATTGTCTGGAATTTTTTAAAAAAAATGGGCCAAGTAGTTAATAAATTACAAATTTTCCCAAATTATTTCTTTGCTTCTCTGGAATTTCTGGTAAACTACTGCAGATACACGTCTGGGACATGTTTTATTACATTCGCCAGATCAGTAACAACAAAATAAATGGTAATCGTGCTTTACTGTTACCACATACAATTTTGCGGTGGCTTCATATTAGCGAGGTTGCTAAATTTCAGGCAAAATCTTTTATTAGCCGCAACTCCGTAACTAAACATTTGCTGACCTATGTTTATATGAACGTTTTTCTTTAGTTTTACTTGTAGAATAACATATGAAAATATTTGCATATCTTCGTGAATCAACCTGTATAGTAACTAACATGGGAGAATATGTATTTACAAATGACAGTGGAAATTTACTACACTAACAGGTTTCTAAATAATTGATTGGTCACCAGTTGTTGGTAATATTATTGATATTATTAATAAGTGTCTGTACTATTCCATATCCGCGAGACTGTTCTCACATGGGATCAAAGCGAACACAGGCCATCTATCTGTCCAGCTAAATGGAATTGTTGTTTAAGAACGCCCCAAGCCTCGGTTTCGTAGCAACATCTTTGCCCACAGTTAATCCGATAACGAAGACCAAGCACGTGACGTCATATTACGGAAACGATGACGGAGCGGCCAAAGCAGCATTTTATATAGATTGTTAGTCTCTAATTGACTACTGAGCGTAGAATCTTTCGAATTGAGCTGTGAGTTGTAGGATTAGCAGGCTTTGCCGGTGACAATGTTAACAGAGGCGCGGAAGCTTCGTTTAATGGCCGGCTGCCGGTACGTCCCAGACGCACTGCCTTTAATCTGACATTTACGTCGTGTCGGCACGTCAAAACACGAGGAGACTGCGCACTCCCACATGTGTCGGTACGAAACGGTTTGTTTGTGAGCATCACACGACGTCAGAGGCTACTTCGTACGACCGAACACACCCACACCAGACATGCAACAGGCTGGGTTTCGTTCATGCTTCATTCGATGTACCTGGATGAAACCATTCGGTAAAGCTATTCACGTTAAAAAGAAATATCAGAACAATTTTTTTTTTTTTTTTTTTTTTTTTTTTAAAAAAAAAGGTTCTCTCTACTCTGGCCTTGCGTTAGGAAGGATGCGAGTTGATGGTTTCCCCAAATCACTCCAGGAAATGCCGGGATGCTTTCTCCAAACGGCCATGGCCGGATTCCTTCTTGTCCGTTCCCCCGTCTTTTCTCTTCTCTAATGACCTCAACTCGACGAGGCGAAAAAGATTTTTTTTTTTTTTAAAAAATCTAGTCTAATATATTTATTTCTATATTTACGCAATAGACTATTATACAGAGAGATTCACTGGTGATCCTACAAACTTTCAGGAATGTATCAATTTGGGGTAATGGACCCTGACCTGGAAATGACGGAGTCCAAAGTTTTAAGTGAAAATCTACTCGAGTTCTGCCTTAGCCTCGCACAGCGCTCAAACTAAAAAACCCCAACTTTCGAACGCTGACCATGTCGTACAGAATTCCCGCTGAACACTCCCCAACACCCTCAGACAATTTTCGCTGCTGATCGACTAGTAGTGGTGCACGTAACTTGATGTCAGAGAGATCGAAAATCCTAAGTCTACGGTACAGTTCTAATTAATTCCATTTACCTGCACAAGTTTCATAAGCTGCTATATTTACAACAGTTGTTCACACTGGCGTCTCAAAACTCCAATGCATACAAGTCGTCGTCGCACAAATTTCTGTCGTGCCCGTTCTAATATCCCCGGTGTCGTTTGAACAACGAGAATTCTTGCCAGGAGATCCTCTTCAGTCTCGACAGGCGTCTCGTACATAAGACTTTTCTCGTGGCCACACATGGAGAAATCAAGTGGGGTGAGACCAGGTGAACGGAACAGGACCTCCTCTGCCTACCCACTACGTCTGATCCAGGTGATCACCAACCCTCAGTCCAAAGTGAGGACGGGCTCCATCGTGTTGGAACCACATACGTTGACGAATAACAAGTGGTATATGTTCCAGGAACCTGAGTAGTATGTTTATAACCTTCAATATTACCAATAACAGCACTTATACGTGTATTCCAGATATGAGAACGATTGTCGCTTATAAGTTTCCATTCGGTCGTTTCCCGACCCGCGTCCCTTTCCTCAAATTGATACATTTACCCTTCTCCATCACACCTGAAAATTTGTAACATCATCAGCGAATCACACTGTATGCATCTGTAACAGGGGTTGTATCTGTTTGTTTGATTCGAACAAATTTCGAACTGATGTTGATGTGAATTTCCCAGTTTGATAGTAAATCTTAGAAGCTATGCTTTGCACAAAATTAAGTCTGTTGTGAACACCAATGGATTTTCACACCAGTGACCAATCTTCAAAGCTTTAAGAAACGATGGACAGGAACTAACTTTTAGTATCCATAATTGTTTAATTCTGTGTAAATGTGAATTAAGACAAAGTGACAACTTCTTAACATTATGTTTGTATCAGTTCATAAATTCAGTATGACAAACTGCGTGAAGTTAACATATGAAAGGTGATTCCACTTCATAACTTCTGGCTGCCTTGAAACGTAGTATCAATAGTAGATATTATTTATTATTAACATCTCCGTGTGAGTATGAATGTATGTTCAAAAAACTGTACTTTATATATAAATATATAAGAACGATAAGGGAGAAACCAGTGTATTCGAACTATAACTTCACTAAAAAAAAAAGATGGCTGTCATTGGAGACTACTGACACAAGTGAAAACTTATAACTAAGAATGTCATGCGCGCAACACGTCATACGTACAGCTACACATATGCGAATAACAATTCCGTGTGGACGTAATGAACTGGTGACAAGGTTTCTGTTGGCTGCGCGTTCCACCCCTCACTTAGCCGCCTTAACCTAACCCGGTAGTGCTACCAGGTTCAGGAGACCTGCAGTTTAACGGGGGATTCGAATCATGGAAGCATTCTGGCTTACTTCACACTACACAGCAAGCTGTGCCAGTGGTAAAGGTCGGGTTAAAGTAAATGAAAATCTGTTCCGAGACAGGGACTTGAGCCGAAAACTTTCGTTCGCCAGTGACTCACCTTAACCACTGAGCCACCAGACCACGACAGATATACTATTAACATTAACATGTTGGTGATGCAAACTCTTAAGATTGTACCCATCCAAAAATCGCCCAACGCGCTTAAAGAAGTTTTCACATCAAAAACTAAAAATCTAACTTAGTCCAGAACCCGAAAGTTGGTCCGAAGGAGATGTAGTAAGCTACTGTGGCCAATTCCTTTCGTTAGAGACCTACAGTTTAACGTGGAACCAGAACCGCGGAACTTCCCGTCGTTGTTCATATAATCAAATACAATCATTAAAAATTCCTACTAACCACGGGATTTGAACCCTCGACTTGAGAGAGAAACTTTCGGACGTTAGCGCCTTAACCGCTGAGCTACCAGCTCGCCTTGTTTTGAAACATACGTGTGCTAAGTACTATCAAAATCAGATAAAAACTGTGAGTTTGTATGAATAACTTTGACAGAAATTAATGTGAGGGGGGAAAGAAGGAGAGCGTTTATGTTTTTATAAATCAAACATGAACAGCATTTTTATATTTGTTTTAAAGTACAGGGCGTTCGCCGGGAAACGTTACCCCCCCCCCCCCCAGTCTGTTGCCGTCGGCAACTTGCTGGGATAGTGGAGCCAGCAACTCCCGCCACACGGCACCGTGAATCACCGCACTGTTTAACACCTCCGCTGCCCCAACAGTTTTGTGAATAAACGTTTCTTTGCGGTTTGGCTGGTTTGGGGCTTCACACTCTTACTAATCTGTACCGTGTTTGAGTGTGAGTAAAATTATGGTACGTTACAGTTTGCAACAAAGAATATTTCTCTACGATACATATGTGAAGAAGAAGTCGTTTAAAAAGTGTCGCAGTAAATTTCGTCGCGAATATCCTGGCGCTTTACTGCCAGCTAAATCAACAATTCTGCGTCTGGTTAAAAAAGTAAGAGAAACGGGTTCATTTTTTAACAAAAAGAGACTGTCGGTCAACCGTATTCTCACAGAGGAGAAAATTGACGATATCGCTTTTCGACTAGAACAGTCACCCAAAAAATCATTAAGTCAGTTAGGGCAGCAGGCAGGCGTATCTAAGACGTCAGCTTGGAAAGTAACAAAGCTAGTTCACTTAAAGCCGTACAAAACAAATGTGGTGCATAAAATTACAGAAATAGACCAGGGGCCTAGGATTAGATTTTGCAACTGGTACCTGCAGGGTGTCCACGATGGCACTGTTGATCCGCAACTGACGTCACATTTAAATGCTTAGCACATACAAGTTTATGAAGCGTAATTATTATGAAATAGTCCGCGGCCGACGGTCGAACAATGCCGGAAGCTGACCGTTCGCTCGCCGGGAGCAGTTTCTTCCTTGTAGCGCTAACAGTGGGTAGCGTTTCCCGGCGAACGCCCTGTATAAGTATGCAAATTTGTATCAAAATCGGATAAAAACCGTGTATTTGTATGAAGAAAATTGGCAAATAAATAAACAAACATACATTTTTATATATTAGATACAACTATAATCTATACTTTGACTGCTTCAAAGCGCAACGAGCCATACTTATAGGTACAGATATAGTGTTAACATTAGCATGTTGGTGACGCGAACTGATAAGATTTTACCCATCCATAAGGCGTCGAACGTGGATATCATACTCGCGACCGACACGTTATAACATGTTGGTGACGGGTAGTTGCGAATTCATAGATTTACCCGCCTATAGAAGTTTTCAATTAAAAAAAAGATTTGTAATCTGCAATTATTGTCAGTTCCTTCTCAGCACAAAGGTGGGATGCGCTACAAATCAAACGTGGCACTCAACGTCTGAAACCTTGGAAGCGGCTTACAATGCCACATGCATTCCTTTTAAACTACATAATTACGTATTCTGAGCCCGTCTTAGTATTCTAGTAGTTCATTTCTTCAAAGTTGCTTAAAAAATCAGAATCGTTATTAAATAAAGTGCATGACCTTGGTTTTGTAATGATGTAATATTTCCCCGCTCCAACCCGATGGATAGCACAATCCTTTTCATTATTAACGGTTATAGTTAATCGAAATATTACTTTCCTTTACGGTTGTGTGAAATATTTCTCATTTTCTGTGTTGTGGTACGCCAGAGGCCTGACAGCTGATGTACGAATTGCAGGTTCCAGTCCTGTCACGGTCGCCATGTAATACTACTCATGGAATAAAGAAAATAATTGCGTTTATTTCACCTAATTCAAAGTTCGGGAAATCTAAGTCAGCAAAGTTATCTTATTTTTATGTGTAATCGTTTACTGCGGAGAGGGGCAGATCTACTTTCTTCAGCGACCAACACTGTGTTGCTTATACCAACTATGTTTGTGTTTCCGCATCTGTCAAATACTGAATTGTTCAAGCTGGCTTAAATTTACAGGATAAAAATATTGAACTATCACAAAACACATTAATAGAAATTTTAAATTTTTATCTTGCTACAACAACACATCTATGTATAGAGAATAGAGCGAAATATCTTTATATATCGAATGAAAGTAGATAAAAAGGGATTAATAATTATTATGTGGATTTGAACAAAATACATACTTTTATGAATTTAAAATATATTGAAGCATTACAAAAACGTAAGTAAGTACGCATATTCTTAGCTTGCTATAACAACGACATCTGGGGACTGAGTTAAAACACCTTTGCTCGGCAACAAAGGCCAAGCGCGTGACGTCACAGTATACACGCTGACCACAGATGTCTTTATTAGTACTCACTGAACTGGCCGTGGTATCATTTTTTTTTTTTTTTTTTTTTTTTTTTTTTTTTTTTTTTTTTTTTAATTTTATTGGCATTCGGTTAGAGACCATACAGCCAATCTACATTTTTACAAAGCTTCTTACATCCATTTGCGTAACTTATCTATTTAGACATTTCCTTACCTATATTAGGTAAAACTTATTACAATCTTGTTGAATGTATATGCTATTTACAATATTCAAATTTCAAGTGCCTTCTTAAGTAGCGTAATCTAAAAAGCGTTGCTAGACATTACATCAACTAGACTTAGTAATCGGCGGTTCTGTATATCCATTATTTTCTAGTAATTAGTCTAAATCGCCGTATTTCTTTGGCAAATCATCTGTAGAGGGTTGATCTATCTGGTGTTGGCCACAATCGGTAGATTGGTGAGGATACTGTTAATTTTGCCAAGCTAGTTGTGCTTGCGCGGAAGTGGGGTTGTGCTGTGGTTTGGGCTTTAGGTTTGAAGTATAGTCATTTCCTGTTTTAACTTCCAAGATTGGTTAGAATTCTATCCCTCCACCTTTTAAGTATCTGGCGAGGATGCTAAGTATTACTTTGTTGTTGCTGGAAAGTAGGAGGGTTACGTTTGTTGGAAAGGGGAAACCGTTCTTGGCAAGATCTTTCATCATTTGGTCCTGGAGTTGTTGGTATTTATTGCATGAAAAAATTATGTGATTGATGTCTCCTGTTGCCTGGTCTGAGCAGTCGCAGTATGGGGAATCTCTCAACCCTATTCGGTGTAGGTGGCTGGGAAAGTTACCGTGGTTAAAGCGGGCTCTTGATATCGTGGTGATTAATCGTCTGCTACTGTTCCAGTTGTAAAACCAAGGTTTTGGAGATATGCTCGGTTGAATGGTTGCATAATATGAGGCTTTGATTTTTGAGGAGATCGTCCATTCCTCTTGCCATTTTTCTTTGGCTCTTACTTTGATGTTATGTGTTATATCCGAGATCGGGAGTTGCATGTTGATTACCTCTCCCTCATGGATAGCTTGTTTTGCCAGGGCGTCCACCCGTTCGTTATGCTCGATGCCGCTGTGAGATGGGATCCACATCAGAGTAGTCGTAATGCCAAGTTCCCGGTTCCGTTTCAGTTGTTGTAGAATATCCAATACAATAGTTTGCGTATGACTATTCCACGTAGTATTTTGTAAGCTCTTTAGTACGCTGAGGGAGTCCGTCAGGATGACGACTTTGTCCATGTTGGTACTTTGGCTATATCTGATGGCTTCCAGCAGGGCTTTTGCTTCAGCTGTATAGATGGATGCCTCTTCGGGTAGCGAAAATTGAGTCGATTTACCTGTGTTTGGACAGAAATATGCCGCTCCTACTCTATTATTTCCAGTGGTTTTCGATCCGTCTGTGAATATTTTAAGAGTGCTGTTGTCTGGTTTTGATAGGAATCTGGATATTTTGTGGATCAAATTTCCGGATTTGGCTTCCTCCCAGAGGATTGTGTGGGTTCTTTCTAGACGAAGCTCGAAAGGTTCTTGAAAGATTGGGAGCATATTATACGAGGATAGTTTGTCTTTGTATTTTAGCCAGAATTTATAGGCGTTTAACAGGGGAAGACGAGCTCGACTTTTCGCTCTATTTGCTATGGTTGATAAACTCTCGAGACGTTCATGAATGGGGTGGTTATTGAGTGATAATCTTTCCATTAAAAATTTTTCAGTTAGGTATGCTCGTCGAATGTGGAGCGGAGGTTCCCCTGATTCTACTACGAGTAGTAATGCATTTGTGGGAGTGGATCGAACGGCTCCTAAGCAGGCTCTAAGGCAGCGTGATTGTAGTCTATCTAGTTTGTTCAGGGCATCTTTCCTAGCGTTTTGATAAAACATGCTGCCGTAGTCGATTAGTGGTCTGATCAGAGATCGATATATGAGGAGTAGGCTTTGAGAGTGAGCGCCCCACCAGACGCCAGATACCATTTTTATTATGTTGAGGTGGGATATGGTTTTTGTTATCAGTTGATCTATGTGTTGGCCCAGTTGAGGCGATGGTCCAGTATCATCCCGAGGAATCGGCCTTGTCTTTTCAGAGCTAGACTATATGGCCCTAACTGTAGGTTGCTGGAGTTGTAGAGGATTTTCCTTTTGGAGAAGTAAACCACTGATGACTTTGCGTTGGATAGGTCTAGTCCGTTGTTATGTAGCCAAATGTAAAGGGCTGTGATAGCTTCGCTCAAAAGAGTGAGGACTTCATCCTGAGTATCACCGATGGCGTAGATCATCACATCGGCTGCGAATTGTAAAGAGATTATTCTAGTCGGAATATGAGAATTAATGTCCATTGAGTATATCAAGTATAGAAGCGGGCTTAATATAGCTCCCTGAGACAGGAAGACTATGCGCGGACCTATCTTGTTATTCTTCGAACTGACGAATATTATTCTGCCACAAATTTCTTCGGGATTCCTAGGATTTGCTATTTATGCATGAGGATGGATATGTTAACTTTATCGTAAGCGGATTGTATGTCTAGGAACATCGCTCCGAGGAATTGTTTATTAAGAAAGGTGAGGTTGATATCTGAGGTCAGTATAGCGAGGTTGTTTGTCGTGTTTTTCCCTTTTCTGAATCCGGTTTGGGAGTTAGGTATCAAGTTCTTCGCTTCCACCCACCATTCTAATCTATTTTTTATTAGTCGCTCTAGCGTTTTTCCTACGCAGGACATAAGTGATATAGGTCTATAGGAAGTCGCTGCCAGGGGGTCTTTGTTGGATGTGATTTGTATTTCGATCTGTTTGCTTCTTATGTATCCGCGAACAGTGGGTAAAGCGTTTCGTTAAAGCCAGTGCGAGAGGAGTCAACACTCTGTGGTCGATAAAGCAAATTGGACGGACTTTCTTGTTGGCTGAGTGAGCCTGGCAGTTCGCCCGTATGACACATTCTCAACACTGTGTTCATCTAATCAGCTGTCTCTAAAATAAAGCAGCTCTACGATGAAGGTTGCGGAAACGAAAATATCTTATTCGCTGCAGTAGAAGGTTTCTCTTTGACTATAAAACTACGGAAAAACGCCCCTCAAGAGAACTGTTTGTTTAGGAAACTATTACATCAAATGCAATATTGCTGTAGGCCATTTTTCCTCAGTTGCTCAGTAAATTAAATCATACATTGGACATACAAGGAGACAGTTTAAAACCAGGTACAAACAACACAAGTGGGCTCTTAAGTGCAGCAACCTCTCCACATTCCCTGAACATCTAATAGAATATGATTACTCACCAAGAGACATCAACACAGACATGCAAAGCCTCACAGTCAACAATCCCTCTAGAAGAAAACTATTATATTCTGTAAGCAGTAAACAGTGGTAAGCAGGTACTGAATGACCACTTAAATATAAAAAACAAAACGCTGTTCAAATTGGTAGACATACATTAATCCTACAGGAAGAAGAACAACAAATAAAATAAACCTAAGAGGTCCATAAACTCACACACAATTGGAAAAAAATTAGCAAAACATCACTCTCTCACGCATTTTCAAAGCTGGCATTATCGGCGCACCGCCATGACAGTAAGAAAATAAGTGAATAGTGATTGACACAATGTTTACATCCGGTGTGCGACAGCAAAGGCAAGTGGCTTTAGCGGAAACATGCTTTAGGGATAAAGCAGGGATGTATTGTTACGAAACCGGAGAACTAATGTAAATAGTAAAATGCAAATAATCAGAAAATGTTTCTGGTTAGAATTATATTAAACATTATATAAAAGTTTGATAAGAAAACATAAAATTTCAATATAGATTCGTCGCTAATGACACCTCGACGATTGATGAAACGCGTACGCCATTAAACCTTACAAAAACAGGGGCACTGGCGTTATTTTTATCATTTTAATACTAGAACAAAGATTCGTGTTGAACTCTATTCAATATTTTTAGGAGTATTTTTTTATCATCATTCATTACGAGCTCACCCTGTTCGCTGATATAACTGATAACAGCAGCGGAAAGAAACAGGGACTCAGGCAATAAGCACAATAACTGTTTCCCATGTGTCCGGTAGCATGACTTACAAGGGGAGATCGCCAACTGTAAAATTCAGATTCGATTCATACTGTGTGTTATAAAAGGTCATGGTCAGAGGTGTAATGTTGCAAAGGAATAACATGAACTTCTTCACTCATTGGCATTGAAATATTCCGTTGCATTCAAATAATTTCTACGTCAGGTACCACCGCCCAAACATTGCTTAACGCGACTATAGAAGTTGACGGTTCAAAAAGTTGCCCCCAGCGAGATTCGAACCGGCGACGACGGGCTTATGAGGCATAGAGCTTGCTCGCTGCGCCTCGCTCCCCTTAAAATATACCTTAAGTAGAAAGTATCTGAACGGGACGGAATATTTCAATGCCGATTTTGTCGACTACGGAGAAGACGCGCATGTTACGACTTTGCCACATTACTCCTCTGGCCATGACATAGTATGAATAGAATCTTAAATTTACTCCTTGTTAGTATGCTTCTGTTATGTCTTGGGGTGTAAAGCTAGTTCGCCTCCTCGTGGTGCACCCTGGGTAATGCTAAATGAACTAGCCCATACTGGCAGTCAGACAATCCTGAAGGATCTCCTGACTAAGACACTAATTCATCTCAACTAGCACCTGCGATATGAACAAGATACCTGTCATTCGATAAATAAATAAATGTTATGTCTTATTTCGTTATTAAGCTCTTCACCTTGTCATAACCGGTAGATAGAACCTTTTGGCTTGGAAACACACAGCAAAATAACAGAAGATTTCAAAACGTGGTGAGATTACTCTCAAGTTTGTTAGGAGATACGAATCGCTCCTATGAAAATTCTCAAGCTTTTCGTATTGTAACTAGCCTCAGAAATGACGGGTTGAACTTAGAGATCTGGCAATTAATTTCCTTACGGTTGCTTGTAGCTCCTTCAATTAACAGAGGCGGCTTGAAGTCACTCTGCTCTGTCCCCACTCCGCTGCCCTTACCCCTACATGCGAAGGGGAAATTTACCACTCGCTCACTTGGACACAGCACTCAGCTCGGATAGGTAGGGTTATGAGGTGATGAATAGGGGCGACTGAAATATGTCCTTGAACCGCAAGTCCGAAGTGAACAGTTGTTATTAACCTTAAAAATGAATTAACGTGGAATATATTTCTTAATTGACTGTGACAGCAATATCTCTGAGCAGAGAGTATAAAAACCATCTACATTTACTGAATATAAATAAACATAAAGCAACTTATAATTAATATATTAATTTAAACACAAATCATACTTTCAGTGTTCTGACAATCCATTTCTTCGTGGATGTTTAACTAAACAGAAATTCTAATAAAGCTCATAACCTCAGTTTTGTTTTAGCATCTCTGGTGGTTCTTAGTTCGATAACGAAGGCTAGGTGGATGACGTCAGCGTTACGGTCACGATTACGCACAGACCAAAGTAGCTTTTTACGATCTTCAAAGCACTTAATATGTGACGTCTAGAACGTAGAGTTTTGGCAGTTCATTTTTCTAACTTACGAAAACAGTTACAGAGAACATAGCGATAATATCTTCATCGAATATAAATAGCTACTAACACGTCAAAAATAATGATTGCAATTTTCTGGCAGTTCATTTTCTCGCAACTGCTTAACTAAATACAGTTGTAATTACATAAGGCTTCTAACCGTAATATTGATATAGTGTAGGACATATATCTTACTTTAATGAAATAGCGATATAGATCAAATTTTCTCGGGAAATTACCCGAGTGATAACGTTTCTATAACAGAAACGTTTTCACTCGGCTAGTTTCCCGAGAAAATTTTATCTATATACAACGCCGAGAAAGCCTTCACTCTTATATGTAATAGCGATATATTTGGACAGAGATTGTAAGAAAACATCTACATCTACTGAGTATAAATTAACATAATGCAACTAATAGTTCATATGTTGATTGAAAAGCAAAACATACATTTGTTTCAGTAATATGGTAATTCATTTATTCACGGTTGCTTCACTGAATAGTATTGTTGTTAAATAACCCTAATAATCTCGAGGTTGTAGTAATATCTATGACCGCAATTAGTCTCGTGACGAAGGCCGGGCGCGTGACGTCAGCGATACACTGATACAGAGACCAAAGTATTTATTTATACAGATAGATCGAGCAGGGTTTGTTGTAATAGTATCTGCTCGGTCTCCACAACCAATGACCGCGTCCTGGTTTGCCGGTGGAGACAAGCCTATGAGAACCACGTTATCTGGCTACGCGTGCCGGCACGGGCAAGAGGAGTCGGTTCTCTCTGTGGACTACGCACTGCCACAAGAGCACGAACACGCTTTACAGCCTCCTTGAAGATAGGTCACTACTCATAAGGACTCTGCAACGGTCGTAAAGACGTTTTAGTAGCCTGCAAGCGACCGTGAGCTCTAGAGCAGTCACGAGAGGGCGCTAAGGTGACCTGGCAGTGCGCTTGCACAACAGTCGTTCTCCACAGATAATGCGTGCTGAATCAAGTCCTCTCCAGCTAGAAATCATAAATCTTTCATCCTGCCTGTTTCTGATCGTTCGTTAATCCCTTACTGCTTTACGCCTCGTCGACGGCTAAGGTCATTAGAGGCGGGATGGGACTGGGGACAAGGAATGGGAAGGAATTCGGCCATGAACTTTTTGAAGGAAGCATCCCGGAATTCTCCTGGAGTGTTTTGGGGAAACCATGGAAAACCCAAATCTGGATGCCCGGACGGGGATTCGAACCGACGTCCTCCTGAATGCAAGGCCAGAGCGTTAACCGTTCAACCACCACGCTCGATCGTTAATCCGAATCAACAGTTTAGGGTTCTAAATATGATCGAAGAAAATGATGAGAAGGTCACAGAATTCAGCTGTTACGAAATCCCACATTTTAGCAAATCTCGTGAGAGATATGTTAGAGTTCACATAATAATAAACCATTTATTCTTCTTCTATTGTTTTATCCTCTTTGGGGTACGATTAATCAGTCACTTCTTTGCATGTTGTTCTTTGCTTTGCGCCCAGTATTTCTTCATTCTCTCGGACCTTTTTCTTCTCTCCTCTTCCGAGATGATAGGTTTCGACATTATTTTAGATTTTTTTGGAACCTGATCCTTTCATCATTAAATCATATCTGCGTTGTTCTATCAAGTAATTACTTTTCTATAATTTTTAATTCTCTTAAGTCTTTTCAAATTTCTGTGAACCAATTAAGCTTCGTTATGTGGCTATGTAAGATATAAAAAAAATTGGTTGGTTAGTCTACCAGAGATCATTCTGAGAAGATGTCAATAGAAATTTAGTCTCCTTTTGCACATAGTATCTGAGAGTTTTTCAATTTTTTTGTAGAGAGTTTTATTCTTAATGTACACTATTTTATTATCTTGAAATTTTGTTCCTATGATTTTTACTAAAAAATTTCTTTCTTTTAGTTCTAGTTGTATCTGCCCTATGCGATTCATGGTTAGAGTTTCTGCTGCGTATAATGCTTCCGGCTTTACCACTGTTTTGTAATGCTTAATTTTGGACCTTCAAGAAAAGGATTTCTTGTTATATATCTCTCTTGTCAATTGGAAGGCCAATCCAAGTTTATTTTTTCTGGATTCTATTGCCTTATGTTCTGTTGCATTCCAACTAATCCATTCCCCCCCATATTTAAATTATTTTACTATTTCTATTTTTTGTTCTTGAACTTTTAAATAGTTATTTTGATGTTTGTTGTTTGTCATTATTTTCGTTTGTTTCAAAGGAAATTGTAAGACCTATTTTAGCTGCTTGTTTCTCTAATTCAAGGGTTTGTTATTTTGCTTCCTCCATTGTTTTAACGAACAGGGCCGTATCATCCGCAAAGGCAATGCAATTGATTTTTAGATTCTTCTTTTTGCAACACAGTCAATTCCACTTTTTATATTTTTGTTCCATTGTCTTATTACCTTCCCAAGTGCACAATTAAACAATAACGGCGAAAAAGTTCATTCCCTTGCTTTACCCCTGTTCTTATTTCAAATTAACCATTTATAATGTAATGGTACGATTTTCTTCACTAATTGGTACAGGTGCGTATTTCAGTAGCAACATTACTTCATTTAATTAATTTAATGGCGATGGAGCATTCGCTTCTGTGGCAATTTCCTGAAACATTTCATTTTCCACTTTCTTATACCAACCTAAATTTTCACTCTACAATTTTAACTTTAAATTCTTTCAGCACTCTTGGTAAATAAGTCATCACTTCCCTTAGTAATTAATTCAAACAGCTAACTCCCTTACATACGAAATAAATTTATCACAGCTGTTGGTCATGGTTAGCTTTTCCTCTCCATGCACCAATATCTTTCCACGCCTCTTCATCAATATATACCTTGTGTACTCCCAGAAATCTCTTCTCCCTCCTCCCGTCTTCCAATGAACCCCATTCCATCTCCTTTTGATATATGATTGTATTCTGCAGTAATTTCTAGAGACATATCTAGCAGCCCATCATTTCCCCCCCCCCCCCCCTCCGCTCCTATAACTCTTGTATTTGATACCTAATATGCATTACAGTACCACATTCAAGCATCGATCATACTCAAGTTTTGCGGCTGAATTTTCTCACTTCTCTGGTACATCGTCCCATCACTGTTTCCAATAAACGAAGTACTTTGAACCCGTTTCCTATTAACTTCCTAATGAGTTCTGAACAGTTGGATTTCTTATTAAATATTATACATACATATTCACATTTCAAGTCTTTAACAAGCAATTCCTTCGTCACCTTATAAGCAGAATCGAACTTCTTTTTTCCCCCCCCTTATCTGTGTGGCTACTATTCTGGATAGATATCCTGTCCAAATCTCCCTGCAGCTTTTGGCGGTTTTTTTACCCTGATTTGTTCTTTTATATTTATCTCTCCGATCACAACCACACTAGTAGATCTATTTACGTTTTTACTAAATAGCAATTAAATACAACTAGCGACTGCAGAAGAAATAATTACTTAGAAATTCAACTTGTTGGCACCTCTGGTAATAGTTTAATGCGAGGCTACATAGCAACTTTCGCTTTCAATGTATCTTAATTTTCTCCCATGCTCCCAGGAAAGGCGATCGGTTGATTTTTCTACACGAGAAAGTCAGCGACCTATAATGGTCGACTGGTTCCATAACAGTATTAATATAGCCACCGACCGCCGAGTATGGCAGGAGCAGAAGTGGTATTGCGAGACATAACTGCTCTGCCGTGCGTCACTCCCTGCTTTTAAGGAAACAGCCGCCTACGGTGTAGTTTGTGATTTTCCTCGGGTGCGTTCGCTCGATTAAATCCACGGCACCGCTATATGATGCATTTCATCTGAATCTAGGGGAGCTTACGGCAGCAAACAAACTTAATTGTATTTTTTTTTTTTTTAACTGCTTTGCGTCTCTCAACACCGAGGTCTTTAGAGACGGGAAAGGATGGGGGGCAAGGATGGGGGCAAGGAATGGGAAGGAATTCGGCCATGGCCTTTTGAAGGAAGCATCCCGGCATTTGCCTGGAGTGATTTTGGAAACCATGGAAAACCCAAATCGGGATGCCCGGACGGGGATTCGAACCGCCGTCCTCCCGAATGCGAGGCGAGAACGCTAACCGTTACACCACCACGCTCGGTGCTTAATTGTATCAAGTGATTCTGGAGAAGAGGTTCAGAAAGGTATGAACAGTTATTTCACTGTTGGTATTTATCAGGATCAATTGGAGAGAGGTATAATCCCTCCCAAAGTCTTGATGCTAAATGGGTGTGTGTGTAATTTTTTTTTTTTTTTTTTGCTAATTGCTACGCATCGTGACGTGAAAGTCATTAGAGACCCGAAAGGACTAGAGACAAGGAACGGGAAGCAATTAAACGAATCGCCTGGAGTGATTTGGAGAAACCATAGAAACCTGAAATCTGTATGTCCGGATGGGGATTCGAACGCGGGCTCTCCTAAATGCGATGCCAGAGCGTTACCGCTCACCCGCCACGCCCAGTGTTAAATGCGGCGGTGGCATGAAAAATGGTGCCAACCACCTATTTTACCGCGAGGGTTTTTCCGGTTCGGTAATTTCCAGTTTAAAAACATATTCTTAAATTCTCTGCAATAGTCTCAGAGCTATGATGGAATGTTTTCGACATGTCCATAAGCACAGGCTGTATTACAACGGAAATGCTGCTCTTGCGATTAAATACAGCAGTATTATGACGTTATTAGTGAATACTGTAGTAGCTGAATCGCGATATTCAGTAGACCCACAAAATGTATTTAACTTCCAGTCCATTTTACGAGTCCTCATCTTCCGAGCAGGATGCTAGACACAGTCGAAACTGGAGCATGTTTTTTATAGTCTGATCTTCTCCTCAGTCGCAATTGATGTCATCGACCCCAGCATAGGTTAACCTTGGATCTGCACAGTCCTGATCTCAGCCATCCCTTGTAATAGCCAGGCAGTAAAGTTCAGACAATCTTCCTTATCCACAATGAAGGGGAGCCTTACCTTCCCATAATTGTAATCTGTCTTTCTTAGTTGTATTTGTAACTTCCTCTGATATTCTAAGGAAATTTTTCCTGGAATTCAGCCCTTGCCTGTGTGGCAAGTGCCCTTAATGGATGAGTTGTTCGAAGATCCACTTTCCTCCTTCCTTGTTCGCGGCTATTTCTCTTCGAAATGGAGGTGATGCTATTACTGCGAGGCGGTGAAGTTATTCGAGTAAAGTGGATCTTAAACAGGCTGTTACAATTCTGCGGGTGTCGTTGAGAACTAGCTTGTGATCGGTTGTACCATACTGGACAAGCTTAATCTGCCGCCGAATTACACCGTGGTAAGGCAGAAGTCTGAATGATTTCAGTTTGCCTATCACACTGTAAACCAATGATTTTTTAATGTTAACCACAACATCAAAAAATTCCAATTGACTTCCATGGAAATAAATTTAAAAAAATACTATTTCTTGGCAGAAGAAGCGAACGATAGGTACAATCAAATCCTGCTTCAAATAATATGTGAGAGGCACTGCGTAATGTACGTAGATACTTGAGGCGATTATAATAGAGGCGGTTCAAATCCCCGTCCGGGCATCCAGATTTGGGTTTTCCATGGTTTCCCAAATCACTCCAGGCAAATTCCGGGATGCTTCCTTGTAAAGGCCATGGCCGAATTCCTTCCCATTCCTTGCCCCCCATCCTTTCCCGTCTCTAAAGACCTCGCTGTTAAGAGACTTTAAGCATTTTAAAAAAAATTGATTATAATAGACTACCAGCAATATGTGCTTATCGTATATTATCGATTACATTCAGATGCAAAAGTGAAAGTGTTCTTTTACAGATAAAGCTAAGTACCTACGAAAAAATGTGTGACGGATTCATCAACTACCGTCTGGAATATATCACATTACTTAATTAATGACCCTTAAGACTTAGTCTGCTGATATTATAAGTATTTGTTTGTTCATCTCAATCTAAGCCACTTCGGTAACTTACATTCCATGTCTCAAGTATGTTGTTGTTGTTGTTGCATGACCTTGGTTAAGTTGCACAACTGAATGCAAAATCAGTTAATAAGACAGTGCCAGAGACGAACGCAGCTTTGAGTGTGCGTTCCGAATTCTTCTAAGCAGGTGTTTCTTAACGTTTCTTGACCCGAGGAGCAGAAAAAGTGTCAAAAATAATTTTACAGACCACTAATTACTATTTATACTGACTTATTTCTTACCTATTTATGTATTATTAATGTCTGGGATATATTTTTATTTAACGTTATAACATAATTAATATAAAAGTATTTTTTGATTTCTACAGAAACTTAGTTCTGAATCTGAAAGTGAACTATTAAATTTTAATTACATATAGACCAGACAGACTCTTAATATTATTTTTTACGAAATAAATAATAATGTTGCTATAGGCTGGATAATACATTATACCATTGACCTACATGTACAAAAGAAAATAAAAGGTATTGGACCTTACATTTTTCATTTTTGTTTACTTTAGCACTCTCATGTTACCTACCAACCCTGCCACGTACCGTGGTACTTAACACCTACACCAACAGAAAAGTCATTTATTTAATCCTTAGACGAATGGTGTTCTTTTATACATCAACTAGAAATGGATAGAATATTGTAGGAACAATGTTGTCCTTTCCGCATCCTGGAAATGCCAGATATTTGCACGGTGATTGAAATAGAAAATTATTAATATTCTTCCTGCAAACTAACTGAACCATCTTCGCGGACCACAAGTTGAGAAATACTGTTCTAAGCAATGAATAAAATAATATCTTGCCTTTAGTGAAATAGGTTTGTAAAATATTCTGTTTGCTTATGGCTTTACGACTCGTCGTCGTCGATGTCATTAGATGCGAGATAGGACTGGGGGCAACGAACAGAGAGAAATTAGGCTACGGCCTTTTTGAAGAAATAATTCTGGCATTCACTTGGACTGACTTCTGAAACTATATAAAATCGGAGACTCGAACTTGCGTCCTCCCGAAGGCGAGGCCAGAACGGTAATTGGGGGTTATACAGGGTGTTACAAAAAGGTGCCGCCAAATTTTCAGGAAACATTCCTCACACACAAATAAAGAAAATATGTTATGTGGACATGTGTCCGGAAACGCTTACTTTCCATGTTAGAGCTCATTTTATTACTTCTCTTCAAATCACATTAAACATGGAATGGAAACACACAGCAACAGAACGTACCAGCGTGACTTCAAACGCTTTGTTACAGGAAATGTTCAAAATGTCCTCCGTTAGCGAGGATACATGCATCCACCCTCCGTCGCATGGAATCCCTGATGCGCTGATGCAGCCCTGGAGAATGGCGTATTGCATCACAGCCGTCCACAATACGAGCACGAAGAGTCTCTACATTTGGTACCGGGGTTGCGTAGACAAGGGCTTTCAAATGCCCCCATAAATGGAAGTCAAGAGGGTTGAGGTCAGGAGAGCGTACTAACCTACTAACGAAACTAAAATGAGCTCTAACATGGAAAGTAAGCGTTTCCGGGCACATGTCCACATAACATATTTTCTTTGTTTGTGTGTGAGGAATGTTTCCTGCAAGTTTGACCGTACCTTTTTTGTAACACCCTGTATATCGTATCACGTTCACAAGTTATTCCTCTAATAAAGTCTTAATAAAAACGTTTCAAAGGTGTATGGAATGTTAAATTTCCCTTATTAAATTAATTTTAACTGTTTAATGTACTTAGCTTAACAGTTAAAACCAATGATATTATTTTATGTAGCAATAATAAAGTTAATATTGTATAGCAACCACAAAAATGATTTGTTTCAAGATTTTTCACCTGCTTTCCTTGCCACGAATCTCATCATTCTTTTTGGGTCTCTAAATGCAAGATTTGTAACTGAGTTTAGCAGTCAAATATTTCAAATATAAACAGAGGGAATTAGTATTGATGTGCTGATTTTTAATTTATAAAACTGATTACATCTTGCTGTTTTTAGCATATTAAATCTACGCTCATGTCTTCCGGGCTTTTATTTTTATCAACAGTTATGACGAAAGGTAACAAATGTATACTGCGTGTCCAGCTTTCGTATTAATTAGATTTTGAAGCTTGAAGAACAAATTTAATGTCAGAAAAATAATTGGATTGGTCAGTAAGTGGAGCAGAAACTTACAGGCTTATTATGTTGTCATCAATGATAGGTTAGTTGATGGACAGAACAATGGTAACATGGTTTTAGCCAAGGATGTTCAAGTGAGCCTCAGTTGGTGGACTATATGCAAGATATTTTGGATGAATTGGACAAAGAAGTCCAAGCTTATAGAATTGGACTAGATCTCTTCAAGGGATTTCAGAAAGTCAGCCATAACATGGTCGTAAATAACGTAAAAACTAGTGGAGTGAATAAAAAAGTATTTTGGTGGGTAAAGCAATTCTTAAAAGTTATGAAGGAAATAGATAGAGAAGGAAATTTAATATCAAAAGGGCTGGAAGTGAAAATGTCATTTCTATTTCTTATTCTAATGATTGATCGGGTTAATGATGTACGGTCCGACGTTAGGTTTTTGCAAGTTTTAGGTTGTGATATAATCGAATCCAAACGGTAGATGTGAACAACTACAGGGTGACCTGCACAGGATATCTAATGTTTGGGTCAACGTGGGATATGGATAAATACCAAGAAGGTTCAGTTGATTAGGTACTACAGAATGGTGGACGAATTAATTCTTGAAGGCATTAAGTGTAAATGTCTTGCCATTACATTTTACGGTATTACACATTTTATAGGTGGTAGAAGAACGTTTCGAAACTCTTTACAAAAAGGGTAGGGTGATGAGGGAATGTACCAGGGAATGAGAGAATCGGGTTACAAAATCTTGGTCAAACCACTGCTTGAAAATGGTGACGTACTTTTAGGTGATGTGGTTTGCTTATCAAAAACAGTATTTGGGTGGGGTCCAAAGGAAGGGAAGCTTGAAATGTTTGCGCCAATTACGACAGAACCAAATAAGTAGCTGATGCGATAAAGGAGATGGGTTTGGAGGCTTTGGAAGATGGGAGAAGAGAGTACTGGAAATGTATAAGGGGAATACTGGCGATGGGGCATGGATGGATATTGGCAGAAGAATTTGGATTAGTACTTGGAAAGGAAGAGATGGTTATGAGTAGAAGCTAGCACTTGATTTCTTGCATAGAGGAGTCTCAAAATTTTTCTTCTGTAAATAAAAAATTCATTAATTGGAATAAATTACCAATGTAATTAGTTCACGAGAAATATGAAATTGACAATAGCTAAACCCATGCCTAGAAAAGAATCGGATGTACGGTTATTCAGACACCAACAAGAAGTGACATTAAGTAATATTCTAATGGAGACTAGATAATAATGCCACTAATGGAGATAATTAAACAGTATTTAATAATCTGATGTTGAGTCATTAACTGTATATGTCAAAGGAATCGAAAAAATAGGCAGATACTGAGAAAAATATTCGGTCCCAAGATCGAAGACGGCATCTGGATGTCTCAGGATAACTGTATTCACTACCGAACGATTCACCTCACTCGCACGGAAAAGACGCGTGAAATTCTAGGCTCGTATAGCACAAATGGATGACTCGAGACTAACCAAAATATTTTTCAACATCGTCAACGAACCCCAACAAACCAAAGCACGCTGGTTTATAGAAACCCACAAGGACCTTGCAAAATCAAACTAGATCGACTTACATCTACACGCATTATATGTAAACAGTTAATCACTTCACATAAATTTGCCCCTAAAATACCAACAGCAAAAAATCTGAAACTCAGAAGCGCAGGGACACAAGAGAGTCGTAGAGTCCACAGCGAAAGGATAAGGAGGTTTCGGGAAGATAAGACGAACAGCAAGAAGAATAAGAGGGACAAACCGATCGTGGTGGTGTAACGGATAGCGTTCTGGCCTCGCATTCGGGAGGACGGCGGTTCGAATCCCCGTCCGGGCATGCAGATTTGGGTTTTCCATGGTTTCCCAAATCACTCCAGGTGAATGCCGGGATGCTTCCTTAAAAAGGCCATAGCCGAATTCCTTCCCATTCCTTGCCCCCCATCCTATCCCGTCTCTAAAGATCTCGCTGTTGAGAGACGTAAAGCAGTTTAAAAAAAAGAAGAAGGACAAAGCAAATTAATGGTTCCACGCGATCCTTAGTGGGTTAAAAGATAAAATAAATAAATAATAATAATCTCATATTGAGTTACAATTTTTTATTTTGTTTGTGTTTACCAAGCAATGTTAATATTTCCTGCTAACCCTTTGCCATTTGACGGGATACATTCGACACGCAATTTAGGCTGAAGTGAGGGTTTCCCCACGTAAAGCTAGTCTGAGGCTTCGAGTTGTCTAGATCGTGTTCTGCGGGGCAGCTTCGGCAATACGCGACGCACAAGTGATGTGACTGCCCTGTGTAACGGGGGTAGCAGCACCTGAAGGGAAAATCGTTGCTGAATACAATACATTTAGGGTGTGTCCTTTTATCGGGTTATAACTGTCAACCTCTGTTGGAAGTATTCTTAATTTTCTCAGCTTTTACTTACTTACTTGATATATCACACATAAATTACTACATTCTGCGTTCTCTGTTATAGATTATACGATTATAATCTAACCCTCCCGTCATACTTTGTATCAGATTTAGAATAATGCATGGAAAGAAGTAAATGACCACGTGCATAAGCAAACATTCGCTTTTGTGCATAAGATAGTAGGAAAATTTTCATTTGAAAGTAAAGATGTCAGAGATTGAAATAAATTACCAAGAGAAGTGAAAATACTATACCAAAAACTCTGAAGAACTTTAAAATTAAAATTCGTAAATGGCAGAAGTGGATGGGAAGAAGAATTTAACACTCAAAATATATAAGATGATAATTAAAAAATAATGAAAAGGGGTGTGTAGATGACTAGATGCGCAATTAAATTCAATTTAATTTTATTTACTGAAACGGAAAATTATACCCCACCTTTCTCTCTTTCGTCTACATAAATCAACTTTTTGAATTTCATTTGAAATAGAATTTTTTTTCCAGCCTTTGATACATTATGCTGCACGCATCTTTCTATACAACTACATCTCCTTTATCGGCAGCAGCCGTAACAATCTTTATACGATTCGTTTTTGAACTTAACTTCCAATTATTAAACATAACAACGTATGAAGTTCATCTCTTGCAGCTTTCGTTACATCTCTCTCTCTCTTGTTTATCTCTTCTCGTATTATATAAAACACCTCCTTGTCATCGAGTCTCCTATGGTCAGCTTTATTCTTTGCTATTTAAGATGTTCCAAAACACTGCTACAATTATTGATATTCATGACATTTCAAACACATAACAAATATATTTACATTTAAATACACAGCTTCAAAGCAGCGTGATGAATGTCTTTTATAATGTTTTAGTAGTTTTTCACCATATCTACAGCTAGTGCAGTACCTGTTTAAAAAATGTCTGTAACACTACTCACTACTGAATAAATGCGAAACTGTTAAATATTTTGAGACGTGTAACCGGTGGCGTAAAAATTAAAACAGCTATAGATCTACGTAGGTGAATGTACGGAAAATGGAACAACAGTTTGAGTGTTTAGCACGCGTAACCATGACGTACGTGATCAAGACGCAAACACTGGTTGAGTTGGCCTTCACATTCGGTATAGCAAGGTTGCCGTCCAAGTAAACCTTTCAAAAGTGGAGAATTTATGATATCCTTGATGGTGTACAGAGAACATACTGAGAACAATATGAACCCGGCATCACCAAGAGTAAATTAATAGTATGTTAGTGATATTTTTAATGCATTTGATTTTGCTTTTGGCTTTACGCCTTGTCGACGTCGATGTCATTAGAGGAGGGAAAGGACGGGGGCAAGGAATGGGAAGGAATTCGGCCATGTAATTTTAAAGGAAGCATCGCGGCATTCGCCTGGAGTGATTTGGGGAAACCATGGAAAACCGAAATTTGGATGCCAGGACGGGGATTCGAACAAGCTTCCTCCCGAATCCCAGTCCAGAACATTACATTTTAAATACAAATTTCCCATCAAAGCGCACAGTATTAGAGTAAAAACGAATTTAGTGGGAGATATATTCTACGCAATGTTTACTTAAGTTTAGAATATCGCGTGCGAATCAGTATTTATAAGACATACCGACGAAATGACAATCAACAAAAACAAGTATAATATCTGCGTGAATCAAGCTTCGTTTACACGCAAAAAAAGAAAAATGATTAATTTTGATACATTTTTTCTCTAAATGTAAAAATTATTGTTTTATGTAATGAATTGTGTTTCCTCCATTATAAGGAAATGTTTGGAGTTGTTTCTTTCCAGAAAGCTTTGTTGACATGCGACCCGATATTTGGGGTGGGCTAATAGACTACAATGCTAATATCTCGATATTGTTGGCCATTTCGTCAATTGCGGTAGGATCAATTTTTTATGAATAATTTACACGCCAATGCAATTGAATATGTTGTTTTTATTTTCCGCACGCATTTCACTTCATTCTCTGAGGCTTCTTCAGCGGTTCTGACAGTTGATTAAATTTGTTCTGTGTTACAATTTTAGATATGAAAATTAAGATATATACAGATACAAGCTTAATTACATTTTTACATGATCACATTATCTTATGATTGTGCCGTGTTTCCGCATCAGTTGTATCTGTAATAGCAGTATTTTGCATTACAGTTGTTTGTTGCACTTTGGATATTGCACTATAGATATTGTGATGGCTTACATTGGTTTAGAGTGTAGTGAACTTCGCTGCGCGGTAGGTTTCTTTATCGTTTGGCTTGTTTTTTTATCGGTTAGTGGGGCGCTTTTAAATATGTCTCTGTGCTTAGTTCGGTGTGTTTAGTGTATTATTATTATTGGCTGTGTCTTTTAATACACTTTAATAATAATATAATAATACACTAAACACCCTGAACTAAGTACAGAGGCATATTTAAAAGCGCGCCACCCACCGATATAAACAGAAGCCAAACGATAAACAAACCTGCCGCGCAGCGAAGTTCACTCTACACTAAACCAATGTAAGCCATCACAATATCTATAGTGCAGTGAAAGTGACACGAAGTTACTCCCAAAGATCCAACAAACAACTGTAATGCAAAATACTGCTATTACTGATACAACTGATGCGGAAACATGGCACAATCATAAGCCAATGTGATCACGTAAAAATGTAAGTAAGCTTATATCTGTATATATCTTAATTTTCATGTGCAGAGCTTATATCTGTATGTATCATAACTTTCATGTGTAAAATGGTAACCCTGAACAAATTTAATTAACAGTCAGAACCGTTGAAGATGCCTCAGAGAATGAAGTGAAACGCATGCGGAAATTAAAAACAACATATTGAATTGCATTGGCGTGAAAATTATTCATAAAGAAATTGATACAATGCTAATGTGTAGGCTTGCACCCTATGTTGGCATTCCAAGGGAAAGACTTTCAAAATAAAGAATTCGTGGCTTTTATTTGAGGTATAACGATATGGGAATGAGTAATCCTGCTTCAGGGCACTCTTGTATGTATATCGTATTTTATTATAGTAGTCAGCATCTCTAGTCATTTCTGCGTAAAGTAAACGACTGAAGTAGTTTAAACAACTTTTTGTTCCTTTTGTTTCTGACTTAACGCCTCGTCGATGTCGATGTCATTAGGGTCTGCATAAGGCAGGGAGCTAGGAATGGAAAGGAGTTCAGCCATGGCTGTCTAAAAGAAACGGTCCCGGCATTGGCCTGCAGTGTTTTGAGGAAACCATAGATAACCCAAATCTGAATGGCAGGTCGGGGATTCGAACCGGCGCCCTCCAGAATGCGAGGCCACCTACGACGATCGGTTCTATGCAGTAGTATTGTAGTTTCCTTTTCATCCTGAAAGTATGATTAGAAATAAATATGCCAGGGCGTTGTCTCACTTCTTCAATTTCGTCGCTTTCGGATTTAGGTCCAAGATAAGTTGACTGACTGCGGGAAATTGTGAATTTATCACTAAGTGCTGGCGCAAATTGCCCTTTCAGACAGGCCAGTTAACCTATCTCGACCGTTAAACCTCAAACACACACGATTTGCAGAATCCACTAGCAGTCAGAACCCTTCTCTAAGCTTTTATGATATTTCCTACGTACTTTCCTGAGATGCGGTTTCCATTTTTTTTTTTTTTTTTTTTTTTTTTCCCCAACATTCCTACAATATGTAACGGTAACACATCACGTCAGCTTATAAATATAGAGGTGATCATAAATCAGTGTTTACTTGTGTATATTGTAAATTGGAATATAAAATATTAATAACATATTTTGAAGAATCTTTGGCAGCACAGAGGAAACGGGAAACAGGAATCCTGACCAAACCGAGGAAGATAATGGATAATTGAAGTTTGTATGGGATTATAGATGTTGGAAGACGAAGGAATATTTTGAAAGAGAAAATTGAATTAAGTTGAAATTAAATTGAACGAATTATGATTAGAATAATGTTTTTATGAAGACGCAACATGTTGGATAGTTTGACTTGTATGGAAGTTGATTTATTTAAAATAGTCATTGGTTAAGTAACGAGAATTAAGATCCGAATAGTGACTAATAAAATAAAAGTTTTAAAGTAGGACCATCGGGGAATGAGAGGATATAAGTACTCCGTATGCGGTTACTCAAGTGTTTTGTACACTACTTCCTCCTATAAATCCATTAGTTCTCCATGGTTTATGTAATGCGGGGTACTTTTTCATTCGCCTACCGTTTATCACAGGTTTTGTTCATTTCATTCAGTATAATTACTGCCAAGCATCACATCGTTTAATGTATCGAGAATTAACTCACTTGATAGATCCTAAAATGATTTCTCTTTTCCTTATTGGCGATTAACACTTTATATCGTTTAACGTCAATTGTTATACTTCGTACCAAGTGGAAACGAAAATTCTAACTTCCATGTACACAGACAGTAACGTGTACAAATAATCCAGAGCCATTTTTCTTCTTTTTTTTTAACTGCTTAACGTCTCCTATAACAACTAGGTCTTTAGAGACGGGAAAGGATGGGGGGCAAGGAATGGGAAGGAATTCGCCCATGGCCTTTTTGAAGGAAGCATCCCGGCATTCACCTGGGGTTATTTGGGGAAACCATGGAAAACCCAAATCTGGATGCCCGGATGGGGATTCGAACCGCCATCCTCCCGAATGGGAGGCCAGAACGCTAGCCGTTACACCACCACGCTCGGTCCATTGTTCTTATTGTCCCCTAGTTCGTTTATAACAATCAACAATAGAAGTGATAATATCATAATATCTGTGGATGTACTGACGTGATAGATAGTTCACGCGCGTCGACGTATTGTAATACCAAATGTAATGCCGGGGCCGGTATTTGGGAAAACGCGGGTTTGAGCTCCGGCTGTTGCATACAGAATACAGATTTCCATGGCTTCCCGAAATTTCGTGAGGTTAGTGCCGTGGTGTTTTCTTAAAAAGGTGATTGTCAAATTCTTTCTGTTTCTTGGTCCCTGTTCTTTCCGTGATCTAATGAACAAGTAAATTAAAAAAAAAATTCATTGTGACATTCAGAAATTATTATTTTTTTGTTCTCTTTTATATGTTAAGACAAGTCCGCACCAAGGGAACTTTTTGTGGCTAACTTTTGCGGTCTCTCTCTAGAAACAGAAACAAATCGCAACTCTCAAAAACGTTCCGTCCATACCAGAAAACCTAATTTAGGAACACTTTACTTGTTTTACTGCTTACAGTTGTAATCCGTCAACAAAAAGAGCAACAATTTTTAATTTTCTATGTGAAATAAAAAGATTTTATTACAGTTATAATTTATTTATTTTGGTGTGGTGCGATAAGGATGTTTTGTCAGCAGGTACCGCAATTTATATTATTTTCAGTAAAAAAATAAAAAGATGTTACTCTGCCTTCCTTTTGATGTGGACGTGCCTTTAATACCTTCTTTAAGCGATCATTGTGCATTCGTAAGCAGACTGTTTTCAGGAAATGCTACAGAATATCATCAGCTGCGGAATTCCTTCTGTATCGCGGAAATGAAGTTAGCTGTCTCTAAAGTCAACCACTGAATCGTGTGGGTCGTTTTCTGAGACGTTCTGCAAGCACGGCATAGACGTTGGGACTCCTCAGTGAAACACTGTTACGCCCAGCCGCCCATTAAAGTCCTGCACTCTGCTGACACAATCAGCTTGTCAGCGGCAGCATTACTACCGACGAGATGAGTCTGTCAGCTATTTGAGTGGCTCGTTTATTGTTTTACTGTCCTTCCCCTGGATGTTCTGTAGGTTGAGAGCTATGTCGACTAACCAAATCGGCCACGAACCACTGTAGAGCATTTATTTCAACACTTCTTTATGACTGCAACAGCTCGAATCAGTTTTAAAGGGTAATTCTTACTGATTTGAAGAAACACTTTATAACACATTTATTCAACATAAATACACTGGACGGAAATAAACTGTTACATGTAGCGGATCAGAAATCGTTCAGTACGGGACACCCTGAACAGTTTACCTCGACTACAGTGTCTGACCATCTGCTGCTGACTACTGAGAATCCCTTCTTGCTGTCGAGCGGAGGCGGGCGACCGACCCAGCTGACCACGCCTCTATGTGATTAACTGTTGCTTCCCCAACACAGCTGAGTATTTTAGCACTGACAATATTCTAACATCAACTAAAGCAAAATAATCCGCTCACGGTGCCTGAGACACAAAATTGTAAATAGTTTTACATATATCTCACTAGCTGGTTGCCACAATTTCGTACGCGTGTACTTACGATTTTATTGCTAGAGTTGGATATAAAAAGTCGTAAGATACGCAGAAGGTGTCCAAAAGCGCACAGAATCAGTATAATACGACGGGGAAGCCATCACCTTACCATTCTACCACTGAACATGTCTCATAAAAATAACAAATTTGCAAGATATTTAAAAATAGCAACTACGAGGGAGGGGGATTAATTGTGGGAGACTACAGTTCCTCCTTCAGATTTTTGTTTGTGGTTTAAAATTATGCCACTTTCTGCGGACATCGTATGTCAATACCGCTATATACACAACATTTTTGGTTTTACTGCCCTTTGCTAAAATATATTGCTTCTTGAGTGTTGGATATCCGTAAGCTATCTACGTATAACTGTTATGGGAAAACACGTCTTTTCTAAGTGTATCCCTGTTACTGTCAGTATCTGGGCTTCATTGTTAGTCATCGCAAAGGATAATCCCGCAATTTTACACAAAATGACTGCGAGAGAAACAAAGCCTGAGCGACCGATATAACATTACAGAGATTTACACACGCTATCCATCTGTCTATCACCACGTGGTTAGTTCTAAAATTTAATGACAAAATATGTTATTTATCCAGAAAAAAGTATCCTATGACCTTCTTAATTATACCCAGTAATTTTGTCAAGATTGGTTTAGCTGTTTAGTCGTGACAAACAGACAGAGTTACTTTCGCATTTATAATATTAGTGCAGATATACAGTGAGCGACAAGCGACATTGGGCTCCGTGGGTGTAATCACCACGCGCCAGGTGTAGACTTCCATTTAAATTCCTTGCAGCCGTCAAGGTAATTAGCAGAGTATTATCAGGGAAATCCCTACGGAACGGCAAATCGCTCAAGGCAGCCCACGGTCTTGTCAAGATACAGCAGTCTCCAGATAACTAGATGCTATCACTATCATGAAGTTACGCGGCAAATATTCCCTAATCCTACCACGACGATACAATGGATATTTGACTGTAGAAATTCCTGAGTCAACGTTTATCACGAAATGTCTAATCGCTGGATTTACTAATTCTGTTTCTAAGAAATGGCTGAATAACTCCAGATGTCTTTTTCTCCGGGCATTTGGGTTTCTTACGTGTTTCTGTTAAATGTGTACAATAGCTTCTACACGTGGCTTCTCTCGGATGGACTGCATTATTATACGTAGTCGTAGCTATCAACTGCAGTCTGTGGATGGATTAATTATGACAATGAAAAAAAAAATTAAAAAAGTTACCACCTGAGTCTAAAGCACCAATTCAACCTATATCTATATAAATGAGAAAGTTTGGATGTATGTTTGGATATACTTCTGGCATCAATCACGCCTTAATAACTCAACACATTTAAATGAAATTTGGTATGAAGTTAGTTACCTGTGTGCGAAATGACATGGGATAGACTTTATCCCGCAAAAATGTATAGTTCTTTTAGAAATTGCCATTAATATCAATTCGCAAACAACAAAGAGTTTCCTAATTTAAATTTTAAAAAAAGGGAGGTACTGTTGTTAAGTTCGCAAAGAGATGTCTTCAGCTGCGTACATAAAATAGTATCACATCTCAAATATTACACCATAATTTCGATCGTAATATATGCGTCATAATAAATGTGAAAAACAACGTAAAATGCTATGAGTATACCAGCACGAAAGTCGGTTCACTAAAAGTGTAAAATGGACGTGCCAGAAAAGTCGTATTTATAAAAATGTAACGGATTCCATTCTATCTCGGTTCAATTTATTTCCTGTGTGTCTTCTTTTTTGTTACTATACAGTCTCTGCAATCTTACAAATTATTTTTGCCTAAATTTAAAACTTAACTAACCCTTTTTTATTTTATTTTCAAAATTTTTGTACAAATTGTAGACTATGATTCACGAAACAGTGCATTTTACTTACTGTTCAATATTCTGCAAATATCTATTGAATCCTTCACTTAAAACGAATGTATGCAATGGCCTAATGTAGAAACTTATTCTTTCATGAAGCAACACAATACAACTCATTTACACGGAGCTTATGAAAGCTGCTTATTTACTACTAATAATAACTAAATTCCTTCTGCCTAATGCAGTAACAAAAACATTCTAGTCCAGGCAGCATTTCAACCAAACCACTATTTCTGCTAATATACAAACGATACAAACACACCTCAACACATTAAATGCATTGGAACTACATTTCGAGTGATATCAGAATCTTCTATATCAAGACTCCTAATTAGTGTAGCATAAATTACTATCACAATTAATTTCAGTATACATGTTAATAAATCACGAGCAATAACAGTCACTTTATCGCGATATAAACTTGACCAGCAATATTAACTCAAGTTGTCGTAGAGTTGTAGAGTATTGTGGACTGTAAGTTCCAAGCATTTTAGTATAACTTTTTCGATTACGTTAGTTCAATAATTGTCATGATACTGACGACATAGTTCATGCGTCTGAATGTAGTTCAGATAAATTCAGTATTTAATTTACTGAGTTTTTATGAACGCCACATTGCCAGCGTCATTATTCGGGTTCATTTAGTATCGCGATCTGAAATAATGAGCCATGTTTATTTGCCAATTAAAACCGTCACTAACATACAATGTAGTAAATGTATTAATGCGCGAGTGATAGAAGCTTTGATTTTAAAATGTAGCATGGGCCAGAATGAGAACTGAAACATTATAAGTTTTTTAAGCTTCTTTCATGAGCCCCATTTTAGTGACGTTATGTATCGCTTTGTACCGATATTGTATCAAAAGATCTATAGTAAGCTTGGACGATTTAGCAGAACCACGCGGCGTTGCCCGAAGTAAATTTTTGAAATTTATAACATTTTTATTCAGATAGAGGAGTGGCAGACAAGCGGAGTGGTAATTTGCCGGTAGTCATTCAATTCTGTTTCCAGATTGAGAAACCAATAATGAAACAAGAATCAATTACCACTTTAACATTGAAATTTATATTTTAGCGCTTAATTGATGCATCAAAACGAACGAACTATAGTAAACTGGTCCTCAGGCATTCTACTGGTTTCACAGATAGAGAAACCAACATTAACACTGATCATTATGAATAAAGAATCCATTATTACTATAATACGAAAATTTCTGTTTTAAAGCAGAATTAATTGATGAAACCGATAAATCCTTAAAAAAAAAAATCAATATTCAATGATCAAATTAATTTATCTTTTTTTTCAATAAATAAATCAATAACTGTCTGATATTCAGTGCTAATAAACACATTCATTTTTAGTTTCGCAATTTTCTTAAGGGAAATGAACGTCCGTGGCCACTTAGGTAGTTATTTTTTCTTTGAATAATAGTTTTTTTATATTTAGTCAATTCCATCAATTTATTGTTAATGTTTTGAGGTTTTGAGTTTCCATTAATTAAAACTATATTAATTTTTATTCGCGAGACTTGAAGTTAATAATTTTAAGAGATGCCGGGTAAATGAAAGTCAAATTTTTTAAAGAAATGTTAGAAAACTAGGGCTATGAAAATAGCCAAAACCCAGGAGACAAATCTTCAAGCAGAGCATAGGATTGAGCACTTGGCATGTCTCGGGGCTTCTGAATTGCAGGAGCAGTCGCAAACTGAACACTTGGTGTCGGGACGATCTGCCGAAAACACCATGAAAAACGCGAGCTCGGTGTAAAGAGCAAGCCGAACGGTAATCGATCTCAAGAGCTGCTGAAATACCTAAGCAAACGAAATGGTGGCGACAACACGCGGCAATATTTGACATTGCAACAAGTTGCTGAAACATCTGAACAAACGCGAGCTCGGCGAGAACAAGCTGTCCGTCAGTCTATTTCAAGTCCTACTGAAAGACCGGAGCAAACGAAAAGTCGGCGAAGACACAACGTCGCATATTTGTCATCACCAACGAGTTGCTGAAACTTTGGAACAATCGCGAGCTAGGTGACTTCAACATGGCAGGTATAGAACCATTGAAACAGCTGTTTTCTTACAACACAGATGAATCGCGGCGATTTTTAAATCTTATCAGAAAGTGTAATTTCTGCTGCCACATGACGTCTTTTGGAACCGATAGAATAGTTGCAACTCAAGGATTTCCACCGACATTTACTATCCAGGGGCAAGTATATCACCGAATTGGATCTGTGCTTCCTTCGTCGAATACGAAACCATAGTAAATTTTTACAGATATCTTTCATGGGCGATGAAGAAGCAGAAACTGAAAGACGTTGTAGAATTATTGAAGGGACATAGAGAGAAACCATGCAAAAACTTCAGCGGGTATTACACCACAACAATGCCTTGGTTAGGGAATTCAAAACGGCTTTGGAGAACATGACCGAAGTAACCTGCAAGGTAGTGATCCACCCCGACCGTGTGCCACGAGGACAACACGAGAGATGTTACAGCGTATCTATGATCAACAAGATCGTAGTAATCATATCGGGCCTAGGGCACTCAAATTTCAATGTGGAATCAGAACCACGTGAGCATTATGGCGTACTTCACATCACACAACAACCTGTGCCAGAGGTGAAGGCCGAGCTGAGGATCTATGAAAATCCTCGCCGAGACTGGGATTCAAGCTGGGGACTTTTCCATCTCCAGTTGGAGGCTCTAACCACTGAGTGACCAGACCTCTCCAGAAAATCTTATATTACATCACTCTTCCACGTGGACGAAGTCGCGGGTAACTGCTAGTAGATTATAAAACACACTTTTTTGTTTACGAAAAAACAGAATGATCGTTTCGGTGAATTTATCTATTTATATCTAAAAGTCTCAAAATGATATAACATTAACTTGTATCTGTAAGAACTGTGCAGCCAAGTGTTTAATTTTTTAATTGAATTCAATTACGGTAGATTAATTTCTCTTCACATCTGTTTTTCCCTTTACTTGTAACAGCTTTGGTTTGCACTCTACAAATTTAGATTTTGAATTATTTCAGCGTATCTGGTAAATAATTCATTACTTACTTAGTAATTTATTTTAATCGCTGACACCCTTACCTGCGACACCCTTGTGCCTGAAATCGAGTGCCAGCTTGTGTTCATGGTCAGCTTTTCTCTTCCATGCACCTCTCTTAAATCTTCCACCAATATCTATCGACGCCTCATAACCAATCTTGCACACTCCCGTGACTCTCTTCATCCTGCCACGTTTCTTCCAATGAGTCCTATTCTAGCACCTTTATCATATCGGTTACTGATTGGGTTCTGCGGTAATTTCCAGAGACAAATCTTGCAGCCCTTCTTTGCACCTTCGAGAACGTGATGTTAAAGGACACATGAAAGCTACGTTTGTCAAACCTACTAGTTTTATATGTTTATACTTGCTTTTTCACATGTTCACTTTGAAATTTTAGTAGACATTGTTATAGGTATCCCACCAGAATCAGTTTTATCTCGGATGACGCTGCATCCAATGAACAGTCACCAAGCACGTGCAAATGATTGACTGCGGATCTATTGTGCCAGCTGGGAAGTACAGCTACACAGAACTACCTCTCCATGATTAATGATGCGTCGTTCACTTCGGATGATACAACTTAAACGTAGTGCAGAATCTGGGAGTGGACATATGTTTTGACTGCTTAATGAATAATCGTTTCCTACATTACACCAGATACATAGCGACGATATGCAAGATCAGGAATAGGATCGAAAGGAACCGTTGCTGTAGAAGACGCAGCAATGGGGCAAGGAATTTAAGGGAATTTTGGGATGAAAGATAAAGGCTCGTCTGGTCGTAATGGCCTGGTGACAGGTTTTTTTTAATTGGGTGGACATTCCTCCCCATCGTAATAGTCTTAACCTCACCCAGTAATCCTACCGGGTTGAGAGGATCTACGGCTTAGCGTGGTATAGGAACCAGGAAGCGTTCTGGCGTACTTCACATTACACAACGAAGTGTGCCAGAGATGAAGGTCGGGTTAAGGGCCTTCGAATCCCTCGACTGAGATTCGAACCGACGATCTTTCGATCTTCAGTCAGACGCCTTAACCACTCAGCTAGCATATTATGTGCTGTCATATCAGTAATACGTGGAATAAAATTTCTTTCTTACGACTTCCACCCTTTTCTCTTCAGAACTTCACAAAACCTAGCTTGGTATATTGGGAAGTAATGATGCACACGCTGAAGAGGTGCAGTTATCTACACCGGATGAGTTTGAAGGATGTAGGCGATGACTGTGCGAGTTAGTTGATTGTTGATGTACTGCTTTGTAGAGGAAGAGCCTTTGACGGGAGCCGTCCGTAGCAGATGGCAAGAAGGGCTGTTGACAGAAACTGTCAGTCGACCGTGCTTCGCACTAAGCTCCATCATGTATTTGCGTGTTAAGTATGAAGTGATTATGTATGTAACACTGGTAGCCCATTATACTTTGGAGAAACAACGCAAGAGCCTCGCTGGACGATCCTTCCAGATAATGTTGATAGCAACTTAATTAATTAGTTCTTCAATTAACAGGTTATTGTAGGAATGGAGTTGAGAGTTCAATGAAATAATAAGACCACTGACACACTTTTTATCTAGCTGTTTTTATTTCGGTGAAATCTTCATAACAGAATGCGGGTAGGAATCATCTTCGTCCAGAGATACTAAAGCACATGACAGAAGACTCCACCAACTAAAGCGAACACAACTACTTTAAAAAGATACTTGCTTAAAGACTCAAAAACTATTGCCAAAACTTCTTCGGCTCGGTGATCTCACGAGTTTGAATAGTCGCCACAGAAACATCCAGAAGACAATGAAGGTGCCGACAGACGTTTTTCGAGAGCTATCTTACTGACAATGGACATCATGAGAAAACAATTAAAACTCGTACAAAATCATTCACAAACATTAGGAAACGCAAGTAAATGGAAACTAAAGCTATTAACATTTCTTATTTATTATTATTAATTTAATTGCGACGAAGCTAACACTCCTGTGGCAATTCCTCCAGTCATCCATTTACCCCTTTTTATATACATTTTTTTAAAAATTTTCATTTATAATTGGAATGTTAAATGTCTCCTCCATTTACTATTCTCATTTACAAATTTTGATTTTAAATTCCTTAAGCGTTTTTGGAAAATTATTCATCACTACACTTGGTAATTTGTTCCAATCCCTGACACCATTCCCAACAAAAGAATATATATATAATCGAGCGCAAGCTTGTGGTCATGGTCGCCTTTCCCCTTCAATGCACTATTCCTAATTCCTTGACCAATATCTCTCCAAGCTCCATCACCAACATATGCCCAGCTCTCTCTTCACGCTCCTCCTTTCCTACAATGAGTCCCAATCCAGCTCCTTTATCATATCAGTTACTGACTGGATCCTGCGATAATTTCCACAAAAAAATCTAGCTGCTCTTCTTTGCACACCTTCCACTCCTGTATTGGATAACCAAAATGTGGGTCACAAACTACAACACCAATGGTCTGACCAAAGTTTTTTAACCCAACTCCTTAACTTCTCTGGTACATCCTCTCACCACATTCTCCAGTAAATGAAGGATTTCGTAACCTTTTCCTACCACCTGCCCAATGTGCTCTGCCCAATTGAGTTTGTTATCAAACGTTATGCCAAGATATTTACACTTCAAGTTTTCAGCAAGCAATTCTGTCCCCATCCTATAGTCGTAATTAACCTCTTGTTTTTTTATCTGTGTACTTAATAAGCTGACTCTTCTTGGCATTTATCTTCATTCCATGCTGACCTACCCATTCAAGATATTGTACCCAGGTCACCCTGCAGCTGTTCACAGTCTTCACCTGTTTTGATCCTATTATTTACCATTATATCATCTGAAAAATGCATTCAAACAAAAACTGACAACATTAAACAGCTGACAATCGTCCACAAAACAACATGGTTTATACAATATTTTAATTACTAGCATTCACTTAATACAGGGCGTTCGCCGGAAAACGCTACCCTCCCAGTCTGTTGCCGTCGGCAACTTGCTCGGTCAGTCGGGCCAGCAGCTCCCGCCACACGGCGCCGTGAATCACCGCACTGTTTAACACCTCCGCTGCCCCAACAGTGCAGTGACGCAGTATAATGGGACCCTTACATTGTTAAGAACGGTTTCTTTGCGTTGTAGCTAGTTTGTGACTTCAGTCTCTTATTAATCAGTGTTGTGAATAAACGTTTCTTCGCGGTTTGGCTGGTTTGGGACTTCATACTCTTACTAATCTGTACCGTGTTTGAGTGTGAGTAAAATTATGGTACGTTACAGTTTGCAACAAAGAATATTTCTCTACGATACATATGTGAAGAAGAAGTCGTTTAAAAAGTGTCGCAGTAAATATCGTCGCGAATTTCCTGGCGCTTTACTGCCAACTAAATCAACAATTCTGCGTCTGGTTAAAAAAGTAAGAGAAAAGGGTTCATTTTTTAACAAAAAGAGACTGTCGGTCAACCGTATTCTCACAGAGGAGAAAATTGACGATATCGCTTTTCGACTAGAACAGTCACCCAAAAAATCATTGAGTCAGTTAGGGCAGCGTGTGTCTCGAAAAATGTTCAGAAGATGTGAAATGTGCATTACACAAGAGGGTCAACACTTCCAGCATCTTTTATAAGGTAAGCTAATGAATTACGTCACGTTTAAATGCTTAGCACATACAAGTTTATGAAGTTTATGAAGCGTAATTATTATGAAATAGTCCGCGGCCGACGGTCGAATAATGCCGGAAGATGAGCGCTCGCTCGCCGGGAGCAGTTTCTTCTTTGTAGCGCTAACAGTGGGTTGCGTTTCCCGGCGAACGCCCTGTATTTCACACATTATACTACTACTAATCATATTACTCATTATTTACAGGGTATATTTCCATAAGTGTTATTCATTGTCATAAAAAATGTACAAATTAATAATTAATCAGCTTCATCCCTCTATATTTAATTCTTAAGATTGAAATTCACAGAAGACAAGGTTTGAGGGCTTTTATTATCTCTCTCACTTATGATAAGATCAGCAGAATTATTTTTATTTTCTTGCAGTTTTATGGCTTATCAACGTCAAGGCATGTAGCCTGTATAACAGCAGGAGATTTGGTACAGAGAACCGAAACGAATGCAGATGTTTTCTTTTGGATGAACTATTGCAATACTCATCTCTGCTGATTTCTATAAACTTCGAAAGGCTGAAATTTGGATTATTGTAGCAGGAAGGAAACCAGAGTCCTCCGGAATGTACCTGTCTTTTCTAAGGCATTTGAGAAAGTGAGGCATAAAATGATGGTAAATAAAGTATAAACTCTTGGACTGGATGAAAATGTGGTTTGCAAGATAGAATAATTACTATAAGGTAAAGGGCAAAATGTTTGTGTAGGAAATACAATATCAGAAGAAACCAAGGACAAAATGGCAGTGCTGCATGGTAGTGTACTGGGATCATTGCTATTCGTTATTTTAATCAATCATTGTTTTAATGGTTTAAAATAAGAAATCAGTTGTTTGCAGATGTTATAATGGTATATAATAGGATCAGAAAGGGAGAACACAGTGAACACCTGCAGGGTGATATGGACAGCATATTTAGCAGTGTAGGTCAACTTGAAACGAAGACAAACCAAAGAAGAGACAGCTTATTACGTACACAGATAAAAAAGTAAAGGATTATTTTAATTATAGGAGTTAGGATGTGTTTGTTGAAGGCTGGAAATGTAAAAACCTTCGCATAAAATTTGAAAGTAAACTCAGCTGGTTTCAAATTCTTTCACGTGTTGCAGTGAGTGATGAGGGGATGTAAGTACCAGAAAAGTAGGGGAATTGTGTTACTAAATTCTGGTCAGAACATTGCTCGAATATGGTGATGCAGTATTGGACCCACATTTTGGGTAACGAATACACGAGCTGGATGGGGTGGAAAGTAGGTCTGCTAGATTTATTTCTAGAAATTACTGCAGAGTACAATCAGCAACTGATACAATAAAGCAGCTGGAATTGTACTCATTGGAAGAGGAGGGTGAAGAGTATGTTGGTTGTGTACAAGGCGTATGTTGGTGATGTGGCGTGGAAAGATATTGGTAGAAGAATTAGAGCAGTGTGTTGAAGGTAAAAGATGACCATGACCACAAGCTGGCATTTGTTTTCAGGCATAAGGCAGTCGGAAAATTTTCTTTCGTAGGTGAGGGAGAATTAATTACCAAGTGAAGTGGCAAATAATTTACCAAAAACTAATTATATTAAAATTCGAAGATGACAAAGTAGGTACATACGTCCGAGAAAGAGGAAAATGGATGTGTAGGGAAATTACCACCGGATCGTTCGCTCCATCAAAAAATAAATTAACTCCCGTATCATAAAGTACACATTTTACAAACAAAAACACACCTATCACACAGGAGATAGTTAAAAGTTTCTCATATAGGTGGCAACACAACATTCCTCCGACATATTAAATGCTCAGGATGTGATAAATCGATAGTGATTTCTTTAAACCTGGAACTCCAGACACTATTATTAATTTCTCACTTTGCTTGGCAGTTGTTAGCTATAACCATGCAAGCGCCAATTTCCTCATTGCATGATTGTTCTGATTACGAAACTCGGATCCCAAAACTGCCGTTAATGGCGGGTGTGCCAGAAATACTTTGGCACGGGTACTACCCCCGTGTTCCTTTGTATGCGCTCCACCGTCGACGCTATGCTGTGCAGAAATAGTCTCTTATAGATCGCGTCTTTTATAGATTTGGCTTTCGCAACTCAAATCGTTTTATGCTATCCAGCTGTTGGCGTAACAAATGATATTTTAGTTCAGATGAAAATAGAATACAGTCTTAGCAAAGTTGTCAATATGAACCTCCATACTGTAATCATGTATATTAGAATTACGCAGGAAGGCACTTCTGAAAAGAATTTTGTAGAAAAGTCCGGGCCTAATAATCTAACTAAATTTGTAAACCATATTCGAACTGTATAAAAGAGTAAAGGAACCCGGGGCAGAAACGGATACCATGTGGAATCAAATTCGAAGTTTTTCGAAGTCAAGGAGGTACAGCCAGCGATCGGCAATAAGTAGAACTATACCAACCTATATAGAGCTCAACTATGGGAGATGTGTGGATCTAGTTTTCTCGAACGTTAATGTGTGATGTTTTCCTTGTGTGATTTTCTTCTAATGAATTGTAACTTCCGCTCTTTTTTCAACAATGGTAACCTATACATACTTTTTTACATCACAAATATAGTTTGTGTTAGTGGTTTAATTAATATGATATATAATCAGTCCACCACATAGTTCAGTTTAAACTTGCTTTTATTTTCATAAACACGACGTCAACGATACTGTTTACATGAATACACACAATCCAGCGATTGTATACAACACTTCTTCCACAGACAATACACTACTTGGCCGTCGTAAATTGAGTCGGTGAAAAACTGTTTCTCTGTCGCAGATGTTACCTTTATATAAACTCCATCGAAATTTCTAAAACACTTCAAAAGCTTCCGCCAGATATTTCTCGAACATTAACAATACTTAAACAATTGAAACATATTAAAAACAATCAGAATTACTACATAATCATTTAAACTCAATACAAAATGGACAGAAATGGAAATTAAAGATACTTAAACACAAAATTATTTACAGAAATCATTTTAAACTGTAACAAATTGCATTAATACTTGGAATTACAACATTTAAGCAATTCTCTTGCCCAGTTCTGTTCTTAAACATATTAAATGGCCTTCAAATAATTTCCTTTCATAAAGCAAAGTCTATTTACAGTCTATTTACATTGATTTACAGTAAATTGAAAAACAAACATACAATATAATATTCAACCAAACTCTAACTTACTATAAGTGCTTCATAAAATACCATTCCATTTAATTTTAGGCTTGAGGGCTGTTACAACATGCTCAAACTACATTTAATTGTTTTCAATTTCGTTTAGTTCAATCTTTGTTTACGTATCTATTCGAGGATCTTACCTCCCAATCCTAAATCGTGTCATGGAGGAAGGAAAAAAGTGGAGGCTATGCAAGGGGTCTTCACTACGCACTCGAGTGAAGTCGGATAGAGATAAATGGGAAGCGGGTAGGGGAGGTCACCATAATGGATTTCCCCAGAAACACGGGGAATATGCACAAACATCTCAGAGGATCATACGATAACAGTGGAACCACAATTTAATAATGGATTATTACGACAAGACAAATCGAAAGTAAAGAATAAATTTTTCAATTTCTCTCCTAGTTCTCGAGGTATACTGTCTCCAAACTGAGGTGGTTAGTTTGGGATGCGGCCTGGACCAGAAAAGCCAAAGCCACTACGAACTACACGCTGGAAATTCAGAGTGGATGTTTTATTTTTTTACTTGCCCTTGTGGTTAGACTGAAACGCGTCCTGGACCATAATAAAAACATCACCAAAGCCACAAGGAACTATATCTATAATTAATTTTTTATAGTCACTCGAGAACTAAGGGAGATATCTAAAAAAATTATTCCTGGTTTTCGGTTAGTCTAGTCTATTTACATGAGACTCAATCATCAAATTGAATCGCCACGGCTATGATAGTGCTACTTACCTCAACACACAAGATTCATTGCGAACTACAGACTTTCAACACTCGTTTACAATAAGGTTTAGCCTACTATGGGCAAAGTAGTAAGATATGCTGATTGTCTACAATACACCAACAAATGTTTTTAGAACAATGTCATCCTATTGAGAGCAATGAAAAAATCTATAGTGATAGGCCCTACTCTTGCAGACAGCTCTTAAACACTTCAAGAACAATAATTACAATGTGAATAACTTATGAAAAGATATTCCATGTTATTTCCTATCTGGTCTGTTTGTGCAACCGTATGCAGCACAAGCTGCCATTATAAACATCTTTGAAGCTTTAGAAGAATTAGAAAATGACATATTCACAGTAGCAAACAGAGTGAAATTTACATCCACTTCCAGGCGACAGAATTGTTTGAAATTTTGCACAAATATTAAATAACGATGATAATACAATAATTTTACAACTAATCTTTTATATTCTCATTACTTTGACAGTGACAACAGAAAAGTGGTTGAATGTAATGAAATTTTCTAATTTAATTTTCACCCACTTTCGAATTGTTGAAAACTTTGCACACTTATTAAAAACTGATGACAATATAATTATTTCATAGCTAAGTCCTAGTATTGTAATTGTTTTGACAGTAACAACGTTTTAAAAAATTATGATACACTATTTTGTAGGATTGTGAACTAAAAAGATAAAAATATAATTAATGCTTAAAAAGTTTAAAAACACGCTTTTCGTAGCAATGTGAACTAAAAAGTTGAAATAATCTTTAGATAAAGATTTTGTTCAACAACGGTAGGATGTCTGTATATTCAATACGATTTATTTCTTGAATAAGCTTGAAATAAGTAATTGACCAAGATATAAACTTGAATATAAAAAAAGCATAATGACTCTACCTTTACAAATAGTTAGCGATAAAAAAAATTAAGATAGCTGGCATCTATCACCCCATTCTTTTTTAACATTAACGTTAATTTTTTGGTCAATGACTTTATTCTCATTTTAAGCTTATTAAAGAAATTAAGTCATACTGAATTGTGAGACATCCTATGGCTGTTGAACAAAGTCTTTATTTAAAGATTATTTTAAGTTTTTATTTCACATTGTTACCAAAAATGTGTTGTCTTTTTAGTTTTTTAAACAATAATTTTATTTCTCTAAAACAGATTATACTATACTGTAAGAGCTTTGTAATTGCTAGTGGAGATGGAGGGATGACTAGCATTTGTGAAATTCTATATGCTCCAAACTGAGTTTTCATGGACGGGTATATCCTCCATGGGAGCTGCTTACGCTGGGAATCGGGTATGGCATCAGAACAAGAAGAACTTGGTTGCTTTATTTCCTGTAGTCCCACACGACCGGAAACTCTTCACAGAACAACCTCCTTCCCGCAGGATAGAAGGAAATAGAGCGTGTCACGTATCTCCCGGAATCTACGATCTGTTCGGTTCGTGTTTTCCACTGACGGTATGGAAAACTAACTTCCGAATGCTTACATACAAACTCTCATTCACTGCAATGACTTTGTGCTCCAATTTCAACACTACATGATCCTAAGTTATAGACTGTGGTTTAACCGTGGTGTGCGCATTAAAATGTAACACAAAATCAGTACTTAAATAAACTTGTAAGCATCCATTTCCGTGGGATTTCGCTGTCCACGAATCGCACAAAAACTACCTAACAGATCTGGGTTTTCACAGTTCGAATGCTTGGGGTTGTAGTGGGTACTTGGTTGGGTGGGAGGAAAGGGTGAAAACTTTCTTACTCTTCTTTTTAATATCAAATGAAAACCCTATGCTGCTAATGTATTTGGTATATTCGTACTGGCGTACAGGCTGAGGCTTATTTATTTTTAATATTAACACATGGAATCTCAAATGTATGTTCATGCAGAGCCTCGTCTTACAAATGCCGACATAATTAATCAAAGAACAACATTTAAGCACGCTACCAAATCACTAATTGATCATGAAACAAATTCCCAACATTAATAAACAAACAAGAAAGCTTCACACTTGGTTTTAATGGAAAGTTCCCTTCAAAACAATTGGGAACCAAAAATCAAATATAATAGAAACATAAATCTACATTAGATTTCAAATGCCGGGTGCCAGGATAATTTAAATTATCCGCCAAGTGTTGATATAGAAAAGCTCCCGAAGTTTGTCCCAACTAGCACAATATTTGCTGGAGGCGAGAACTCCTAATCATTCAAAGGTCGTTACAGGGTTGTCCCCGATGACTGACTGTAAGTACCACACTGCACTGTTTGTAGGATTATTACCGTGATGGGCGTCCCTCGGTGGTGAAACGGTTATAGCACATTAGCTATAGCAATGTACTGAATGATTGCCAAGCAACCTCACTGCCACAGTACGATTGTTTCGAACCATCGGATTCGATCCAAGGCAGAACAATCTCCCAACCTTGGAAGATGCCCTGCGTCCACTCGAAGGCTGGACGTCGAGTCCCTCTCTCGCCTCCGCAGTCCACGTTCCTCTCCGTCGCTCGTGGTAGCCACGCCTCTTTCCCAGGGCGCAATTTTAACATAGAGAGAAATTCACAAGAATTACAAAATGCGGAGGATAATTCGCCGTTGAATGACTCCGCTTTTTGGCTCCTCCTACACAAGCTATGACGATTGTCCAACATCGTCTTTTAGAGATTCGTGCGAACTCGGACAGACTCGGATATTTTCGCAAAATGTGACGTCCAAAGCGTCCGCTTGAGGACAGGAGATCGCCGAACGTCCGTTCACCCTGGTGTGGGATTTTCCCGGAGCTAAGGTATTGTATGCCTGACCAATTCCGTTAGGTAGGGTAGCTGCCACTGTATACTCGGCTGTCGCCTACCTGACGCGACGGTCTATCGAGACTCACTGCCGACGGCAATTTGGGAGAATCAGCTGTTATTGACAAGCCTCTCTTATTATCCATTTCATCATTCTTTTTATATGTTGAATATAAAAATGTACGTAATGATCCATTTTCGTCATTCCGTTACAGGGTGTAATTTAGAAACAGCGATATTTCTTGTGGTCGGAGAAATAAATGATATTATAATCTGTTTGCAAACTGAACAGATAGGCAACAAAGAAAATACTGTATCAAAGATTAATATTCCTTTCGTAGCCTGAACAAATAGGCGCCAAAATCAAACTATCGATTGCTACAAACCCCTTACCACTAACAAATCATGTAAATAAATGTATGTGTGACAGAGATCAAACATGATTACGTTAGACTTATCGATAATCTCTTTTCCTACATTATGATTCCATTCCGTTTCTTGGGGGTCATTTGAGTTCCTCATCTATTTACGTTCTTCATTTTTTTTAAATTCAGCATGTTGAGTTACGCTTACATTCGTTGGTTTTTGTATTTCTCTATAACGTAATCTGAGATAATTATCCTACTATGGTTTGTCTTGTATAATAGTTTTGTTGCGTTTGTATTCTAATACCTGAAAAGAAGTAAAGTATAAAACAGCAAAAAAGAAAGCTGTCTCTACGATATATAACAAAAATGTCAAAACATTCGACAATACTAGTAGCCTTGCCGCTCATATGAAACATAAAATCTATGAAAGAAAATCGCAGTGATAAGAATTTGGATTTCAGGAATCAATCAGTGTAATCTAGTATTAAACTAAGTCAAATTTGATTAACATATCTCTTTAAAACCAGTACGATTTGTCCGCATGTTTATAGATTAGGTTTTGTTTAAAAGAGACTATTATTATAAACGACCATTAGTACAGTATTTCTAGGCCTTCTTTGCTTAATGATTAGCTTGTTAATTTTTAAAATATTTTAACACTATACTATAATAAATTTATGTAATAGTACTGATTTAGTGTTGTGTGTAATATTTCGGTGAATATAATTTTCCGAAAAAAATACATCTTGAAATTAATTTCAAGATGTTTTATTTTTCTCTTTCACAAAAGGCAGCAATCACTGTCACTTAAATTAGGAATAGACTTAACTCTTAACGTGAAAATGTTAAGCAAACTACTGTTTTAATGATCTGTTGAAGCTGATTATTCAAAGTTGTAATTTTCGTCCATAAACTACTATAAATTCATTTCTTAATTTTGATTTACATATTTATTTACATTACTTTAGGAACCTCGATAGTTAAGAGCCAAAAATCAAAGAACCCGAAAGATGAACTCTACATTTTTAAATACCTAAATCACCCAGAAATAAATTAGCTCAGTTATTCATGTAAACGACACTCGTGGAGGCTATTTAAACTGTTAGAAACTAAATTCAACTGCGCGAAATAGTAATGACGTCAGTAAGGTAGTACTCGCCAAGGAATTTTAAGCCATTAAAAACTAAATTCGTTGCCTGTCTTTTGCGGCCACAACTTCAGGAAGTTGTGGTTTTTTTCTTTCCTTTTGTAAAATGTGGTGAAGCTGCCACGACATTCTAATAAATTAATTTAAGCACTGTTTGTAGGACAGCTGCAAAATGTATTTTAACAGTTTCAGATCTGGGTGCTAAGATTTGCGCCGACGCTGCTTCAAACTTGTAAGCAGGAACGGCATATTTAAATGAAAGTAGTACCTTGACTCTGAAAAGATTATCTCTAGTGTTTGCCTAGACATGTAGTGGGTGAATACGTAACTGAATTTTGTGCTTTACTGAGTGGACACTAGACTGTGTGAAAAGTGTCAAATGGTGATTTGGGCAGACGTCATTAATCTGGATACTTAATAGATATCTCTTTTTTTGTATTTTGGTGTCATCAGTCTCTCGATTGGTTTTAATTTTTTTTTTTTTTTTTTTTTTTTTTTTGTAACAGTTTAACGTCCCTTTTTAACAACGTGGGAAAGGTTGGGGGCAAGGAATGGGAAGGAATTCGGCCATGGCCTTTTGAAGGAAGCATCCCGGCATTCGCCTGGAGTGATTTGGGGAAACCATGGAAAACCCAAATCTGGATGCCCGGACGGGGATTCGAACCGCCGTCCTCCCGAATGCGAGGCCAGAACGCTATCCGTTACACCACCACGCTCGGTGATTGGTTTTAAGAAATCCGCTATCCCTACCTATATTGCGCTAACCTTTTCGTCTCACCTACCCCCTACAATCTACGTTCTCAATTATCAGCTTCACATATTCTAATTTTTATCTACCTCTACAGTTCTTTCCTTCAAGTGTTCCCTCAGCTAACAAATTAACCAATCTTGCATCTCTTAAAATGTCACCCATCTACGTGTCTCTTCTTTCTGGCAGACTCTTCCACAAATTTCTTTCCTCTTCCGTCATTTCCAAAATACGTCTATTTCGTATTTTATCTGTACACTTTATTTTCAGCATCCTTTTATAGCATCACATTTCAAATGCTTCGGTTTTCAATCTTTCTCGTATTCCTTAAGTTCTGTATACCACACAAACAGTTTTAAAAAGTTCTTTCTGAGACCTAGATTGGTATTTGAAACTAAAAGATTCCTCTTTTTCTAGAAGTCGCTTTCCGGTAGCGCTATTCTGTTTCTAACACCATCCTTGCGTCTGCCATTAGTTGTAAATATACTCTGTGAGTAACAGAATTCACTTACTTCACCTATTGTACTCGATCCTGTTTTTTATATTTAATCACCTATTTTATTGCTATTGTCGCGTTGGAACCGGGGCAGGTGTGAATTCGAAGGTTACTTGTCAATGAACACAGCACTTAAACTGAGAACAGGTTTATTGAGAACTCAAACATACACGCAGCACTGACTGCCTCTTGGGCAGAATGCTCTTCTATTTATACACAGATAGAACGTACTAGAGATTACAAGAGTAGTTAACAAATGAAATGTGTAGAAGTTACAAGTGACCTTAGGAAACATGTAGAATCTTCTGGAAATAATAAACAGAATTAAATAATTTTTGTCAGTGGGCGGGATTGAACCGGCGACCTTCGGTACCGCAATTCGTGACGCTACCCGCTGCGCCATGCTGGCAGACGGTACACTGGCGTTCATGCGGCATTGCTCCCTCTCCTGAGGAAAACAGCGTCCCGCTGTTAGATTTCTTTTGGGGCACGCTGAAGTGTCCTGGATCTTGATCTTGTCGTGGGTCCTCTGTATGGCAGTTCTGGAGGGCCCCTCCTGTTTGTACTATTATCTTCCTGTCCGACTTCCTCAGTATCCAAACCGTCCTCAGAGTCCTTGAACAAGAAGCTGGTTGTGCCTAGCTGCTCGTCAGGATTGTAGTAAGGCTTCATGCGGAGGACGTGAACAATGTCCCTTCGCTTTCGTCGTTTCGAAGACGGCTCATAATCCTCGACTTCGTATGTGACGTCTGACCGGCGGCGTATGACACGATACGGACCAAAGTACCGCTTCAGTAACTTTTCTGATAGCCCAACCTTCCGGACAGGGGTAAAAATCCATACGAGATCTCCTGGGTTGTACGCAACAGGTCGGTGCTTGCCGTCATACCGCTGACGGTCCCTCTCCTGGGTGGCCAGTGTTCGTATGCGAGCCAGCTGTCTTGCTTCTTCGACCCTGGTAATGAGCTGTTTTATATAGTCATCCTGAGTGTCGTCCGGCTGGAATGGGAACAGCGTATCCATTGTGGTCTCAGCTTCACGGCCATGGAGCAGAAAAAACGGAGTGAAGCCTGTCGTATCTTGCCTTGCTGTATTATAAGCAAATGTGACCACTGGCAGTATTGTATCCCAATCCTTCTGCTCAACATCCACATACATCGACAGCATATCGGCTAATGTCTTGTTGAAGCGTTCTGTGAGACCGTTTGTCTGAGGGTGGTATGCAGTTGTCATCCTGTGGACAACGTCGCATCTTGACATGACCTCTGATACTAGTCTTGACTGGAATACCTTTCCACGATCGGATATCATCACACGTGGTGCTCCATGCTTCAAAATAATGTCTTCTACTAGAAATTTTGCAACCTCTGGAGCTTCTGCAGTCGGCACAGGTTTGGTGACAGCGTAGCGCGTGAGGTAGTCGGTGCAGACTATTATCCATCGGTTACCGGTTGTCGACTTCGGGAACCTCCCCAAAAGGTCGATCCCAATTCGGTGGAATGGAACTGCTGCAGGTGGAATTGGTACTAGATGACCTGGAGGTAATTGCGGCACATGTTTCCGTCGCTGGCACTCTTTACAGTGACTCACATAATGCTTGACAGATCGGTAGAGACCCTTCCAGTAATACCTGCGTCTGATTCGGTCCAGGGTCTTCACAAATCCCAGATGACCGGATATTGGAGCGTCGTGGAAATACTTGAGAATAGCTGGCTGGAGATGAGCTGGAACGACCAGAAGCCACTTGGGGCCTAGTGGATCGTAGTTGTTCTTATACAATGTCCCATCTATCAATTGAAACCCTCCTTTGGCCGGTTCTCCTTTCTCCAAGGCGTCTATGGTTCTTAATAACTCTGAATCTTCCCTCTGTTCAGCTGCAACGTCACCTAATTCAGCGAGGGCTGAAATTCCATTCATGCTGTTGTGTTCTATTAAAGGATTCCTTGAAAGGCTGTCGGCATCCTTGTGTTTGCGTCCGTTTTTGAATACCACCGTGACGTCGTACTCTTGAAGTCTAAGTGCCCATCTTGCTAGTCGACCTGATGGATCCTTCAAGCTGGTTAGCCAACATAAAGAATGGTGGTCTGTTACGACGGTGAAAGGTTTGCCGAATAAATACGGACGAAACTTGTTGATAGCCCAGACAACTGCGAGGCATTCTTTCTCGGTTGTAGAGTAGTTTATCTCGGGCTTAGAGAATACTCTTGATGCATAGGCTATCACCTTCTCAGCACCTTCCTGAATTTGCACAAGCACTGCACCGATCCCATAACCGCTGGCGTCAGTGTGAAGTTCAGTTTCTGCATTCTCGTCGTATAAGGCTAGAACTGGTGCGGAAGTTAGAGCCTCCTTAAGTGCCTGGAAAGATCTTTCTTTAGTTTCATCCCAGTAAAACTTGGCGTCTCCCTGCAAAAGTTCTTGCAGTGGACGTGCCATGTTACAGAATCCTTTTATGAAACGCCGGAAGTATGAGCACAGCCCAAGAAAGCTTCTCACATCACGAATGTGCTGAGGAGTTGGAAATTCCATGACTGCCCTTACTTTATCTGGATCAGCGCGGACGCCATCTCCGTTGACCAGGTGCCCCAGGATTTTTATCTCTCTGGCGACGAAGAGGCACTTCTTCGGATTGAGGCGGAGTCCTGCAGTCTGAACACACTTCAGCACCGTTGACAGGCGACTCAGATGTTCTTCAAATGTTTTCGAGAAAACAACAATGTCATCTAAATAACAAAGACACGTCGTCCACTTAAGGTGTCGAAGTAAGTTGTCCATCATGCGTTCGAATGTGGCCGGAGCGTTGCATAATCCGAATGGCATTACTTTGAATTCATAGAGGCCATCAGGTGTAATAAAAGCCGTCTTTTCTCTGTCAGCTTCGTCAACCTCGATTTGCCAGTAGCCTGTCTGCATGTCCATGGTTGAGAAGTATGTAGCTCCTTTCAAGCAGTCTAAGGCGTCGTCGATGCGCGGCAGTGGGTAGACATCTTTCTTTGTGATTTTGTTCAGCCGCCGATAGTCGACACAGAATCGCCACGTACCATCCTTCTTCTTTACGAGGACCACCGGAGATGACCAAGGACTCTCCGAAGGTTGAATAATGTCATTATGCAACATCTTCTCCACTTCCTCTCGAATTATTCGCCTTTCGACTGGTGACAATCGGTACGAGCGCTGGCTAATGGGCGGATGATCCCCAGTATTGATACGATGCTTTATCGTGGGCCGTTTCGTCTGACCTTTTTTTTGCTGGGGTGTGAATACACCAGAGAATTGGCGTAGTATAGCTAACACCCGGTGGTGTTGTTCCTTGGTCAGGCCGGACCCTATTGGCAGTTCCATAGTTGTTTCCTCCAGCGTGTTGTCGGTACTAGTAACAGAGCATGGATCTTCGTTAATGACGTTGAGCTCGCCCTCCTGGACTGGTTCAGCTGTCCCTATGCACATTCCCTTGGGGATAATTTGTGACTGCTCGTGACAGTTGGTGATCCAAATGTCTCCTCGACCACCGATAATGCTTATGATAGCCGCTGGTATGTAGATTTCTTTCGTGAGCCTAATAAACTTTCTACTATCGACAAGCACTTCAAGGTTGCGGTCGTCCGTGTTTTTGACTGGGACTCTTCTCATTGCGAACGGCGGGATTGTCACGTTGTCAACGGCGAATAACTTCCCAGAAGATTCTGTGTTACGTGTACCCGTCGCAACGACTTCTTCAATTTGCAGCTCAGACGTTCCACAGTCAATGACAGCTTGGGATGCCTTAAGGAAGTCCCATCCAAGGATGACATTATGACTACATTCTGTTAAAATGACAAATTCAACTGGCTGGGTCCTGTTGTTGATGGTTATTCTCGCGACACAAGCTCCAGCTGGCTGGACGTACTTTCCATTTGCGACCTTTAGCACAGTTGCCCCCGTATCACGGAACATTGTCTTCTTTAGTGTGCGACGATAATTGTCCGACAATACGGAGAAAGAAGCTCCTGAATCAACCAGCGCCCGGACAGGTTGGCCGTCGATTATAACGTTGATGAGATTTCCCGACATCTTAGTGACTGTCATCCATGGAGGATTTTCATCTGCGGCGGCCTCACCTCCGTAGATGGTCGCCTTGCTTAGTTTTCCTGCGTGCGGCGGCTAGGGGAGCGGCTGGTAGCTCTGTCCGGCGACGATGAACGGCAGCGGCGCGTCGGGGATCGACCTCGTCTAGGGTACGGCGATGGGCTTCTTCCCGTAGGTCGACCGAACTCGTCAGCGGGTGGCTGCCTGGGGTAGAACTGTTCGGATGGCGGACGTCTTGCGGCAAAATAATCGTCAAATACTCGTCTTCTCTCTCTGCAGTAGCGTATGACATGTCCAGGGCGCCCACAGTGGAAACATACTGGCGCGTTGTCTTCTGTCCTCCAGACGTCCGTTCGTCTGCGGGACGTCATAGGTGCCGGAGGATTTGGTTGTGGCCGTGTCGGCCGGTTCCTAGGCTGCCGTTTGGCAGCTGCAGCATACGTCATATCAGGGCGAGGCCATTCTTCACGTCGAGTGCGATTGGCTCGGCAGACAGGAGCTATTGTCTGAAATACCTCTTTTTCCGCCGCGTCGGCTCCTTCATGACCCACTGGGCTTACATCCATGGCCATGATCTGATGCTCACTCGGTTCAAGAGTCCCAGCTGCCATGAACTGTTGTAATTCTTCTCTCACAATTTGTCGTATGAGAGACGCAAAGTCGTGCTGGTCTTCCACAACTGCCATAGGGACTACGTTGGGAAGTCTGTCATACTTCTTTCGCCCAACCCTCCTTTGTTGCATCTCCTCAATCCGCTGGCACCACTTGATGAACTCTTCCGTCGTAGCGACGTCTTTTATCAGAAGAGCTTGGTACATGTCTTCTGCAATACCTTTCATTAGGTGCGTGATTTTGTCGGCTTCAGTCATATTCGGGTTGACTACGTTGCATAGGGCCAAAACATCCTGTATGTAAGATTGCGTCGGCTCCCCATGTCGTTGGGCCCGGTTCTTCAGTTGTTCTTCCGCCGAGCGGATTTGTCGCTGGTGGTCCCCAAACGTTTTCTTAAGTTCCGTCTGGAACATTTCCCAGTTATTCAGTTTTTCTTCGTTGTTCTCGAACCACTGCTGGGCGGTTCCGTCCAGATAGAAATAAACATTTGCCAAGCACATGGTATGATCCCACCTGTTGTACTTGGCGACTCGGTCGAACCCTTTTAGCCATTTGTTAGGATCCTGTCCAGCGTCTCCAGAGAACACCGATGGGTGTCGAATGTGCAGCTGGCTTGCCGCCATGGGTTTCCTAATGACGCGGACTTTCGGAAGGACGTACTGAGTATATCCTTTGTAGTCCGGTTCCAGTCCGTGTAGGCGGCGACTTTTACGTTGCCTAATCGGAGCCACGACGATGCAGCTGTTGCACAGGGTACCCGGCGTCTCCACCAAACTATGTCGCGTTGGAACCGGGGCAGGTGTGAATTCGAAGGTTACTTGTCAATGAACACAGCACTTAAACTGAGAACAGGTTTATTGAGAACTCAAACATACACGCAGCACTGACTGCCTCTTGGGCAGAATGCTCTTCTATTTATACACAGATAGAACGTACTAGAGATTACAAGAGTAGTTAACAAATGAAATGTGTAGAAGTTACAAGTGACCTTAGGAAACATGTAGAATCTTCTGGAAATAATAAACAGAATTAAATAATTTTTGTCAGTGGGCGGGATTGAACCGGCGACCTTCGGTACCGCAATTCGTGACGCTACCCGCTGCGCCATGCTGGCAGACGGTACACTGGCGTTCATGCGGCACTATCTTTCTAATAGATTTCATATTTTTTGTCTTGCTTTGGTTTATATTTAGTCCAAAATCTTTCTTCAGTATTTTTTTCTTGCCATTGGCTTGATATTTGGTGCACATGTTCCTTATGAGGTACTAGTATTTAGAAAAAGTCTAGCGGAAAGGCAACAAGTATATAGAAACTAAGTAAAACAACTCGAAGAGTGGTAGATGGCATACCTGTTAATAGGTAGGAGATACACATTATTATGTTTTGAAATTTTATCTTGCTGTTTCTTGGTCTTAATTCTGCAGACTGCATTTCAGCCTAACCACAACCGCTGGTACCAAACAAGTAAACGAGTCCAAATGCTGTGTCTCACCCATTGGTCACGGTACAAACCATCTTTCATCGTGGAAGGTTGGCTGCCATGCGATATATCCCAGCATATTAGTATGTCACGAAATCAAATATGTCAGCTACAATCAGATGAATACTAAACATTACCGATTTTACACTGCAATTTGTATTTGGAAAGCGGTTTCTATGCAACAACGAAGAGTTAGAAACATTTGCACTGAACATAAACAGGTAGTAACATGCATTTCTTGCGTAATAACTTGTATGCATGTATCCACATATCGACTCATTTTACTTTATTTCTAAATGCTATTATGGTCGAAATGACCTGGTGAGAGGGTTTTAGTGGCTGTAAATTTCGCTCTTATAGCAGCCGCATTAACATAAACCGTTAATCCTACTGGGTGAAGGAGTACGCCGTGCTCGGCTCGCATTATTTAATTTCCCCGCCCGCGATCTTCTTCTGATGCTGAGCCCGCGTGCTAGTTGCCCGCGAGAGAGCGCTGTAGCCCTGTGGTGCCCTCTATCGGCTGAATGTGTTGATATAATTGGGGACACGAGACCGGGAAAGGGGAGTCGATCGGCAGCAGCGGCTTGGTTCATTGGGCCTAGTACTTCCTCAAAGGACTGCGACGTTGGAGACCCGCTGGTATAGCGAGCTTGGGTAATTTGCCCAGGCAGCGTGGAAGTTCTACTTGAGGTGGATTTGTGGTTCCACCGAGGCCGTTCCTCGCTCTCATTTATCGAAGGAATTCTTCTGCTGCGCCTCATGTCCGTTAGCGGTTTTCCGCTGATTCTGGAGTATGGTGGTGGTCGGGGCTGGTGGTGACTTCGTGGTGGTAAATAGCGATTTTCTAGCCCCATTGGGTATTTGGGGATAGAATTCCTGACGACTCCAACTACAGAGTGTGTCACTTACTGCATTCTGGTTAATTGTGTTACGGGAATGGACAAATTCCCCGGTATGTGGTGCTAATCGTTCCCGCCACCTTATCGGTGTGTGCAGGTGGTATCTACTTATGCGCCGGTGTGCACACATTCTAGTGTGTCAGAAGCTTTGGGTAAGAACTCCTTTCTTAAGGTTAAATTGAAGGACGCTGAGGTAAACTAATTCCTCTTCGTTGCAATAATTGGTATATTTGTTTCCTCTGTACAAATTGTGTTTGCTACTAGTTATGGAGTTGTTATATGATGGTAAATTGGTGAGAGCCTACCCTGTTATATTACGTTTCCAAGCGTGTAAGGATTTTCTGTTTGGATGTTAAATACAAGTGGAGATATTGTGATTAGGGATATTCTTATGGCTCAACCTGGTTGTTATCGCATTCACTTATGTGTTATATTGTATTACATTATTTGTGATCACAGGATTTATTAAGATCTTAATCTGCAAGATCAAAGTTTTCTTATGTGTTATATTGTATTACATTATTTGTGATCACAGGATTTATTAAGATCTTAATCTGCAAGATCAAAGTTTTCTTATGTGTTATATTGTATTACATTATTTGTGATTACAGGATTTATTACGATCTTAATCTGCAAGATCAAAGTTTTCTTATGCATTGTATTGTATTATATTCTTTGTGATTACTGGATTTATCAAGATCTTAATCTGCAAGATCGAAGTTTCTTATGTATTATATTGTACTATATTTGTGATATTCTCTATAAGTTCAACCGTTGGTCATGATTCTTGCAATAAAATGTTTGAACAAGGCTTGCTCTTTATAACCATGCTCCCACATGCTTCCCACTGAGTCCTTAGCGGCTACCACTCATATCAAGGAGACGCACAATTTAACGCGGAATCCGAACCACGGAAGCATTCTGGCCTAGTTCACAAGACACAGCAAGCTGTGACAGAGGTGAAGGTCGGGTTAAAGGCGTTTGAAAATCCCCGGTGAGATAGGGATTCGAAGCGCGTACCTTTCGGTCTATAGTCAGACGCCTTATCCACTAAACCACCAGATCGCTACACTTAAATTCTATATAATTTGTAGTTTTCTCCTACACCTTTTCTCAAATGTACATTTAATTATCATCTCACGAAATTTCACTTTGTTTTTGGCTTTAAGCGTCGTCGACGTCGAGGTCATTAAAGGCGAGAAAGGGCTGGGGCCAAGGAACAGACAGGAATTCGGCAAAGTCCTTTTGAAGGTAGTATCCAGGCAATCACCTAGTGTGATTTTGGGAAAGAATGGAGAAGCCATATCTGGATGGCTGGACGGAGATTCGAACCCGCCTCCTCCCAAATGCAACGGAGGAGTGTTACCACCCACCAAACAAATTTCTGGACAAATCTTATAGGTTTCAGTTTATTAACGTTTAGCCGATGTTTTAATATAAATAGTTTAATAGTGGCGTTTCATCTGACTCGGTACCAAACGTGGAAATTGGTTGTTCTAGGTTCTTGGAAATGAAGTTGATCATAAATCTAATTACAGAGCTACAGAGGATATTGAACACTGCTCAAACCACTATATCAACAATGTAATGGCTCAATGGTTAAGGGTCTGACTGGAGATGGAAAGGTTTGAATGCCTATCTCTGCGGGAATTTTGAAAGAACCCACCCTTCACCTCCAGCTTGCTGTGTAATGTGAAGTACATCAGAATGTTGTACTTCTTGTTGGACTATCGGACTTTTTTTTTTTTTACACTTATTCATTTTATCTTTTTCTATTTAGAATAAACTAGCCCGTACCCGCGACTTCGTACGCGTGGATTAAGAATTTTTTTGCCAGAATTAAATATAGAAAGTTTTTGGTAACGAAGGATTGGTCCCAAACAATATCGAGTCGGAATAATATGACAGGAAAGCTAACACTATATCATTGTACCGTCGAACCTGTCTCTTGAAGAGAATCAATATCCAACATATTTCTGTCACCATTCGATATGGTCTCAAAATTTCGTGACTACAACTGTTAGTCATACTGGAAAAAATATCCTGTGCCCTTCATACAGATTTCCTTATAAAATTCCATCACAACGATATAGTCATTTAGTCGTCAAAACGTAACAAAAAGACAGAGACTTACTTCCGTATTTATAAATAATATTACTGTGGTTCACACTCACACACTGATTGTGAACAACACCTGAGGGATCATTATAACCTAAAAAAGTGTACACCTGCAACATTGCAAGACTACCTATGATTTGCCTCGCATTGCACCCGTAAGTTTCTAATATCTACAGTTTAACATTCAATCCGAATAACCTACGGCCCAGGCCTGACTCTTACGATGAAAAACAATTTTTAAAAATCTTAGCCTCCACGGAGATTTACTAAGCAAGCGCTTTAGCCACTGAGCTGCCAGCCCACTTGACGGAAAAACGGTATGGAGACGTCCACATCAAACGTGTCTGTCTATCGCTGTATTTCGAAGTTATGAGACAAAATGTGATATTTATACAGATAATTTTTCAACCAAATGTAGACAGTATTTTTCTCCTTGTTTCAAAGGATAAGTGTGCAAAGTTTCATCGAGATCGGATGAAAACTGTGGATTTGTATGAAGAACAAACAAACATACATACATTCATCTTTATATATAAAGATATTAAACCTTCTATGGCTTGATTTCATTTATTAACATATTATACAATACTAAAAACTCCAAAGATACAAAAGTCCTTTGCTGTAGCAACTTTTACAACTGAAAGCTAACACCCGAACTTTTCTCAGCTCTCCCAATCTCATCGCTATCTTGTTATTTTTTTCGTCTCTCTAGCAACCAATTTTCTCAGAGTAATTATCCTTGCATTATAGTTTCTCTAAGTAATGTATTATACTACAAGAACGCTTCAGTGGTTTGGATTCCACGCTAAACTGTAGGTACCTTTACTCAATAGGATTACCTGGTTAGGTTAGAAAAGGAACTGGCCCCCCTTTTTTCGATACCAAGGTAAATATCCTTTGGATGGTCTAACAGATCTTTGGGTTGAAAACCAAGTTCAAAAAAAAATACCAAGCTTAGCTTAGCCATGTCAAAGTAGTGGCGCACCTCGACAAGTTATGGCTGAAAAAGCAAGAAGTCTTAGATGCAGCCCAGTATGAGGCCGATAAATTTCAACTCTGGTTACGAAAAATAAAGTAAATAAGGGATGCCGCATGTAAATACACAATGGTACCTCGCCTGATTCGTGCATGACGTAATATCACAGTCATTCAAAGATACTAGCCCCGGGGTAAGCTACAAATAATACAGTCATAATCGAACCTGCAGAGCACGAAGGAACCGTAAAACTGTGGCACTACTATCAAAGCCCTCAATTTCATAGACGCCTTCGAAACGCCCCACGAGAGTTCCCTTCGCGGCGGGAAGCCCGAGAACAGTTTATTTATTTACAGCACCATGGAAACCTTCGATCTTACAACAAATTTTTATGTCTGATTGTATCTAGGAAGAAAGCCGACTAAATATCAATAAAAATGAACAAAAATTACTAATTTGAGTTTTTTAGGGCTAGTAAAACTAATTATTTTTACATGAATCTACTGCATACGCAAAGACAAGTCCAGGGAAAATTTCCTAATAATGTCGAAGGAACTTACTACTACAACTGACAAAAGCCATGTTACAAGTGTGGAACCCTAAGGTTCCCCTCTCCCTTCGCTGGGGAAGGTTGTATAAAACTTTACCACCTGTATAAGAAAAGGAATGGCTGATATGGAAGTTTCTGAATAGGTGAGATCAGGAATGAGCAGATCCAAAGTCAACCTAGCAAGATGAGGCTGTTCTGAGGTCGAAAAAGGAGTCAGTGGAGGCATTGGAGAATGTTCAAAGTAGATCCATCTGTTGCGTGACAGGTATATATAGCTGGAAGGAAAGCCTAATAGCGATGTTGTGAAGACCTGAGACATGGGACCGAGCGTGGTGGGTGAACGCTAACGTTCTGGCCTCGCATTCGGGAGGACGCCGGTTCGAATCCCCGTCCGGACATCCAGATTTGGGTTTTCCATGGTTTCCCCAGATCAACTCCAGGCGAATGCCGGGATGCTTCCTTCAAAAGGGTCATGGCCGAATTCCTACCCGTTCCGTGTCCCCCATCCCATCCCGCCTCTAATGACCACGCTGTCGACGAGGAGTAAAGCCCAAGCAAAAAAAAAATGATACATGAAAGGCGTTGCTCATGGCAGAAAGTAATTGAAAAATCACGACAGACCCATTTCAGGATGAATGCAAACACTTATTACTACCAGCAACGTTCATACCAAGGAATAACCGAGAAAATAAGATAGAGAAATCAGAGTCAGAACCAATTCTTTCATATACTATTTTTCCCACGAGTGCTTGGGGAATGAAATATGAAGGTTTTATCGAGCAATAAAACTTCTAATCCGACAGTAGAAGGTCTTAACGAACCGCTCCGGCCACCCTTATCTCGGTTTTCCAATCGCCAAGTAATAACAATCAAAAACATTGTCAGTCAATTGCGGACTGCCGACAGAAAGTGAAAAATTTAAACTATGAATATCACAGACGCAATACGTCATACTTACAGCTACAGAGACACTGTTAACATTAGCATGTTGGTGACGAGAAACTGATAAGAGTTTACCCATCTAAAAATCATCCAACGCGCCTAAAGAAATTTTCACTTCTCCGATTGTGGATTTGATCCCATAACCTTCCATTCTACGGTGCAGCGCATTGCCACTTCACCAACGGGGTCCCGCCAAGGGCTACGACCTTACAACAGCTAATTCGAAAGATTAATGTCGTATATATTAGAAAAAAATAAAAATTATATTCAACATATTCAATTTTTTTACGTAGGTACGATATTATAGGTACAATGTATAACTTTCTACGAGAACTGAGGACGCGTGATAATAAGGTACATACAATGTATATATGTACACAGGCCGCTGCGCGCGCCAACTAGGTATATATATATATATTGATTTTGGGGAAACTATAGAAAACCGGAATTTGGTTGACCAGACGGGGATTCGAACCCACGTCCTCGCGAATGTGAGTGCAGAGCGTTAGTCCCACCCACTAGGCACGGCGTATTAGGTCGATACAGCTATACAAACAAAAGGAATTTTACCTATTCCATCTGTTGAGGAAGTTGCTATTAACTGCTGTCGCATGTTCCCTAACACTTTCGTTTATCTACTGCTAACAGCTGGATCCGAGTTTAGCAATCCCATAGAACTCAAGTTCTCCCTCCTTCCCTAGGATTTCCTTTTCCACAATTTTCGGTTATCGCGGTTCATAAAAGAGTTAGATGGAAAGATCAGGTAGGACGTCAGTGTATTTAGTCATTCCCGACACACCAGTGGGAAAGATACCATCCGACGACAACGGATGTCGCGATGTGGTTCAGGGCAGTGGATATCTTTAGTGCTGCTGCCGGTAATAGTCTTTAGTCACTCACAGTCGCTTGGTTTTCCAAATATATATATATATTCAAGTATAGTCTATACTTATAGCTACAAATATACTCCTATTACAGCTTGTTTTATGATTTTAACCCATTCAAAAAGCGTCCAAAACGCCCATCATACGCGCAACTTGTCATAGGACGTTGGTGAAGCCAAATCAAATATTTAACCCTCTCCAAAAAGTTTACAACGTGCCTATAGAAGTTTTCATTTAAAAAAATCAACATCAAGTATGTCTGCGAAGAAGGTCAAACTGTTCAGCACTTGCTCCAGTGTCGACTGCTTTCAATCTCCAGCACAGAAGATGACTTGTATGAGGATCGCAATATACAATGAAAGTAGCCAAGTTTTGGCCGAATATAATTTGATGTCTGATACTGTGTAAATATATATATATATATGTGTGTGCGTGTTTCTGACACGAAATAATTGGGATGTTGAAGTGTTTGGCACAGATTTCTGCTTGGCTGCAGCGGTACTGCAAGAACCTGGTTAATGATCTTAATTTGGAGCGTCTTGATTTTCTCGTGTTGAAGCGCCGGTAGCAACAACAGGAACAAGTGGCTGTCGAAGGAGAGCGAGGCTCTGGCGGGACTTGGCAGCGTCTATTGTTTTGAACAGAGCCTTCGAGTATTTCGGCCAGCAGGGGTGTCCAACAGCCTCAACACACCTGACTGCAGTATCAATCTCGCGACCATTTATACTGGTTTCAATGGACACTCCTGCCAAAGCATCAGAGCCAATGGCAACCACTGTGAGGTAGGACTCAGGAACCACGTTCAATGGCAATTTATTTTGGCGTCATCAACTCTCGACTGGATTGTTGTAGTCTTCCATCTCTTCCTATCTTGCGCTAACCTCTTCATCTCTACATACCCCTTACAACCCACGTCCTCAATTATCTGCTCTATATATTCTAATCTCTGCCTCCTTCTGCAGTTCTTACCTTCGACTGTTCCATGCACTAATAAATTAAACAATCATACATGTCTCAGAATATGACCCACTATCTGTCTCTTCTTTCTGTAAGACAATTCCACGAATTTCTATCCTCATCCATAATTTCCAAAACTCGTTCATTTCGTACTTTTTCTGAGCACTAGATTTCCAG
>JARYHS010011408.1:197151132-197364705 GCA_031002005.1 Vandiemenella viatica
ATTGTTCTTAAACTCAGGCGCTTTAGGTCATCCAAATGCTGATCAGCCCATTTGCCGATTACTTGAATTGGAGTGTACTTGCGCTGAGGATAACTGACCTCAGCAATAATTGTGGGGCGTCTCGTTGTTTCACTATGTGGAAAAGGTTTTGCTTCCAATAATCAGTTGTCGTAGCACAGTGATATCCATTATGTGGCAGGAGTCCCGTTGGTGTACTGGCAGTGACCAAACACTAATCACTCTCACGTGCGACGTTCACTTAAACCTTTTCAACACACCAGTCTATACAACCTTCTCTCCCGCACTCTCCTTTCGCGACCGTCCTCCCTTCAGCCAGCACCTGACCCACCCCCACCCTGCATGCATTCCAGCAGGGGTGTCCGGACTGTTATTTACATATCACGCCATCTCTCACCATGACTCAGAGTGTTCAGTAACCTGTTACCATAAGACATCACACCAAGATAGCCAGGAACCAAAATAGCCAGGTCGTGCTAGTTCAGCCAGTCGTACCCAAAATAAAATACATGAACATGTACAAAAGATGGAAAACAAAACATAAACATGAAAAATGTAATTTGGACCATTACAGTAGGGACCGTATTCTTTGTAGTTTGGGATGGAGCGGCTGTGCACCATACGGGGGATGCGTATAACAAGGCGGGTCGGATCAGTGATTTGTCTAGTAACAACCCGCTTTCGATTTTAAGAGAGCTGCTGAATAAGAGAGATATAAAGGAAGAGGAAAGAGATTACCTGCAAGAGATGTTATGTCGAATAGTTGGGGTTTAAGTTGTCAGAAAGACGAATTGCATAAAGACTGTTATGACTGTGGCCAAAAAGAGATATACAGTTGTATAAAAAGATACGCTGAGTGCAGTGAAATGTATGTGAAGCTGCAGAGTAAATATGCAGTTAAGTGAAACTTACTTCGTGAGAATGTTGACGAATTTCTTCAAGTAGACGAGAGAGAAAAAGGGAGGTGCAGTACAGTTATCCCTTTCAGGCAATATGAAGTACTATTGTTATAAAATATGATCGCACCAGATTAGTCGTCGTCGTATGCATACAGAGGACGCTAAATGTACTCTCTTTGCTACGAGGATCCAGAGAAATCGATAAGAGGTAAAGTGAATTGTTGTATTTGTAACGAGAGACGGTTTGGAGTAGTAATTTATGTGTGATACACCAACTATGTAAAAACTAGAAAAGAGTAAAATGACTTAGTAGAAGTTGATCATTATAAGTTGCTAGGAGCCGTTTGAATGACAAAATTATTTTCAATTGCTGAGGGACATATATCTGCGCCACTCTACATTATTGTACATCATTATCTGCCACTTATAATCTAAGAAACAGGAAACACCGTCTGTAATGTGAAGAAAGAGAAATAATCCAAACACATACCACATCATCGTATGTTCTTGCTTCTGTGGCCTGAATTGTTTCATTAGACATCTATCAGTTACTAATTCCCTTTGAGTATCACATTTTAAAGATACTAGACAGAAAATATTCCCCATGCTGACCGCCTATGCTAGGACACGGTGAACATGTTCATGACAATAAGAAAGAATGGTAGTGGTGTGTTGATCGATGGTTATGCATGCACGTATAAATTACCTTTTAAAAGAGGAATTAGTCACTACCAAAATTCACTATATTAATGAAGGTACTGCATGGAACAACAATTTTGGAAACGATGTAATTTACTAAACATAAATCATCACTGTCGTTTTCTGGAATCAAATTTCCTTGTGAACCTCAAAAATTGTAAACAAGGTTTCTTCAGAAAACAGATTAGAGAATTTATTTGTTTTCTTTTAGTGAGTAATATTTTGTTCTTTATTTGTTTATTTATCAAATGGTGACGTGGCAAGGATATACAGTATTACCGTTTAATCTTTGGTAGCCATTCAGTGTAAAGATTCTATCACAGGTTGCACGGTCAGAAATCCAGTTTCGCGGGATGCCTATACGGCAAAAATGGAAGGGGAAGATAGGATGTAGTGTAGCCTTGTCCGTGAACACTATTGCGTTTAAGTGGTATCTTTGTGTTTTATTCTAGCTTTCAATGTTTGTAAATCTGTTACTAGCTAAATATGTTCTAATATAATTTTTATTAGAATGAGGAATAATCTGGTATCAGGAACCAACATGTTTCAAAACAGTACAGAAGTTGTAAAAATTGGATTATGTAACCATCCTTCTGCAGTTTAAAATCGTGCCTTAAATTAAGCTGTCGGATTTATTTACAAAGTGTTCTATTTCGTTTCAGGGCTCAAAGATGGTATTTAAAAGAAATACTGACTTATTAGTCAAAACGTTACTTTGAAAGGAATGTACATTATGATGTACTGTCGCAAAAATAATTCTCTTTGAAAAGCACAAGAAAGAGTCAAACCTTTGAAACAGTTTTTAGAAACGGGTGTTATTAACCCGTTCTTCATTCATCTTTTCTCGTTCGCCAACCATAGAATCGTCGTTGGTTTCATTCGATATGGACGATTCAAGCACACTTTATATTCCACACTGTTGATTATTTACAATTTTAACGCTGAAAAATATTGGTACTATTAAACATATTGCACGCTAAAACTTAAGAATTAAAAATCATTAACTGAATTGAATTTTGGTTAACTAGCGGTACTATTCTTCATGATGGATGGAAAGTTAAGTTTTTAATCAGATAGTAGAAAGTCAAATTAGACTTGTTATTCAAAGATGACTAAAAGCTACATCTACATATATATTCTGCAGTTCACAAAATTTTGAGTGACAGAGGGTATACTGGCACTGAAGATCTATCCCAAAATGCTAATTTTAGAACCTAACTTCAAAAATGACGTTACTTTATTAAAAAAGAAAACGAACTATAAGAGAACCGTTGGTGGTATACCGACTACTCTTAGTTCTTAAAGACGGGTGTTCATTCGGCTTATCTCGTTCGCCACCCACAGAATCGTAGTTGGTTTCATTCAATATGAACGTTTCAAACACATCTTCCACGCCACATTGTTGATTATTGGCAGTTGAATAACAGTATGCGATAAGAAGCAGTGTTACTGAAGGCCCCTGAAGACATGCAGCCACGACTACGTGTTTACGATTCCAAGCATGTGTTTACAAACGCTGGTGTAACACGCGCGCAGTGATTCGGCAGTGCGGCCGCCGCTCGTCAATGTTGCGTCACGTGCGCGGCCACTGACCTGCCCCGCGCATGCGCACGCCGCCCGCCCATTGGCCGGCGCTCCACGTGATGGAAAATCCCCAGACTGCTATGTTTAACCTTGCAGTTTCCCCACCGCCAGCCAGCACGAGACGCCAGAATAAGTAGGTGGTGGCGCGCATTCATGAACGTCGGGCAAAAGGAACAACAGAAAGGCGCGCCGGGCAGAAACAAGAGAATGCCGTTATGCGCCGGCGCAGAAAGGAAAGTCGCGAGCCGGTTATAACCGGATTTCTGCGAGCGGCAGTCGTTATCTTTTTGCTTCCTGACACGAAACGAGCTGGCGGTCTCTTGCGTACACTCGCGGCCACTAAAAGTGACACACCGGCTAACGAAGCAGCATATAGTTGCGTTGTGGAAGCTTGCTTTTTAATTGACGCAGAAAATTTAAGAATATAACTCTTAAAACTTTTACTCAATTTGAAGAAATCAAGAAATTTATGATGTGTTCCCGCTGTATTGCAAGCAATATCGTAGTTCTATACTGCATTCCCACAGAAATGTGTATAGTTGAATAAACCTGCTATTTTTCCGTAAACGCGCAATGACAAGTAACTGTTACGGTATAAGTGTTATATCAGGTGCAACATGTATACAGAAATGTGTTTGAAATCGCAACGACAGTAAAAAGTAGCCGTTGTCGATATTATGTTCAGAAAGTTCATAATTTGCTCTACCAAATATCAAAGTATGATTTACAAAATTTATTAATCCGTTAATTTTGAGGTTGCTAAACGGTAAACTGAAGTTGAAAGTAACAGTTAATTATATTTGTGCAACTTTGTTATTTAAGATGTTGCATCATTTCTTTTTAAATATACCAATTCACTGTTTGCTCCATACAGTATATTTTATACCACACATTAGTATAACTGATTTTATCTTATTTTGTTTGCTGAACAATATTTTTTAATAGTAAAAGATATTATTAGATACAAATACTTCTTTTTTTCTGGTAAAGGAAATAAAAAAAAGATTCAATCAACCAAATTCTTTCTTGTTATCTGTACTGTATTTTTAGAGAAGTGTTGAACTGATTTATCACACTCCCAAATAGAAAAGCGAAGGCACGTTATTGTACATGTGCTATTCATATAATCTTTTGCTGTAATTCGAAATGTTTCAAATTCTCACCTTTGGTTTCATTACATCATTCTTTGGAATGAAGAACTTTCTACAGTCAGTGCTCAAAATTATGAACATGAAGCAACATTACAGTAATAAATCTGGATGCACTACGCAAACATCATTGCCACATGTAACTGATGTTTTTCGATATTTGCAAATATACTGCACACAGCGTATATGCTACAGACGATTCAAATTACAATAAAATTGACTTAAAATACATTACAAGGGTACAATCATTAATATTGCATAATTTGTAGCAAGTTATCAGATTCTAAAAAAAAAGTCATATTGCTGTAGAAAATTATTTACCAAAGCTGTTCCATCAAGTCAGGAAAAAATTACTCAGTTTGTAATAGAATCGAATGGATTTAAAGAGTAATATCTTAGAAAATATACAGAATATATATGTGCATGTCGTGGCAGAGAAAGAGATTCAGGTTATAATATTGGTAATGATAAATAGATTTTTTGAAAAATTAAATATTGGACCATATATTATTGTTTTATTTCAAAATATAAACTTAACATCGGGGTAAAAGTTATAAATATACGGTTGTAAATCTAATAAATTTAGTAATAAAACAAGTATATAAATTTAACAAGAATGATTATAATTGAAATATTAAGAATCCATATGTTAAATTCTGAGACACATAGTGTAAACACTGTTTGATATATTAAATATTTTATTTTTTGTGTGCTGGCTCCATACGGTTACTGAATTAATCTAAAGTGCTTCGTAATTTCAGGTCCAGATTTATAGCTTACTATCTTCCCACCTGCACCAACAGTTTTATTTTAAACAAGAAATTATAAAACAGTATAAATACAATAGAGAAATGAATTAGAGGAAATTGTAATAATTTATAATAAAAAACTGAAGGAAATTTCATTAATGACTTTTGTGAAAAAAAAAACAAAGGTGTTGAAATTAATTGTCTGGCATTTGTGGACAATTGCACCATACTTTCAGAGAATATTACCAATGCTACAACACAGATCAATTTCTTGGAAGAAATAGCCAACAAAATAGGTTTGAAAATTTCTATAGAAAAAAAGAATAAACTTATTACAAACATTAAAAATGATTCAAAAATTTTAAGGACACATGTGGACTATTAAAAAAAATTAAAGAAATTTAAATATATCGAGGAAATAATTCAAGAATTTTTTTTAGATAAATCTGCCATAGAAGAGAAAATAAACAGAAGTGAAAGGGCGTATGGTTTCAACAATAATTTTTATAAAATAAAAAAGGTTACATTTCCTGTTGTGTACCATCGTTAAATAATCATACGATAAGTAAATAAATAAATAAAAAAGGGCCTATCCAAAAATAAGTCTAACTCTGTCGTGAAACCAGAATGTTTATACACGAATGAATTTTTAACATTGAACTATAGATTAGAGAAATTGGAATTACTAAAAAGATGAATCCCAGTCAAGAGGCCAGTTGAAACAACAGAACTATAGAAATTAAGAAGTATTAAGGAAATTCACCAGAAAATATGTAATAGAATCAATAAGAAAAATGAGATTGCAGTTTTTTGGAGATATATATGGAATGGATGATAACAAAAAAAAAAAAAAAATTCAAAATTAACAGCACGCTGGATTCAAGAGGTCGAGAATGATTTGGAAAAAAAAAATTATGGTAAGAGAAAAGAAAATCGTGGAAAAATGATAGAAGAAAAAATAAACCTTGTCCGAAGTGGCCTTACGGAGAAGGAATAAACACGTTGAAATTATTAATTAATCTTCCATATAATGGAAGAGAAAACAACAGCAAAGGACGAAGAACTGAAATTAGCTCTTGGTCCTTGTAGGTATCATAGGAAATAATAATAAGAAAAGAGCAAATATCCTTTAACTTAAAAGTGATAGTAAGCTTCATGTATAGCAACTAAAAATATGATAAAGATTAGCTGACCTTTGTTTGATTGATCCTTAATTTCTTCCTCGTTTTCTATCATAAAATGATGCAATTGCCACAATACCAACTGCCTGAAATCAAAATACCTAACAGTAACGATCCATTATTCAGAAAAGGAGTGATAAGATTAATTCTGGAAAGTTATCAGTATATTCACATAGCTATGACATTTAAAAATAAACTTTTCTGATATTTCATCCGCGCAAACAACAGAACTAACAATCTTTCCTTCAGCCATAGTATTACAGCAGTTTCCTTGAGCTGTCAAACATCGGTAGCCTATTAGTGCCAAAGTCAAACATAGGTTAGATCTGTTGTGGATTTCCCAGAACCGATAAAACAAAACATGATCCTTTTGTCTGTCCAAATGTTAAGTTCAGAGAGGGCGTTGCGAAAGCTGTCTCGGGTTTTCACGACGCATGGACCAATTGCCCTGGATCAATTGTTGGCTTTTTTTTGTGCTGAAAGTCCTTGACCGGAACTTCAAAACTGCAGTAGCAAAGAGTGACTCATGGAGATGAATGGGAAATAAAATGGTCAACATGTCTTTAACTGCGATCCGTTCAATCGTTACGAACTTCTTAGAAGAAAAATCTGTCTGGAAATGAGTAAAGTATCAAATAAGAAAAAAATCTATGTATATTCGTGAGGAATAAAAATTTAACTATTCTCTTCTGATATGATGGAAGCCATGGGAATTATTACAGGTTGAAATAATTAGGTATAGCAACATCCAAATTGATTTAATGTGCAATGTTGAGTTATATTACTTAGATTTATGTGATATTTCATAGTACTCATCTCCGTTATAAATGTCAGAGGGAAATCCACAGAGCTCTAGAAAATAGAAACACATGAATGTAAACAATTCTGAATACCTTCCGAAAAATAGCCTTATATTATTTATAGTTTTTCTGCTTCACAGAAAAAAGTAGATGGTGTAAGTTCATTTAATGCAGTAAAAAAATGCATTTCTATTTATTGCACTACTGAAGTATCTAGTGACAAATGTTTAAGGTGCATTCTAATAACTACCTCATTAGTTGTGATAAAAAATATGTTTCTACATAGTAAAATACCGTTTTATCTTTCGCCTTTTCGATAATTACAACAGGTAATGGGAGGTGAACAAAGTACACAATAACTGACTCGAGGCGAGAAAATGAACAATGCATCCTCTTATCGCGTTATAATGAAAATAATGGAGATTTATATTGTTATACAAAACTTTCTAAGGAATTGTAATTTCAAAACCAAATAACAATGATTTATTTTATTGACATATGTCATGATTACCTACGTTTTCTGCAAACTTTCTCTTACTTTTTAATAAACTTCCCTTTTCTTAACTTCTGTCACAAAAGTATTGGGTTATACAGTGACCTGGTTCTGTAATTACTACGGAGAACAGATCCTTACATGAATTTATGGATTTAATCGTCGCACATAAACAAATAGCAACATGTAGCTCTAATATAACGTAGTATTTTTTTTTTATGTGTGTCATTCATATTTTTGTATAGTTATTTACGAAGCAGAAAATTAATTGCCTTTTAGCTGGCTTCCTTTTGACAGTATAATTACAAATTAAATCAAATTAAAATATTTATTTTCGTGTAAACTTTATCTGAGTTTTAATGAAGTTCACTGTTTGTTATCGTCTGTCAAGAAAATCTTGCATTATGTTGTCGGTCGGTTCCAGTAACTGTTACAGATAATATAGCGTTATCATCTAATGCTTTTTTGATTACATGAATTTATGCTTCTAGTCGTCGTAAATAAACAAAAAATAAAAAATAAATGATATAAGTAAATAATATAAATTTCGATCGTCACATGTATATATACATCTTTGCCTCACATAATTATCATCTCTGCTACTCAAAAGACAGTTACATTTTAGCTGTCATCGCAGTTAAACCTTATTTTAACAATGTAAGTGCAAATAAAACGAAATTGAATTATTTATTGAAATTTACACTTCCCTTTAACAACACAAGCGCAAATAAAATCAATGCAGCTGTTCATTTAAAATTTCCAAGCAGCGCTGTGGTGGCAGTCAGTGTAACTAACAATACGGGCGTTATCGAGGCTCGTCGAAGATTGCCGAACTATTTAGGTGAGTGCAGTCTCCAGGCACAACGCATTTGATTAGAATGGATATGAAAACTGAAATCGCAGTCAGAAGTACGAGGAAATAATTACACTCGTATTTAGCATAGTATGGACAAAGCAGCGGAATGGAGTACACTTTAATTTAGTTACAAAGGTATTAGAATTAAACCGAACATAGTACAGTGTACCTGCGTAGAATCAGTACCGACAAGAGGCGAAAAAAATTCTGATCATTTCAAAATGAAAGTGTATTTTGTAACTGTATGTGTTATGATGAAGCAGATTATGCAGCATATATTATAGTGGCAAACATAACCAAGACCTCAAATAGTGCTCAAAATACGGTCATGATCCGACAGCTACTATCAAAAATGTGGCGCCAGTACTAATTTTTTATGTTACTGTCACATTAATATTATTTTAAAGATTTTAATGGTGTAATTAGAATATATCTGAATGTTTAGTACAAAGACAAATTTGAGATTACGTGTCTGTTATTTCAAAACAACTGATTTCTTTATTTGAATACTATTACCTTGTTTGTTACGAAATTAAGTACCAAAATAGTCATTTTGTGGACTTGTACGATTATACTAATCCTTTTTTTTGTTTAGATTTTATTAACAAAGAACGGTTTTTAACGCAGCGAGAATTTATTGAAGTTATTCGTTCCATGATCTTGATGTTGTGGAAAAGCACAATTCACTTCTCAACTGCATACTATGACCTGCATTATCACTCACTGCTGTTTTGAAGATTGATTTCTGCATGTTTAGAGGAATTATTGCCCTACTGAAGAATGTAGTAAACAGAAGTTTCTTGTCACTTATAAGTTGAGCTTTTCTACGATAACAGTGGTGCCGCAATTTGATGATGGATTCTTATGTAACTAAACGAGACAAATAGAAAGTGAAGAATAATATCATAGAATCACCATAAGCTGAAAGAAATGCGCAAGTATGGAAAGATTTTTGTGTGTCAACGTTTATATTGTTAATAGTTTATGTCGCGTATCACCTATGGTGGTAGTAGAAATTTCTTCTGGAAAAGCTTCTAAGGAAAAAAGAATAAAGATTTTTTTTACTGATTTTTTTGTGTAATTTGAAGAAACTTTGATTAGATTCTTGGAGAATTTGTCTAAAATGTTTTTAAATAACTATATTCGACTTTCAATGACCGGAGTTTTTATTGTTATTAAAAGTTTCCAACTAAACTATAATTTCAAAAATAAATAACCAATTTTATTTGACTGATATATTTCGCGCTTACCTACGTTTCATATAAACTTTTTTGTATGTTTTTAATATACTTCCCAGTTTCTTACCTTCTGTCAAGAAAAAATTCTTAATTTACGTAACCTAAGAATTTTTTCTGGTTCTAATAACTACTACAAAGAATATAGAGTAAACGTCGAACGCTTCTCTCCATACATGAATTTCTGCATCTATTCGTCTTAAAAAAGCAACTGTAATTTTAAACGAACGACGCACTGCATTTTTTGTTTTTAATCTCTGCCTCGCATTATTTTATATATATATATATATTATATATATATATATATATATATATATATATTTATCTCTGTCCATCGTATTTTTGTACCGTTACTGCCCTGCCTATGCACAAATGATTACAACAATAGGATTGGTGCACTGCACCCTCCGCGACCCACTTTTAGTGAATCGCGTAGTAATATTAATAATAATAATGTAAAATAGTCTTTGAGCTGTCATCCCAGTTACAGTTCCTGTTTAACAATATAAATGCAAATAAAATTAAATTCAATTATTTATTTGAAATTCCCTTTTAACAATATAAATGCAAATAAAATCAATGCAGTTATTCATTCGAAATTTCCTTATTAGGCAAGCAGCGCTGAGCTGGCGGCTAGTGTAACTAAAGTTCGGGTATCATCGGACTCGGCGAAGGTTTCCGATTTACCGAGTTGACGTCCAAGCTCCAGGTTCAACGCATTTTATTAAGGTTGATTGATTCACTGCAATAATAGAATCAAACGTGCAAAATGGACATGAGTTCATGACTATTTTCTGGGGCGGATATTGATGAGTAAGAACGTTGTACAAGAATCATTACAAAGATGTAATGACTTCACTTAATGTTCGAAGTGACAAGTGCCCACATCCTGCCCTCTCTACGCAATGGAGAAGTGGTGACTGTTCTTTTAATTTGCCAACGCGCAGCAGCCGCCAATTTGACGCCGCGCTGGAGCAGCAATTTCGCGAATTCGCTGGGAAGGTCTCGCAATGACTTGAGGCGTAACCTGCAAACTGCTCGTGGGCAGCGGAATGCGGCTTCGAAACTCAACCACAAGGTCATTCATGTGGCCTTGGTATTTGTGCTAACAACTTGTGGTATCCACCACCGCCATCATAATCGGTTTTAAGTACTTGTAGAAATTGTTCCACTTGACCTTCCTAGATTTACTCTGTACAAGAGAGAATGAGGCTTCGTGGCCTATTCGACAAGACATTATTAACAGTCCTGTCAACATTAGATCTCGAAATATGCTATTTAATTATTATTAGTGTTCTGCCCTAAGGCAGGTTTTCACATCTCTCTATGCTCTCCAGTCTTTTTCCATCCTCTTCATGTCCATGTAGTTTCCGTTCCCCTTGATGTTATCTGTGATCTTTTACCTCCTTCTTCCTTTCACTCTCCTAGTCCTTCCAAGGCGTCTCTTAACAAACACTCCTCTCTCAGTGAGTGTCCCATCCAGTTCTTCTTTCTTTCTCTTATGACTTGTAGTAGTTCTCTCCTTTCAACAGCGCTTTCCAGCACTTCAACATTACTCACTTTTTCCACCAAGCTTATCCTCTCCATTCTCCTCCACATCCACGTCTCCAACGCTTCTATATATTTTCATCCTCTCAACTCCGTATCCACGTCTCGGTTCCATAAAGTGCCTCACCCCATACGAAATATTTGTCAAGTCTTTTTCTCAGTGCTTTATCTACTTCTCCAAACAATAATCGCCTTCGCCTAAGAGGCCTGCCTAAAGTCTGATCAAACGTGTCTGAGAATCTAACTGAACTGAACTTAGACTTTACTATTGTTACGTTCCCTGTGAATGCACATTAACGAGTCGTGAGCCCCTTTTAACGATTTTAACTTTCAGTGAGGTGTCTGAATGTCTGTGGAGGAATGGTAGCCCAATTTTCCTCAAGCGCTGAAACCAGAGGAGGTAGTGATGTTGGACCCTGGGGTCTGGAGCGAAGTCAGCGATATAACTCTTCCATTGGTTTCAGGTCTAGACATTGGTCATGCCAGATCATTCCAGGAATGTTATTGTCCTCTAACCATTGCCTCACAGATGTAGCTTTATAATAGGGTGCACTGTCATGCTGACACAATCAATCATTGTCCCCGATCTTGTCGCGTCCCATACGTTGTACACGTAGTTTAAAATGTTTTCATATTCTTCCACATTTAGAGTTTTCTTAAGCGCAATGACGTGGCCACTCCCTAACCAAGAGAAAAAACCCCGTACCATAACATCACTTCCTCCATTGCTCGCTGTTGGTATTACACACGATGGCAAGTAACGTTCTGCAGGTATTCACCAAACCCAAACCCTTCGATCGAATTGCCACAGTTGCAGCTTGATTATTCGCTCCAAATCACTCGTTTCCTGTCATCCAGTGACCATTTGCGTCGCTGTTTAGACCACCTCAAACTTCGCTTAGCATTGATTACAGAAACTTTTTATTGTTGTCGAGGTCATTAGATGCGGGAAGGGATGTGGGGGCAGGGAACGGGAACGAAATTGGCCATGGCCTTTTAAAGGAAGCATCCCGACATTTCCCTGGAGTGATTTGGGGAATCTATGGAAAATCCAAATTTAGATGCCCGGACGGGGATTCGAACCGGCGTCCTCCCGAATGCGAGGCCAGGGTGTTACCCCTCAACCACCACGTTTGGTTGAAATGTTTGCTTATCAGCTCTACTCCACCTGATTTTTACATAAATTATAAATAACTGTTCTATCTCGGTATATTAGACCTGATATCTATAAAATGTTAACATCTTGTCCCATCTAATGTTATGAGGTACACAAACGGAATAAAAGTAACGCTGTTTTTCCTGGTACACTCTTCCAGAATCATATATAGTATTTCTATAAGATGTACTTTTTTTTATTCACAAGTCATTATCTCCCTTCATACCTAGCCGAAATGAGGCATCATTTTAAAGATTTTTCCAAATTCAACCCGTAAGGGCAAAGATGTCAATATTTCTAAAATGCTGTTTTTTGAACCACGAACCATTTATCTCCCTGGATATCTGACCGAAATCAATAATTAAACTATCATTTTAAAGATTAAGATCTCCGCTTTGATGGCATCATATATTAAGAAAGGAATTTTTGGGAATTCGAACCTTAATGGGCAAAAGTATTAATATTTTTACAATGCGTTTTTTCTGTCACATTCCATTTATCTCTCTTCATATCTAACAGATATATATAAATGAGGTAGCATTTTAAAGATTATGGCCTACTCTTTGGTCACATCGTATTTTAAGTAAGGATTTTTTCGGAATTTGATCCTTAAAGAGCAAAAGTATCATTATTTTCATAACGTGTTACTTTTTTTATATGAGTCATTTATCTCCCTTGATACCTAACCGAAATTGATAAATGAGGTATCGTTTTCAAAAGGTCTCCTCTTAGGTGCAACATTGTAAATTAAGACCATTTTTTTTTCTCTGAATTTTACCCTTGAAACTCAAAAGTAATAACCATGAAAGGTGCGCATAAGATAGCAGCAGCACATATCACAGAGATATTAATAAACCGATTCACTAGCGTAGACTTTTGTTACGTACAATAAACAAATAAACAATTGATACAAATGAGGCGGTTATGCTTTCATCCTATTACAATCCACCAATACTACTATTCATCGTATTCGCGAAATATTCGCACGATGCATCTGGTTAACCTTAAATCCCGAATTGCCTTTCTTTACCCCGGTTTTGCTAAGTCGAAACTGTTAATCACCCAAAGTCCCCCACTTTCCTGTCTATCTTTATTATATTACTAGCGGAGTTCCCGGCGTTGCCTGGTATAGTTGGCGTAGATTTACCCGTACCCTATTTTTATTCCCACAATAAAAACATTTGTACAAAGTATCATAAAATTCGCGCCAACTTTTTTTCGGAATTAAAGCAAAGCTAGATTCACTCGCCCCCTACCAAGAAACGGGTGGGTTGAAGTTTATTTACATGAACACTATTTTAATTCGTCCGAAAAGATTCATGTATATCAAACTTCGTTAATTTGGTTAAGAAATTGCTTTATTACATTACTGAACAACGCTAGATTATGTTAAATACTCACATTTGGTTGAATTGCCAGATACTTTAACTCCGCAGATTCAGCCTTTTATTCAAATATCAAAAGTGAATCAGGAATAATACTATCGTAAACAGAAGAGTAATGCTGATGGCCAAACACATTGTCTAGAGATAGTGTTTAAAGTAAATCTACAGCTATCTATCGCGTTTAAAAATTGAATATCCCAAATTAAAGGAAATAATACTTCAAGTTGTGTTTAGAGTGAAAAATAGTTATTATTGTAAATTTATCTTATTGCTTTCATTGAAGGCTATGGTCAGAGACATTTAGTTGTGGGTTTAGTGCGAAATATGGAACATCTAATCCTTCCATCTTTGGGATTTGTCATCATACGTTCAGAATTTCATTTAACGCTCCTGCGTTATTTAACGTTGAAAGATAAGATATGTCAAACAACTAAATTAAGATTCTAAGCTTTAAAACTGTGAAAACCTCCATCGAAATGTGCTCCGTACGTGGTTTATAAGACCAATATATCCGGTTTTCGTTTTATATATGTATAGGTAGATAAACTACACTTTTCGCGCACAGAACATAGTTACTCGCTCCGCAGACAGATGGCTACAGTTCATTTTCTCCACTAGTGTGGCGTTATAGTATTCGAAACTACCGCCTCTGGGACCTCCCGGCCAAAGAAGCCATACTAAAAAAAACCGTAATTAGTAATTCTGAAGCATCTGACTTTGAGACTTATCGTGTAAAAATTTTCACATTATTCAGTATATGCTATCTTCATGACATCCATTAACATGTGCTATGTTGCAGGCCATTTTTTCCGCAGTTGCTTGGTTAATTTCTAAGTGAAAGATTAATGCTGATGCAACTGTTTAATTTGTTTATTGTTGCGTTGTACGCGTTTCACCTGTCATCGGGGCTTCGCCAAATACTAATCTGCGTTAAATTTTTATTTACTGTTTTATAAACATTTTAAATTATGTTACTACGTGTTTATGAACATGAAATATTTTTTATTGTTGATTCTTACATATTATTTACATTGGTTAGTTACGGTATGCAGCTGAGCATCTCCACTTATTACCAAAAACATGTTCTGATTGCATCGCAATATTTAAAATTTTGCAAACTGTTAATTTGAATCGCTGCGTTTTCTCGTCATTCAGTTCTCAAAAATGTGACGCAATATACATAGGGCAGACACGAAGACAGTTCCAAATGAGATATAAAGAACACGTGAGAGTACTAAAATTCCACATTCGCTGAACACCTAAAAGAAAATGACCATTCACCAACAAACATAAACACAGATATGCAATTCTTAGTATCAAAGACTACAGATACAACTGACCCACTGTACAGGAAAACTTATACATTCAGAAAACAAGAAATGAAGGCAAGTAGGTGCTGACAGTTCAGGGAAACTTCACAAATCAAACATTATTCAAGCTAATATACATTAACTCCACAGAAAAAAAAAATAAACACAAAAAGCTAATAAACCCACACACACATATATACCACACATAAATATAAAATAGATTAACAGAATCATCACGCATAAACTCACTTTCGAAAATGGCGCCGTCAACATGAGACATGTCATAAACAAACAAGATGGCCACAGCAGACAGCCAAATGACGAGAAAGTGCATTGTTCCAGACTATCAGTTTACAAAAATTGTAACTATTATGATCAGGGGCGGCTCTAGGTGTAGTGACGCTGTGGCATGGCACTACTTTCTAATTGATGATAAATAAATAAAAAATAAATTATTGAAAGACAAATAATGATTTTAAAATGCGGCATTCTCTAATAAACAGTTAATTGTGACAGATGGGTAAATATTGAATACCATCTGCTGGCCACATCAATCTTGCCGTCACGATGAAAAATGTCAGTTGTCTCAAATCGCGCATACGCCCTGGCACCTTCGCGGAAATTCGGAATTTCACGTAGCAGTTTGTGACAACCTTGTTCTGTCAGGGAGCTTGAAAAAGTTAGTAACATCGTCAGTAGAGTGCAACAGCAGCTGCGATTTTTTATATGTCTTAGATAGAATGCGGGAAATTGTGGCAGAGTTCACAGTCTGAAGTTCGTGGGCCGAAAACTGGTCATATCTTGTAATTATCGAGGATGCGTAAGGCGTCATTGAGAGATGAATGATATTAATGAGATATTAAAGAAGGTATTCACGTTACTATCCTACAAAGAAAAAAATAATGTGAGAAATTTTGGTGTACTTACATCACATTTAAAGATTTCGTAGTCACAAGAAAGCACTTCAGCATCTCGACTGAAGAAATTTAACCGTGATGTGTATACAGAAAAAAATAAAAGGCTATGTGGTTGCAATGTGAAAAATGCGTTTTACTGTTTTCCATGTGTTCTGTTTGGGGATTAATTTAAATGGTCAAGCGATAGAGTTTCTGATTTGGTACATCTCACAGGAAAAATTAAGACCCATGAAAAATCAGTAGATCATATTAATATTAAGCTTAGTTTAGCAATTCACAAGCAACTTAATTCTCAGTACCATCTCGCTACTGTTAAACTAGTGCCTATTGGGTAATCCTGTAGTTCAATGGTCGCTTTTAGGTAATCTCCATTGTTTATGTTTTGGTAAATTTCAAAGTATTTATCAGTATTACTTCAATTTCAAACTAATTTCTTTAATCCGGCAGCACATGAAAGTAATCAGCCATTCAAATGTTGTAAATGTTTTTCTTAGTCAACACTGAGCTGTTCTTCCAGACATTTTTTACTTCAACAATGAAGATCAGTAATACGTCGAAAATTTTCGATGTTGTCACTACCTGAGCAAAATACGATACTTTGGCCGCCACTGATTATGATGCATTCAGGACATGTTTTGGGTAATAAGTGGAGATGTTCAGCTGCATACCGTAACTAACCAATGTAGATAGTAAGTGAAAATCAACCATAAAAAAATATTTCATGTACATAATCATGTAGTTATAAAGTTAAAAAGTCTGTAAAACTGTATATAAAACATTAACGCAGATTTGTCAGTGACGATGCCTCGATGAGATGCGAAACGCGTACGACACAACAATAAACAAATTAAATCGTTGCATTGGCGTCATCCTATCAGTTAGTAACGTTAATATGTTTCTATCTGTGTATCCTCGTCTATGCGTTGATCCAGGGATAGAAGATTCCTGAATCGGTGCTGGTTGTTAGAAACTGCACGCTACAGTATTTGTGTTTCTATTCGTATGGCTGTTTGTTGTTTGGTGTCTGATTTATGAGATAGCGAGGCGCCTACCTTAACAGTGGCCGCGCCGTGACCCGCTTACTAAGCAGAGCTTACGACCACAACTTGGAATAAACAATAGCCAAGCTGGGTGGAGTGATTGTAGATGTCATGCCTTTAAATACACCGGCTTCTGCATACTAATATAAAATTTTATAGGACGTTTATTGAAAATGATGGCTGAGGAAAGAAGCTTTTGAAGCAATTGTTGATTTAGAAAAAGCTTTTAAGTGGGACAAGACGTTCAAAATTTTAAAGAAGATAGGCCTATAATATCGAGATAGAAGAAGACTTTACAATCTGTGTAAGAATCAATTGGCTATACTAAAAGTAGTGAAGCATGAGAGACATGCATCAATTAAATAGAGGATGAGACAAGGTAGTGGTCTATACTCATTAATATTAAAATTAGATAATTTGTTTGTGTTTAGATTGTAATGCAATGTAATGCCCGGACCACAGTAATACTAGCATATAGAGCATGAAAGAAGGGCATCCGAAATATTCTGGCCTTTGGTGAAGTTTTTGTAGTCTAGGCTGTATTTCAACTTACACGCAATCAAATGCGAAGATATCGACACCAATAGCGAGCAGCCATTGCCAATGAATAGGATTGCGTCCCGCTAAATAGTGTCAACGAAAATTATAACTGGTAACCCATTCTATGGATGGTTCACACAAAATAAAAAATAAAAAGTATATGTTTCTCGGCGTAATGTCTGCTATCCATTTCTAACAAAATGAACTTGTATTTCTTGGACTTATTGTTTTTACACGTATCGGCATTAATCACAAAGATTTTTATCTTAAATTAAATCTACGATTTAGTTTAGTATTCTGAAGTGCATTTATGAAGTAGTGGTTTAACTAACGTTTTATGTAAGCTTCTTGTTTTCTAAGTTTTAATCTATCTGCACATAATGCAAAGAATATTATAATACTGTGATGTTTTGTAGCTGGTAAAGTGCAAAAATGTTCACGTGATTTAAATATTACTTACGATTATTTCATAGCTAACGTATTAAATTTATTTTAACGTTCTATATTTCACAGAACTAAAGAAAATAAATAACCGAAATGAAGGAATGAAACAGATTAGAAAGAGTAATAGTACGATCTATTGTCATTATTTCTTGTGCTTTTTTTTATTTAAGCTTCGACGACGTCGAGGTCATTAGAGGCGGGAAACATCAATGGGAAAGGAACAGGAATGAATAGTTTTGAAGAAATCCCTCCGGAATTCGTCTGGAGTGATTTGGAGAAACTGTGAAAAATTGGAATCTGTATGGCCGGACGGGAATTAGAACCCGCGTCCTTCCAAATACAAGTCCAGAGGAGTGCTGATATGAAATGCAGAACGATCTGTTTCGCATATTTCTCCCATCTCGAAATGTTTATAATTTATAGCTCCTTTCCTCGGTACATATAAGTCATCAGCTATTTTCGCAGATTTTAATCTGGATCATAAGCTCTCAAAATTTGCAGACACCATCCAAACTGAAACGGTAATTTTTGTGTGGTGCAATTTCAAACTCTCAGTCATACGCAACTCGTTTAGGGAGCGTTCATAAACTACGTGATCGATCTAAAGTGGGTGGAAGAGGCAGAGTAGAAAGTTACACTGGGCTACGTGGGGGAAGAAGTGTTTCGAGCCAAACCACGTAGCTTTTCATTCCCATTATTCGTCACAGTTTAAATAAGGTACAGAACACGCAAAAGCATGTGAATATTATTTATCTTTTCATTTAGTTTTCGCCGTATGCAATTTACGATAGTCAGACAAGAGAAAACAGTACATCCTCTGGAATCAATAGGGAAAAAAGTAACGTGCCACGCTGAGGGTAGGAAGGGAAGTATGTAGAGGCATTAGCCACGTCGTGCTACGTGGGAAGGGGGAGGTTCAATGGAAGCCATAATGGATCTACGTAGTTTATGGACGCTCCCTTACAGATTTATAATAGTATAAATTCTGTCAATGGCGATAATTTTTACCGTTTTTTATTTTTTATTTCTTTATTAATTATTATTTAATTTGGGAGATTACATTAGCAGTGCTGCTTATTTTTGTGTGTTCGTTAGGACTTACGACCTATTCGCCGGTTACAGTGGCCATTCCTTCTGTTTGTTTCCGTAGCAGGCGTGCTCTAATAGGGACGCCGGCCAGCACCTCGTGACGTCAGACGGCCAGCGCGGTCAAGTAGTCAAGTGCCTGCACGTCTATTTCTGCGCGGCCTCATCAATTGATCAGCAATTGGTTTCACGCCCGCGGCGTGTGGCGGCGTTTGACACGGCGTGCCCACTGCGTGATACTGAACATCGCTCTCCCCCGTCTTACAAATTTAGTTTTTCGGCGCAACGAACTGCGCAGCTCCTCTATACAATTGCGTTCCACTTGACTTTCCAACCCTCAGCCGATCCAGAGCTCTCTGCCAACCTAAGAATCGTCACACCAGCACATCTGTCTTCTTAATCAGTGTTTAACAACGTGTGTGGTCCACCAAGATGGTTCACAGGCAGAATACTATAAATAATATTATAAATTTTTCCCTGTCTTCTTTCTGGGCTATAATGCTAAATTAAACACTGATTAAACCTTTCTTATTTTATTTAAACATATTTTATATAGCATACAAATGCATATTCAGGCCATTTTCCTAGGTTTGGTCTTATTTCAATGATATTTATGGTTATATGTTGAGCAAAAATCTGATAATTTTTTAATAGTATCGGCAATTTAGTAAAAGTTATAGATGAAAAGAGATTAAGATAATTATTCATGGTGTGCTCCTATTAAGGATTCGAGGAAAGAAAGAGAACTAATTGTCACTAAATTGGTCAGAATTCACCTGTCAAGAATTATAGTTATACATTATTGCCACTCTCTAAACGTTAATGTTCCGCCCGCCTTTTAATCTCAGTAGCTGCCCGTGTCGAGCAACGTCATTCAAAGTCTCACTCTCACCAATACTTTTGAAAATAATCCTCAGTCAGTGATAAATTTGCACTGGATCAGTGTGTACCATCATACCGGAAATAAACTTTATGAAAGTGCGAAGTTACGGAGTTACGTAAATGAATTAGGAGAGTAGTATTTGAGTACAGGAAAAATAATTCTTTTCTGTAAATTGTGTGAAGTTAAAGTGACTTCAACAATACGATTTAAAATGTATTTTCCCACTGGAGCAGTGAGTGCTAGGAAGAAAATTATGCCGTCTCCATGAACTAAAACTAAATGATGTAATTGAGCATGTTTTGATGTATAGTAAATTTAAATGTTTGGTCATATTTTTTTAATTTTAGGTCATATTTACCCGTTTTTAAGGTCATATTTGAATGCATATTTCTATATTTTTTTGTCATAAAGGTTCGAATCCTAAGCGAGAATATTGAATTCAATTTCTACGGAGCGGTTGCTCCGGCGGCAATTTCCCTACACCCATTTTTCTCCTTTCCTTTTTACATCCTCTACTATTTTCAACTTTAAATACTTTTAGTATTTTTGGTAAACTATTTATCATTTCTCTTCCCATACCCTTATGCCTGAAATTGAGTGCCAATTTGTTGCCGTTGTCATCTTTTCCCTTCCATGCAACTCTTCGAATTCTTCCACCAATCTCTTTCCATGCCTCATCACCAATATACGCCTTGTACACTCCCATGACCCTCTTCACCCTCCTCCTGTCTTCCAAAGAATCCCATTCCAGTTCCTTCATCATAACACTTTCTGATTGTGTTCTGAGGTAATTTACAGAGACAAATCTAGCAACCCTTCTACTGCTTTATGCGATACCCAAAATGTGGGTTCCATAGGCCCTGCTATCAGCCCAACTTTTTAAAAATCCAGGAATGTTTCAGTGACAAGGAAATAATCTATCATTTAGAGAATGAGGATAGGGCAGTATTGTTTCTATAGTTGTTCATCTAAATATTAAGTAAATGGCTGATTTCTGAGGGTGTTGTAGTAGGTGTGAGGTATGTGGTAGGATTTATAACGTAAAAGTCGTGAAATGAACAAGAATAAAAGTTTTCAGGTAGTGTTTCTTTTATTTCATGCATGTAGGTCGGTAGTATAATGAAGAATCCAGCCTATAGTAACGTTATTATCCATTTGGTTACTAAATATTAATAGACTATGAAACTCGATTCAATTTAGTAGCAGCATAGCTTCTGATATACTCGAACAATTGTGAACTAGGATAGTAAACAAAATAAATAAATCGATGCACGAAGTAAGGTGGCATATGGAATCAACAACTTTGTTTCTCCTATATAAACAATTTTCACGTCAGTACTCGAACAACTGGATAACAGTCACAGTTACTCCGTATAAATACTTTTTCCTGTAGTAACTTCAATATTGGTAGGCATCTTGAGTACTTATGCTGTCTAACTGGCCAAACGATTATTATCTATAAAATTTATTATCACTGCACATAACTCAAAAGTTTTATTGTTACTTCACCAGTTCAAAAGCCTGGCAAGAATGGCGGGTAGCATCTCTAGTGGTAGTATAAATTTGTACTGGAAAAAATTCAAAGGAAAAACTAAGAGCAATTAATTGTTATGTATCTTTACTGATTTTTTGTGATGCGAATAAATTCTTTGTAGTCAGATTCTCGAAATATTCGGCTAGGACGTTTTTAAATAACTGTATTTAATTTTAGATGATGAATATGTCTGTTGTGATGCAAAAGTTTATATGTAAAGTATAATTTCGAAAACGAATAAGTATCATTTATTTGACAGGGTAGTTCATGTAAACCTTCTATGAGTTTCTAATAAACTTCCCTGTTTTTTAAGAGCAATGCGTAGACTGTTTTGAGGAAGTAAGACACTTAAAACGAATGCGGGAATATTCGGCAAACGTTAGAACACACGGGACAAAAACATATTAAATAACATGCTGCTTTGATTGCAGAACCGGGAAAAAAGTAAGAAACTGGGGATTAGAAGGGTAACTAAGATAAAATCACGCAATCAAAACTGGATTTATAATGTTTATACAGAATTATGCGAACTTGAAAGCTAAAAAAATAAAAGTTATCCAAACACTGCACAGTGGTTCTTATGAGGCTGTCCCTAACCAGTGTAATTCAAAGCCTTAGTAATATATGGGTGTATTACGTCACAACCTTCTCGTTTTATGGACGGCTGATTACACCGGGTGAACGAATGTTCATGACATTTATTCAGACTCCAGAGAAATAAAGTCGGCTTTATTTGGAATTGAAGTTTAGCCAACTAGGCTTGCAGGCACGTTGCTAAGGAAACAGTTACGATCATATCTGGTTGTTCTTGTTATATTCTCATTTTTTGATCGCTATATTCCGTGTTTTTTTGCATTGAGATGTTGTAGACGTCTATATTTGATTATCGTTAAGTTGGACGCCGAATGCGTGTGTCAGAGAGAGTATATCTTTGGAGAATGGAAAGAGAATAATATGGCGGTCGCGGAGGTAGTTTTCGTAAGCCACATGTGTTAGAAAGGGAATAGCAAACTGGAAACACACGGTGGTAAGCGAGCAAATGTGTATTTATATCGATCAATAGCGGTCGTATGAACACTGCAACTCGTATTAAATAAACTGTGTAAGTATATTTTGATACAGTGGATGCTGAATACAAGTGAGGCTATTTCTATTGTTTGTGCGTGTAAAGAAACGAAGAGCAAACATTAATGGCTTGTGAATAAACTTGAAGTGTTTCTGTAAATAGGAAGTAACCTATTTATTTCAGTAAAAACAAGAAAAGACTATCCTGTAAACAAGAATAATCTTATTTTTGAGATCGAACCTTCACGTCCTTTACTTTTTTTTTTTTTTTTTTTTTTTTTTTTTTTTTTTTTTTTGCAGACGGAGGGCACCCAAAAAGAAGAATTGAAGGTCGTATATGGCATTTGACGAGGATGACCGGAGCCTCAATAGCTTACAACAATCACAACAGAACATCCAGACTTGGACTGCAAACTTAAAGATAACATATGTGAGTGGAGACTTTCCCAGCGTATCGATGCAACAAAATCTTCTCGGGTGTCCAGCCGGATAGTGGCTGGACACCCGAGAAGATTTTGTTGTAAAGATAAGATGTCCACCATAAACAAAACAGAAAAATAATATTATTTTTTCATTTAGTAACAAAACATTTCAATGTTTTATGAGTATTCCTTTAACCCATAGAACACACACACACACACACACACACACACACACACACATATATATATATATATATATATATATATATATATATATATATATATACAGGGTGTTACAAAAAGGTACGGCCAAACTTTCAGGAAACATTCCTCACACACTAACAAAGAAAATATGTTATGTGGACATGTGTCCGGAAACGCTTATTTTCCATGTTAGAACTCATTTTAGTTTCGTTAGTATATACTGTACTGTACGGACCAATTCCATGGCCCCCACGCTCTCCTGACCTCAACCCTCTTGACTTCCATTTATGGGGGCATTTGAAAGCCCTTGTCTACGCAACCCCGGTACCAAATGTAGAGACTCTTCGTGCTCGTATTGTGGACGGCTGTGATACAATACGCCATTCTCCAGGGCTGCATCAGCGCATCAGGGATTCCATGCGACGGAGGGTGGATGCATGTATCCTCGCTAACGGAGGACATTTTGAACATTTCCTGTAACAAAGTGTTTGAAGTCACGCTGGTACGTTCTGTTGCTGTGTGTTTCCATTCCATGATTAATGTGATTTGATGAGAAGTAATAAAATGAGCTCTAAAATGGAAAGTAAGCGTTTCCGGACACATGTCCACATAACATATTTTCTTTGTTTGTGTGTGAGGAATGTTTCCTGAAAGTTTGGCCGTACCTTTTTGTAACACCTTATATATATATATATATATATATATATATATATATATATATACATCTTAGAGAAGATAGCATCCTTGAAGTGGTAACTGGCCGGCCATATTGCGCGGAGAAAAGACCAAAGATGGACAAAAGCAGTGTTTGGACTCAAGATATCACCACAGACCAAGAGGAAGACAACCAGACTGATGGGACAAGGACATTCGCAAGGTTGTCGGAGTTAACTAGAGGAGGATCGCCCAAGACCGTTCGACCTTTAGAAGTTCTACCTAAACTGATGACTTTATGACGACACATCAGTAAACGACTGAACCGGCTGATAATATATATACCTTAAATGAAATGTCTTATCTCGTCTGTCGTTATGTTAACAGACACTTAACAATGGTGACAGAGCATATGATCGCAGAAACGTAGTATTTTGTCGCCGGACTCACTCGGTTAGTATCTCGGTAAAGTCTGGTTCATGAGCAACGGCGACAAATGCTGCCATATAGTATAAACGTTATTTGACAAGGTAGAAACTACTCTCAAAAGCAAGTTTCATATTTCATAACATTTTATCTATGCAGGGTGTCAGGAAAATAATGGAAAACCCTTTAACTGTCAGAAGGCCTCATTATAACATACCAGATTTGAAATTTTGACCTTTCACGGTTTTTAAGTTTCAGTCACATTTTGATGTTTTTGTTTTTAAATTCACCACCTATAACGGCCCTCAGACACAGCATGGAATGAAATTGTATTTTAAGAATTATTTGTAGCAAGCTTGGAGTTCATTAAGTATGGTTTTGTATCTTTTTATTACAATTAATACTGAATTTGTGTAAATGGACTTTGTTTTATGGAAAGAAACTATATAAATATTATTTAATATGTTCAAGGAAAGGACTATGCAAGAAATATTAGTTAAAAGTTTGTAATTCTATGTGTTGAAGTGAGTTACGATGTTTGAGGGTAATTTGCGAAAGTTTGGACTGATTTATGTGAATAATTTTGTATGTGAATATCTTTAATTTTTATTTCTGTGCGTTTCATAATAATTTTGAATGATTTTGTATTAATTCTGATTGTTTTTAATGTGATTTTAATTGTTTAAGTATTAGAATTCCAGAAACGTCTGTCGGAAGTCTTTGAAATATTCTGGTATTTTCTGCAAAGCTTATATAAGCGTCCGGCAGAGACGAGTTTGAAGATTCATTATTGACTGTGTTCAGTGTTCAGAGTTCTTCAAAGTATTGTGAGTAGGGATGGCGATCTGAGATCGATTAATCGAAGAATCGATCTTTTGGACCAAAAAAATTCGATTTTTTTAAATCGATTTATAGTACTGAATCGATCCAGTGAATCGATATCGCAAGTGATGAGCGGAACCGCTTGGATCCTAGAATACTGGATAGACTGTTGTTCCTAAAAAGCTTCGACATTAAGCTATGGGAACTGTAAAATATATCATTTCAAAACTGTTTTGTGTAACCAACAAATTTGTGAAATAAATGTCGTATTGTATACCTGATACTTTGATTTAGTTGTAAAAAAACTTTAATTAGTTTTAAAATGATAAAAGATCGATTATTAATGTGTTCTCTTTGTTTTCCATGATTGGAATTATATTGAAAATATGAACACGAAAACCAAATCGAAAAAAGATAGTTTTTTAGAAAATCGATCTTTTAGTCATCGATTTGTTTGTGAATCGATTGATCAAATTTCGATTAGAAACGATTCAAGAATCGATCTTTTTCTGAAAGAATCGCCATGCCTAATTGTGAGTAGTTGTTGTTTGAACGTTTTAATCGCTGGAGCATGTGTTTACGTTTGCACTTAGTATCTTTGGAGTTCGATATCTTAAAGGATAATAAACAAATTTGATTCTGAATCTTCTTGGACTCGTTATCTCATTTTAAAACGAGATACCTCTCAATCTGCTTTCAGTTTATGTCACGCCATTTCTACAAGTAAAGACATGAATGACGTTAATCAGTATTTTTTATTTTAAAACCCACATTAAATGTTTGAACTGTTGATCTGCACGTATTAGTAATGATCGCTTAATTCAGTGAGTATGACCAACCCTAGTAATTAGTTAAGCGGTGTATGGATGAAAAACTTCTGAATATTAGAATAGGGAATTCAGCAATTTTCTTAACTATCCAAAAAATACTGAAACAGTAGACCTATTCTAACGTATTGTGATGAATATGTTTTTCATTAAGTATTTCCTCGTTGTTGATGCATTTAAGTCGCTTGCACCACAGCAAGGCGTTTTGTTTGACTTAGTTGTATCTGGAAGCTGATACGTCTATTACAACGTCGCCGCCACAGCTGATTGGTTTTTATTGGTTGGCAGACATCGCAGTTCCCTCTTTTAAGAGGAGGTTAAAGATGGTGTCACGGGTTAAGTCTACACTTTCCCCCGACCTTGCTCTAATATTAGCTCTTCAACCAGCTATCCGTAAGCGTCATTGACGGCCACTTAAGAACTCTTACAATATATTTACATAACTCAACCGTCTAGCGTCAGGTGGAAGGTGTTATTTTCCTTGGTTGAAAGCTGGGTTTTTATGGAATCTCGTTCAACGAAGAATGGATACTAACCCATTTTTACAGCGTTTCGACTTTGCATCAAAATGAGATATACACTACTTTACTGCTATTACCATCAACTGTACATTATTCGAAATTCAATAGTTTTTGCGCGAATCGCGTTCAAGGGGAAATGGATACTAATTGTCCCACATCAAATGTGTCTTCCTCAGCAGGAATCCCGAGAACAAGAGTAATAAATAAGCAAATAGGAGAAAGAGGTGTGTTCAACTCTGTTAATACCCTTCATATTAGTAATTATAACTATTGATACTACTGCAAAGCACATTGAAGCAACACCGTATTGAAAACTGAAGATAAATAAGTACTTCTGTTGTGTATGCGAAGTTTCCAACAAGGAACAATATTCCATATGAAACCCCGCGCTAAACGATGGGAACTCTATAATGATATCCATTATTAGAACCCGGCAGTGTGGAAGCTCACGTTAAGGCAGTTTTCCGCAGTTATCCAGGCGAATGTTAGGACAGTCCACAATCTACGCTTCATAAACTACACATTACCCAAACAAAAATACACATATCAGAGAAAACATTAGTTACACAAATCGCAGACAGATGGCAACACTTGAGCTCCCGCCATTGATGCAGTAACAGACAATCCCTGGCTCTAACTACCCAGTGGGAACAGTAGACAAATTCTTAATTACAAGACACAATGAGAATACAGACTTTGCGTGATCCAATAGGGTCCATTCGTAAATAATAATAGGCTCCATTTTTTTAAAAAAAACTATAGCCACTACTTATACAATACATCTGCCACTTTCTTTATCATCTGTTTGTAAGACATATTCTTCTTCTGGTCCCTATCCGTATCGTATGTCGGCAACCATCTTGGCTGTCTTATCTCTGTTGGTTGATGCTCGGATTAACTCCGTAGTTGTCTTGGAGGTCCATGTTCTTAGATTTTTTAACCAAGAAATTCTTCTTTTACCAGAACTTCTCTTTCCCGGTATTTTCCCCTGGAGAATAGACTGCAGGAGTTCATAACGGCTATTATTCCTCATGATGTGGCCAAGGTACTGAAGCTTTCGTGTTTTTACAGTAGTCAATATTTCCATATCTTTTTTCATTTTGCGTAGTACTTCGGCATTTGTGGTGTGGTCTGTCCATGGTATTCTCATCATTCTTCGATATAGCCACATTTAAAAAGCTTCTAACATTTTAATGTCCACGTTTCAATGCCATACAAGAAGACAGAGAACACATAGCAGCGCGGGAGTATCATTTTCGTGGTAATCGATAAATTACGACTTTTAAAAAGGTTATTCATTTTACTGAAAGTTGCCCTGACTTTACCAATACGTGACTTTACTTCATCAGACGGATCCCATTGGTTATTTACTGTGGTGCAAAGATACTTATACCTTGATATACATTCATTGGTCTTCTGGTTAATCATAATATGGCATTTAGAGTTGTTGTTTTTGTCAATTACCATTACATTTGTCTTATTTATATTAATGTCAAGTCCGTATTTGTTGCTGATTTGTGATACTCTGTCTATAAGACATTGTAAACTTTCCTGACTGTCTGCAAAAATGACTGTGTCATCTGCGTAGCGAATGTTGTTTATGCAGTTTCCATTCAACAACACTCCCATCTCCACATCACTCAACGCCTCCGTAAAGATATACTCTGAATAGATACTAAATATTAAGGGGGACAGGGTAGAACCTTGTCTTAAACCACGATGAATTTTTACTTCACCCGTAAGACATATAAAAGATCCAAAAGCAAACGATTCAGCAGTCTGAGGCGACAATTCAACAGTATTATCACTATCACACACCTTAGACTACGTGATGAAAAAAAAAAACAAATAATTTTTACAGTAAAAATAAAACTTCTGAATGACGGGAAGGTGTGGAAATTAACCACCATTGAAATGGAAGACCGTATTCAACCCTGAATCACCAACAAGCGTGTTTGACTTAAGTCGTGGTTGAGACTGGACTTCGCGCCAACTGTAGCAGAAATCAGTCATCGCTATATAAATCGAACGTATGACTGACTGCGGTGCAAGAAATACAGTAAACAGCCGATGCTTTAATGTAAACACAAAGCGTCTCAGGCCATGAATGTCATTCATGAAGCAGTCTAGTGATTTTTTGTTGTTGCCCTATTTACGATCTCTTTTTGTGTTTTAGACATTATATTTCTTCATGAAGATACTGATGACCTCTCGGACAGATGGTTCTAGTATGAAGTCATTTCTTGAAAAAGATAAATAACATTAAGATGTCCAGTATCTACAGAAAATGACTTGCCATTCAAAAGCATTATAAACAACCAATTTTCCGGATCTAGTACTAATTAATGTTTGATGAATACTCAGTTTGGCACAAATAACCTTTTAAATTAAATAAAAAAAAAAAGTTTATGAAATTGTCTGATATGGAAAAGGGATGTGCCTAGAAGTATGAAGGAATCAGAAACGTAGGTGTGAAGGAGAGAGAAAAAAGTAGAATACAGACATTGGAAATGAAGTTCCATAGGAGTGCGTAAGCGTAACAACAACAGATAGAATCAGAGAAGACAAAATTAGAGGACAGGATAGAAAAGTCGAGACTACAGTGGTTTGGACATATATATAGAATGGGAAGAAGGAGAATACCCAAGAAAATGTTAGAAATGGAATTAAAGAAAAAGAAACCTACAGAAGGGTTGAGAAACAGGTGCATTAAAAGGTTCAAGAAGAATGCCAAAACAAAAGGAGTGAGTTGGCTGACAGCAACAGAAAAGAGGTGGTGGATAGACAGAGAAAAATAGAGAGGCTAATGTGCAAGCAAACCTAATACATGGTGGTAAATTGCTCTAGAACAGGGTTTCTCAAACTTGCAGCTCCAAGTAACCCTAAAAAATTTCCCAGGCAATGCCGAACTCCCTTAAAGAAACTTTTTTTTTTAAAGAATAAACATTTTTATTCTACAAAAGTAATTCAGTCAAAAAGAGCAATGTGTTATTGATTAATGAGATTGATTGGCTTGTTTCTTTCAGCATGTTGAATCGATTTTAGGATCATTTTGCTCATGTTCACGCTTGAGACAGCCAGTCAGCCCCCATTTTGTAGATCTTGTCACGAACCCCCTACGATCAAGTAAGATGATGATAATAAAATTGTAAATTGTAGTTTTCGCTGAAGTTTCATTCAAATTTAATAAAATAATTTGATAATCTCCGCGTGAAAGATCCCTGACATAATAGCAGTCAATGTTAATACTGATGTAAGTGATATTTAATTTTTTCCCTCTCGTGTTGATATCAAATAAATATTTTTTTTGTACAATTTTTATCGATAAGTATATTTGTTGAGTCATTGGAAAGTTGAAATTTACGAATGGTCTGCAGAAAAACTTAAAAATACTACCGGCAGCGGGAAAGAAATTATTCCCTTCAATAGCAACGTTACTTGTCCAACAAAATCGTTAAGGAATTTAAAAATGAAACCTCAAGTGTTCACTTCTTCAGATGAAAAACTTTAGTGTCCTAATAAACGAATTAGAAAATTATCCGTGTCAACGTAACTTTTAAAGGGTCTTTTAATGTAACTGGTGAATGATAACAACGAATGTTATCGTATGAATAAATCTTAGAATTCATGTGATGCCATATAAAATTGATGCTCATTTTCAAACGCTGTCAAAATTTTTAGAAAACTGCAATTCATAGAATCATCAGCAAGATACTGTTAAATACAGAGCTAGTGTCAAAAGGTTTGAAGAAAAAAAAATGTGTCGAGAAAAACTTCCTTTCTGCCATTGACGTTTCATCGCATCACTCTAATATTCATCTCAAATAAACAAAATCTTTGAACAGGTCATGGTTTGGGTGACAACATCTCTGAGCATCGGGTTCGAATCCTGCTACCGACATGTCGGCCGTACGGATCACAATAATTAAATAATTTACATAAAATTTTTTTTTGTTAGGGTTATGCACGTCGTCAACGCCGAGGTCATTAGAGGTGGGAAAAGAAGTGGGGACAAGGAATGGGAAGGAATTCAATCACGGCCTTTTGAAGGAACCATACCAGCATTCACCTGGACTGATTTGAGGAAACTGTGGAAATCTCAGATCTGGATGGCCGCACAGAGATTCGAACCAGCGTCCTCCCGAATTCGCATATATACGGAAAAATAATAAATATCATAATAAGTTTCAGAAAGCAGTTTTTGGATTAAATTTAATGATGATATCTTGTTTGAAGAATAAATCACCCAAGGCAATCACAAGCAAAAATATTTAATCTTCATGATCTAGACGCATAAATGAATGATAGTACTGACGCATCTAATTCAAAATATTCGTAAGGATGACCATAACTTGAAATATTATCTGAAAAATTGTGACTCTTGTTGAGTAAGACGTTATTAATTACTATTGAAATAAAATAAGAAGTACTCCTTTAATGTGGAAAAATTTCGCATGCGAATATACTGTAAGTTACAATGACTTGATTTGACCGCTCCTGGTGGGAAGATGGTAGAAGCTTGGAATTCTGAAGCACACCGGTTCGAGTCCGCAGCCGGCTATTAATATTTCGGTATCCATTGTTTCCCAAAATTAATCCAGGCAAACACATGGATGTTTCCTTGAAAAGGTCAGAGTCAAATTCCTTCTCGTTCCTAGACCCCAGTCCTTTTCTACCATTAATCACCTTGATGTCAACGAGGTGTAACGCTATAGAGCATAGAGTTGCTTTGTGGAAATTTTGCAAAAAAAATGGAAGCAAATGGTTTATTGGTTTATTTTACTATCTCTTAAAAACGTATTTCTTCTCACTCATGAAGCTATGTAATAAACATATAAGAGGAGATAAAGTGCTTTTGGTTGGTCTGCAGGTATGCTGGTGGTTCCCCAACTGGTTGATGGTTCGCTGAGATGCCGCCAGATGCCTCGGCAGACGACTCTCAGCTCTCTGTTGACCAACACTGCCGCTAAAGGCGCTGCGATCGCACTCAGGTTCAGCGAAAACGACAGTCATCGCTACCTATGAAGACAGGTTAAATTCATGAATTCAGACTGCAAAAATAAAATGTTCAGGGTTCACTAGTTTCAAGTAATTTCGTACGTTCTTAAATATTAATTTATACAACAATACTTCCTTTTATAATTCTTCGATTTTGATCGATTATTATTAATGTCAGATACTTTCAGTCACTGTGCAAAAATGCTCAAAGGTATTTGTTCAACTTACGTAACATTAAATATAACGAAAGTTCGAGAAAAGATCAGAAAAGATATGTGCTGTTAAAAGGATTAAGTTCATTCTCCCGAATAAAGTACAACGTGACGAATGATTAAACTATCGGACAATAAGTTTTGACATCACTTTAATAAGAATTAGTAGATAAGATAAAATTCAGGTGAATAGAAGACAAAGTGGAAGTTTTATTAGTTGAAGGTAAAATTTAAGTTTAGGAAAAAAGTGGGAAATATTATTAGATGAAGTTTAGGAAAAAAATGGGGCAGGAGAAACGATTCTGGCGTTGCAGTGAATATTGCAAGGGCAGACCAACGTGAATACATTTTATGTTTTTCTGGAGTTACAAAGAAATCTGGTCGAAAATACAAATAAAATTAAATTAAATTTCTCTACAAAAATCGGTCAGATAAAGGCCAAGCATAGGTTATAAACTGCTGAAGAATTAATTCTAAAAACAGTTGACTGAACATAAAAATACCATAAAATACAGCTAAAATCAATGGAAAAAGCAAAAATGATATCAAAATCAGATTATCACTAGTTAACAAATCCTGCTTTGTCTATATCATGGTCTATGACTAAAAGTGACGTTTATGAACATATAGAGGTAAACGTGTAGTTTAGTATTTACAGAAAGAGAATATTAACTTTGGACTTAAGATTTTATAGAAGATGCTAAAAATTATATGGGAAAAATAAAGAACAAAATAAAAAAAATACAGAGATGACTTATGAATAAATGATTCTGTGCGAAGAATCACTCAAAAATAAAAGACAAGAAGGTGGGACACAGTCTAAATTGTTAGCGAAAGGAACAGCTGAAGCGAAGAACTCTGCGGAAAGAGAAAGACTACAATTACACGGAGCTGGTAATTGAGGAAGTTGGTGGTAATACCTCACGTAGAGGCGAAGGTGAAGGACAGGATTTGATTAAGTAACTAAAAACACCAGCGTAAAACTCAAAAGTTTTGCCACATACATCCGGAACAGAAATCATATTGGTTAGACTTGTTTTATCTTTACGGTCAACCTTTTTTGTTATTATTTTATGCTATAAGTCAGAGCAGTAAAGCACAAACAAGTTTTTCTTTTTTTTTTATTCTAAACACTGTTCCCGAATAATTCCAGTTTTTCACGTTGACATGACATGATCTGGCTGAAAATGAACTTAAATTTGCACTTTATATTTAAAGAAGTAAAATACAGTGATCAGCCGGAACCTACTATCGTTATAAACCTGTCCAGGCGATAGCAGCGTCACCTGGCGAGGAATGACTGCTGGTCAGACACACGCACGGTGCATGTAGTATCAGTGAGCGTGCTATCCGTGTTTAGAATGGGGAAGGGGCGCGATCTATCATAGTTTGACCGAGGGCAGATTGTGATGGTGTGGAGGCTCCGCACGAGAATTTCGGAAACTGCACGACCTGTCGGGTGTTCGAGGAGTGTTGTGGTGAGCGTCTTCAACAAGTGGCAAAACCAAGGTGAAACCACGTCCAAATGTCGAGGGGTTGGGTGGTTACCCCTGATTATAGACGTCGAACGTCGTAGGCTGGGCAGACTGGTAAAACAGGACAGGCGGCGAACTGTGGCGGAACTAACATCAGACTTTAATGCTGGGCAGAGTACAAGTGTGTCTGAACAAACAGTGTACCGAACATTCCTAACGATGGGCCTCCGCAACCGACGACCCATGCAACGTGCCAATGTTAACACCACGACATCGGCAACTACGACTGAAATGGACAAGTGACCATCGTCATTGGACGCTGGCGCAGTGGCAGAGCGTTGCATGGTCTGATGAATCCCGATACCTTCTTCATCATGCCAATGGGAGGGTGCGAATCCGTCATTTTCCAGGGGATCAGATTTTTGACACCTGGATTGCAGTACGAAGACAAGCTGCCGGCGCGGCGGCTCAATTATGCTCTGGGAAACATCCAAGTTGGCATCCGTGGGTCCAGTGCAGCTGGTGCAAGGCACCATGACAGCCAATGTGTATCGTACACTGGTTGCAGACCACGTACACCCCTTCATGACGACCATGTTTCCCAACGGTAGTGGCATTTTTTAACCAGACATTGCGCCATGTCACAAGGCCAGGAGTGTGATAGAGTGGTTCTAGGAACACGGTGGCATGTTGTCCGAAAAAGAATATTAAATTTGATACAAATATGAAAATGTGAGAAAAGTCTACCTCGTCGATATAAAGCCTATTTGATTTAATTCTAATATTTATGGTCTCCTTTTTCCTTCAGTTTCTCTCAGGCTTGCTTTCTGCCTTCTATTTTCTAGTGTTTTTCTTTTCAGTTAAAATATATGCAAATCAGTTACAATGAGCTATTTTTATTTACTTAAAGATTTTTTTTTAGGAATTACCAGTTTGTTTTATTTTGTTTCCTATTTCAAATCTTTTTTTTTTAACGTTTAACGAGGGCTACGCCAACAAACTACATTTTACGTGCCAACCAACCCGCTTTATGGGGTTGGTTGCCCAGCCACAACATTCGCTGTTTGGTAATTTCCAACAGTTACGCGATTTAAAATTTTGATTGTAAAAAAATACAGAAATTTAACCTAATAGATGTACATTACAGTGATACATTAAACATTGGGACGGTGTTCACAGAATCAGCTGTAAAAATCAAAATGTGAAAACCTGTGGCAACCATCCCCCGTTTCCCCTACTCTATTATCTATATCGGAAATATCTGCATATTGTGGGTCATTCCCTCAATTGCTATAGAACCAGATTATATGAATAATTGCCACTACAATGCACTTTCTTATTTATTTTCCGAACGTGTTTCGCCTCATTTTCTGAAGCATCTCCAGCGGTTCTATATTTGCTTTAAATTAAAATATTTCCGGCATCAGTTGTTTCTGTAACTGCATTCTACGCTATAGTGAAAATTTCCTGAAATACTGTATAATTACAAGCAAATACAGAACCATTGAAGATGCTTCAGAGAATGAGGTGAAACGCATTAGTAAAATAAATAGAAAATAAACAAATTCAATTGTATTATCATGGCAATTATTCATACAAATGTATATACCTGGAACCTTTAAATAAATCCCTTTAATTCTGTAAATGAATATTTCATTCCCAACATAGTATGTGTTATATGGCTTAGGAAGTTAGGAGTCATCTTCCGAAATTAAACTTGTAACTGCTACTTATATTTGAGATTTTCCTGGTATTCAGTAATGTTAAGTGACTCTACTTCTTGGCACGCAAGAGGACAGCAATGTGGAGTAAGAATTAAGGAATGCGAGATAGAGTGTATTAGCGGAAATGCTTCTTAGAAGGTGGCAGCTGTTGCCCCTCAGAGAGATATATACGACTGGAAGTTGGCCCGAAACTGCACTCCCACAAGTTCTTATGGTTTACGGTATTAGCAGGAATACCAGTGGCGGTGAACAGAGGCCAAAGTACCGACTGAACGGCTGAAAAGCACTATGGTTGCAAAAATTAATATATGTACAGTAGAGTCCCGCTAATCCGAACCCCGGTAATCCGAACGTCCGGTTAATCCGAACATGGCAAAGCATTACATAGTCTTAATATAAAAAATGGTAAAAGAATTAAAACACCCTGAAAATACAGTTCATACGCTATATAATTGTGTGGTTAACTACTGTACATGTACACAATTTTAATTTATACAGAAAAATTAGCTAGAAAAGATTAAATTTAAAAAGTGCGTAACACTGAAAGAAAAATTTTCAAACTTACGATAGTAGTTACAACGCTTAGAAATACACATTTCATCTCTACTTTTTAGAGCACAGAAACTCAGTAATTGTTTTTTTGGCGTAATGAAGACAGTCTGTTATATGACGCAAAGTTGCGCCATCGTCTGATAAACATTAAATCAGCTGGTGTAGCAGTGGTCTGTTGCTCCATATAGCGTAGCGCGAGATCAAAGGCTTCTGCAGCGTCAGTGTGTGACACCAACTCTCCTTTGTCACATTCCGTCTTATTGTCACTTTCGTCGTAACATTCCACTTCTACCTGGTCTTGAGTCACAGCAGCCACTAAATCAACGTCAGTAAGGTGCTCCAGTATTGAATCATCCGCTGCCATCCATTCATCTACGTCTGCTTCACAGGCTTCTTCACATCCAGGGATTGTCTGTACCATTTTTAGGAAACTCTCCTCTTCATTTTCAGCTGGTATGTCCTGAAATTCAAGAGATGTCCATAGTTTTCTCCAAGATTTTCTCAAAGAGTTTTCTGAAATTTTCTGCCATGCCTCAGCAGCCCAATAAACAACATCCTTCAGATTTGTTTTTTTTTTAATTTTTTCAACTAAAGGAATGTTATCATCTTGGATCAGCATTCTTAAGAATTGTTTTCTGTAAATCAGTTTTAATGTTTGTAGAACGCCCTGGTCCATCGGCTGTAGAAGTGGTGTAGCATTCGGCGCCAAAAACTTCGCCACGATTTCTCCATCACATAATTCCTCAGTGCTGGGGTGAGATGGTGCGTTATCAATCAAAAGGATAGCACGGGGAGGCAAATTATTTTCCTTGGAAAACCGCCGGACAGAGGGAACAAACTGGTCGTGAAACCATTCTTTGAACAGCTTACCATCCATCCATGCTTTTTTCTGGTTGCGATAGTATACAGGTACGGATTTCATGTTGCAGTTTTTGAAAGCTCTGGGGCTAACAGATTTGCCAATCATCATTAAAGGGAGCTTGTGATTACCAGCAGCGTTGCTGCACACTAGTAAAGTCACACGATCTTTGCTCATTTTAAAGCCAGGAGCTTGGACTTCTGCTTTTGATGCCAGGCTTTTTGTTGGCAATGCCCTAAAATTAAGGCCTGTCTCGTCAGCATTATAAATTTGTTGGGGAGAATAATTTCCCTCTCTTATCAGTTTATTAAATTCATGCACGTATTCCTTCGCTGCATCATGGTCAGAAGAAAGCTTCTCTCCAGTAATTGTTAGCTGACGAATCCCATGACGTTTTTTAAATCTGTCCAACCAACCCGTACTCGCATTAAAAGACTCATCACCATTCATTAATTTGTTTAGGTAAACAGCCTTTTCCTGAACCATTGGTCCACTAAGAGGAGTTCCCCTTTCTCTTTCCTGTGTAAACCAAAAGAAAAGAGCTTCATCCACTTTATCGTACTGGGACTGTTTCAGAGTCTGCCGAATCTCGAGTGTTTTTCCCGAAGACGTTGCGCAGCACTGTTCAAGCTTCACTCGGTTCTTCTTCCAATCACAAATGGTTGCCTTAGCAACACCTAGTTCCGTCGCCAGCTTAGATACATTCTCACCACTGTCCAATCGCTTCAAAGCATCCAGTTTTTCTCTGAGCGTTAACGTCGTATGTTTCCGTTTACTCATGGCGATAACATGCTAGTGTACACGAATTTTGTAAGTGTGTTAGCGATCGATTGCTAAGATTAACTCAGCAGTTCGCGAGCCGTCTGAGAGTGCACTGACCTCGAACACTTCAAACGTCTCAATAATAAAGGGAGGGAGTAAGAGTGAGCCATTGTTCACCCAGTTGTTCCCAATTGTTACCATGCTGTACCTACTTATATGCTTGGTATACTTCACTGTAGAAATTAGTCACTGTAACTCCAGCTAATCCGAACAAATCGGTAATCCGAACAAGGCCCGGTCCCAATTAGTTCGGATTAGCGAGACTCTACTGTATATATATATTGCATTAGACTGATTTTTTTTTAAATGCTGGGAGCGCCATGTTTATTCTCACAGTATACGATATCTCATTGCACCGGAAGAACTCCATCACGCAGTCATCATCATAAATGCTAATAAAAGTCAAGTTTGGTCACAATATCTGTCACGATGTGACGCGCTCGGCTTTCATAGTTGGACTAACAATAACCAGAAATGTTAGCGCATAGTAGAGGTTATGGGCGTTATTGAAGTGAAAACTTCTATAGTCGCGTAACGCGATGTTAGGGCGGGGGCTAAAAGAAGCCACCTGTTGTGAGCGTCAGATCACACCACTTGTTGGGCGTATAATATGCGCGCAGGACGCTTTTCGCAAAATCTTTATACAAACACACAGATTTTATCCCATTTTGATATAATTTTACATACGTATACTTTTACACAAATAGAAAAACACTGTTGACATTTGATTTACAGAAACCTAAACCCACCCCTTTATTTCCCCCTCATCTGTCACCATTGTTCATACGAACCCACAGTTTTTATCCAATTTTGAAAGTAGTTACTATAAAATCTTTTTTTTTTTTTTTAATGGCTTTCGGCGACTAAGCCACTCAGCCAGCTCAATGTGTTTATGATCTCATGTGATTTTTTTTTTTTAGTTTATCCAGTGCGTTTATGCTTCCTATGCATAGACACCACAGGACGGACAGGACATTTACACAGACACACAACACTTAAACATCCATGCCCGCGGCCGGATTCGAACCGGCGACCTTCGGCACGTGGAGCTAGTGCTCTAGCCCCTACGCTACCGAGGCCGGCCTATAAAATCTTATGACTTCGCATTGCCGACATGCTAATGTTAAGAGTATATCTGTTGCGGTCTGGTGACTCAGTTGTTAAGGTGTCTGACTGGCGAACGAAAGGTCCCCTGCTCGAATCTCTGCCTCGGCGGGTTTTTTCATAGACCATTAATCCGTCCTTCACATCTAGCATAGCTTGCTGTGTAATGTGAACTACGCCAGAATGCTTCCGTGATTCGGATTCCACGTTAAACTGTAGGTGTCCTGTACCAGGTTAGGTTAAGGTAGCTCAGACAAGGGTGGAAAACGCAACAAGTAGAAAGCCTGTTAGCAGGTCATTACGTCCACACGGAATGACTATAATTTAGTATATCTGTAGTTATAAGTATTAAGTTTTGCGCGTATGATATTAGTAGTTTTAAGTATTCACTTCTGTCGGCTGTCTGCATTGACTGTCATGTTTATTTAATAACAGATCTATTCATTTTTAAACAACTGCAATGTAATGACTTGCTTTAACACTGAAGGTTTTTCGTTTATATCGACATATTGATTATCAGTTGCTTTTTATTTATATATATTGGTTCGATGTAGGTGTTTTCTTATACTCTCTGTCTAGAAATACCGCTGTGATAGTAAGGTTATAAACATGTACAACATTACACCATTTCATGAGCGTTATTGAACAATAATTGTTTTTAGATGAGCAATTGCAACGAAATTAGTTGCCAAAATGCGTTCATCACGTCATATTTTATGGGCTTAGTGGCTAGCCATCCAGTAGTTATTGTGTACGGTGGACTTCATACTGCCACTACCTTAAGAGACAATGTTATGGCACACATCACGGATAAAAGATCTGCGAGCTTAATACCTACACACAAAGCGTGGTGGGTTAGTTATAACGCTCTGCCCTCTGCATTCGGGGTCAGTTAAGTGAACAGATTATTTCTAGAATAAGGCAAAAAGTATCCTAAATGAGGAGCTGTTATCTTTAGTAGTTATGTTGCAACATAAATAAAAAAAGGCACATTTAATACCCCAAGGATATCATTTTACAACATGTTCTTAGTCTATATGTTTTACCGTTTTTACAAATTTTGGAATGTATGAACGTTTCAGGTGTCATGAGACTTAGAAAAACCAGGACTCAATATAGCGTCTACAACCAATAATTCCATAGCCAAAAACATAGAGAGACATTAAACAAAATAGAAAAAACTACATCAATTCAGGCATTTACAGATTCACTTGTCACTACTATGAATCATAATTCAGTCGGCATACATGCAGACAATTCCAAACAACACACAAAGAACATTTAAGAGCACTGAAATACACCAACATATAACATCTTCTAGAACACCACCAACAACCTACAGGCTTTCACACAGGCATGCAAATACTAGCCATAAACGATAAGAAAAAAAGACACATACATTAACGTAAACAAAACATACGCTCTGTGGAACAGTGAAATACACTATGTGGTGTAGTATTCGCATACAGTTTGAACACATGGGCGTACCCAGGGAGGAGCAGCTATGCTGTCTCACCTAGAAGAAAAATCAAGTTGCGTTATCAAGATTACACCCTTAATTAATTACCAAAATAAGTATAACAGATTTACACATGAACGCAGAATTGTTCACAAATTTTTATTAGTTGGATGATATCACTGTACAACTCGCCATTTGGTACAATTTGTGGGTAAAGAAGAATTTACCGGAAGACAAATTAAGGGATATTGAAGTCGTGGACCTGTTTAACGAAACTAATATTTTTTCCCCGCCATGAAAAAAGAATCAAAATTCTGAGCACTATTCCATGCACTACAGCGGCAGTAATGAAAGTAATGGCGTAATGAAAGTTATCGATGCAGGATCACAAGTTGATGCAATATTCTTGGATTTTCAGAAAGCTTTTGATTTTTTACCAAACAACCGACTTTTAGCGAAGATTCGAACATACGGTATAACGGATCAGATTTGCGAATGGATACGTGATTTTCTAACTGGTCGATTACAGTATGTCGTTGTAGATTTTCCTCAAGGAAGTGTAATAGGACCACTTCTTTTCTTAGACTATCTAGGTGACAACGTTAAATGCTGGTTGCGATTATTTGCCAACGATGCAGTTATCTATAAGGAAATAAGGTGCTCCGACGATTGTTTAGAAGTTGAGCGCGATTTTGACACTATTTCCGATTGGTGCCGTAAATGGCAGCTTACACTTAATTGCAACAAGTGCAAAGCAATGCGAATAAGTAATAAAAAGAATCAGTTTGATCACGAGTAGAAAGTAAACAATTCAGTTATTGACAGGTTTGATTCCCTGAAGAATCGGGGGGTAATAGTACAAAACAACATGAAATGGGACTTGCACATAACTTCCTTCGTAGCTAATTCAAAATTACGATTCATAGGTCGTATTCTGAGTAATTGTAATGCTCATACAAAGGAAATAGCGTATAAAACACTAGTGCGTCTGCATCTGGATTACTGTTGTGGAGTTTGGGATCCGTTTCGCAAGGGCCTGATTGACCCAGTGGAGAGGGTACAGAGGAGAGCCGCTCGATTCGTGACTGGTTGCTACAGCCCTTGTAAAAGCGTCACAGAATTGATACGTAGATTGTGCTGGGATCGTTTGGAAGACATTCGACGTCATTTGCGTTTGAATGTATTGGAGAATATGTGAAATTCTATGACCTACGAGTGCAGTGAGATACTTCTTCCGTCAACCTATCTGGAGGTTCAATGACCGGAGGGATAAGATTCGAGAAAAAAGATGTCGTACTGATGCTTTTATGTATTGTATTCTTTCTTTCCTCGCGCTATTCGAGATTGGAATGCGTGGAATTAATATTGGTGTTAAGCACCCTCTACCACCCACAATGTTTGTGAATTGCAGAGTATGGATGTAAATGTAGATAGACAGTGGAACGATTCTCAGTGAGGAACTGGCTCAGGAGTACTATGGGAGAGGAATGATTGATTGGATTATGTCTGAAGAGTGTGCATCGAAATTTCGTGAAAGAACACAGTGAGATATTTACAAACAAAGTTACGGAAAATTTTTCTGAGAACCCGAAATGATTAAAGTTTACATAAAAAATTACAACTACATTGTAGGCCCTTAGATTAAATGTTTGGATTACAATGTTAATCAATAATAAAAGTAGTTTCCTCAGTAGGGTTGTGTTTCATTTTGTAAGAAATCGTCATGTTTCCTTTCCCCACCTCAGTTCCTTGAAACCAATACGAGTTTCTCCCCGCTAGTTCAAATCTTGCCCCCCCCCCCCTTTTCCCGTGTTCTGATCCTGGATGCACCTTTGTTTGAACATCCTAATATTATCAAAATCTGTTTGTGATTCCGTGAAAAATTAAGTCAGTGTAGTGTTGTGCAGTTGCGATTCAAATTGAAGTGAATCTTTAACAAGGTTCAAAATGTTTCAGTTGAAATGATACGAGAAAGCAAATGCTGACTCTGAGACGAAAAAAAACTTGAAACAGAATCACGTGTGCTGTCTAATTGCGTGATCATATTACAAATTTTCAGACCGAGCGGGGCGGTGTAACGGTTAGCGTTCTCGCCTCGCATTCGGGAGGACGGTGGTTCGAATCCCCGTCCGGGCATCCGGGCATCCAGATTTGGGTTTTCCATGGTTTCGCCAAATCACTCCAGGCAAATGCCGGGATGCTTCCTTCAAAAGGCCATGGCCGAATTCCTTCCCATTCCTTGCCCCCATCCTTGCCCCCCATCCTTTCCCGTCTCTAAAGACCTCGATGTTAAAAAGAGACGTAAAGCAGGTACAAAAAAAAAAAAAATATTTCAGGACTGGTGGAGAAGGGTAAATGGATCAATTTGGGGTAAGGGACGCTGGTCAGGAAACGACCGAGTCGTAAGTTATAAGCGAAAATCTTCTCAAGTTCTGCCTTAGCCTCGTGCAGCTACCCAACTTCCGAACCCTGATTATGACGTACAGAATTCCCGCTGAATACTATCAGACAATTTCTCCTGTTGATGTATTAGTAACGGCGCACGTAACTTGATGTCAGAGAGACCGAAAATCGTAAGACTACGGTAGAATAGCAATGAATTCCAATTACCAGCTAAAGTTTCACAAGCTGCTACATTTACAACAGTTGTACAAAATGGCGTCTCCCATCGTCAATGCAGGCATGGCATTGTCACACAAAGATCTCTAATATCCCCAGAATCGTTCGAAGAGTGTCGCAGGCAGCGGGAATTTTGCCAGGAGATACTCTTTGGTCTTAAAATCAAGTGGGGTGAGACCAGGTGAACGGAACAGGACCTACTCTGCCTATACACTATGTCTGGTCCAGGTGTTCACGAACCCTCAGTCCAACATGAGGTGGGGCTCCAACATTTTGGAACCACATCCATTGACAAATAACAATAGGGATATGTTCCAGGAACCTGGGTGTTATGTGTCAGATAAACACTGACCGAGGTATCAGAACGATTTTCGCTTATAACTTTCGATTCAGTCGTTTCTAGACCAGGGTCCCCTACCTCAAATTGATCATTTTCCCTTCCACATCATCCCTGGAAGTTTGTAACATCATCACGGAACCATCGTATACATCTGAAGATGATCTAAAAATGGAGCGAAACGCGTAAGATTAAAAATAAACAAAATTAGTTGCATTTTTTAATTATTATTTTTTATAGTAACTTATTAACTTGCAACTGAGTAAATGGTCCACAACATACAGTTGTTAGTGCAGACTTTAGTCATCAGCATACAGAGCCTTGTGTTTCTTCGTAATTGCGAAAACCAACGAGCTGAGTAATATCCCTACACGTGCTCCGAGACACTATGATTCGTTTATGACATATGATATACAGATGGGCTGAGGGAAGACGTGTTTTAGCTAGCAGCCATTTCGCAATGACAGGCTGCCTGGTAAATTTCTCGGGACATGGAGGAAAACAGCCACGTTCACGTGGGCGCGGTGAGAGCTTCCTTGAAGGAAAAGAGACACGACGTGATGTCATGCAGACCGGGAAACGGGAAGCGAATGGGACCTGACCTGTAGTAAGGAAGGCACTCCGACTAATCCTTGAATATTTCAGGAATCAGTGGTTAGACTGGGATGTGAGTTTTGTACGTAGTTTTCGTGCGAATCCAGTGCAACGAAAAATTGACACCGTTTTGTTTACGATTTTATCCCAAAATTCGCAGCTTTCCGCCTTCGCTTCAAAACATTCCTTTGGTGTAGATAGTTTCATTTCATTCTCTGATCACTGTTATAGTAATAAATAATATATATAATGAGGTTTATATCGCGATACAGTCAATGTTTAACAGCGCCTGAGATAAAAGCTTTTATTTTCATTCAAAATTATTAGCATTCGTGTTTTCAGCAGAACGAATGAGTTATTCAAGCTTTTAAATATTTTTATGTTATGAGCCAAACATCTGCGTTCAAACCTTCATTTTGACGTGATTAGAAGTTATTTCTTAACGAAAATTGATTGTAAGAACAGTTACCAAATAATTGGTCTACTTCTAAGCACAAAACACAGACAGAGGTTAGATGCAGTTTTCTAAAATCTCGTGAAGTGTGATTTAACTTTTTAGTAATTTTCACTTGTTTGAATGAGAAATTTTTTTTCCTTTTGTCATTACACCTCGTCGACGTCGAGTTCATTGGAGGTGGGGAAGAAACGGGAAGGAATCCGACCATGGCCTTTTGTAGGCATATTAGCATGTGGCTGGAGTGACTTGGGGAAACCATGGAAAACACAAATCTGAATGCCTGGAGGGTGATTCGAACCCACGTCCTCACGAATGCGAGTTCAGAACGTTAACCATTCACCCACCACGCTCGGTACAAAGTTCGTATTTACTGTACAAATGCATCAATTGCGAAAGAAACATCTAAAACTTCAAAAAAAATATACATAAATAAGTATAGAAATTTCACTTCGTACCCATGCACGCAGCGATCACATTGATACACTGAGCATAAGGAGATTTTTTAAGTAACAAACAAATGAATATGCAATTGATAGTGATACTACTGGCAAAAGGAAAGAGCAGGGAGTATGAGCAGAAGCAACCGATTTTATATATAATTATATGGCATTTGGCTTCGATGCCATATAGCCAGCTCAAGTGTATTTCGAATCCTCCAGTGTTTTTCAGTTTCTCCATTGTGCATTATTTTTCAAGGGGCACGACATATGTACATACACACACATACACTAAACAGCCATGTCCTCGGCCAGACTCGAACCGGTGACCTTCGGCGAGTGGAGCTAACACTCTAGCCCCTACGCTACCGAGGCCGGCAACCGGGTGGAATCGGGGTGGAGGGAGACGGTGAGGTGTGCTGTTACGTTTCCGAGTGTTTATGCTTCGAGCGCGCGAAGTAAACAAAGACTACAGTCCATTTACAAAACATGCGCGTCACGGTGTTATCGCACTTGTAACGAGGCACGCGTCTCGGGACCCTGACCCGTCTAATTATGTGGGTCATTGCGGCTGGTGTCATCCTCCACTGGCCACGTGGCTGCCGACGGCTGCCTAGTCGCAGCTCGGCTTACGCAGCTTAGAGCTCTTGTTCTCAGTGTCGCACTGCCGAGCTTGGCCGGGTAGCGACACCAGTAGTCTGGCATTTCAGGGGGATCTATGATCGGTTCACGGCTCGCGGTTTTCAGTCGTCTTTAGAAATCATTCCATGCGAACAGTTGAATTGTTCGTTTATAAAGGCTATGGTCAACTTTCTTCTTTTGTTTCGATAACTTTTCTCTCCCGACTTAATAATGACCTAGACGTCGACGGACATCAGATGCGGGGATTGAGTTATTTTGATAAATAATTTTACGCCATCCTACTGACTCTAAACAAAATGCAAGAGCCTGTGAAGAGTTTAGAATGAAAATCAATAAACCAAAAAATAACAGCATGGTGATTGGCAAAGGAAGAAAACTAATAAAGATTAAGACAGGACTAACTAATATCAGCCTAGTGAGATCCTTCGCCGACCCTGGCAGCGTAACGGCTAGCGTGTTGGCCTCGGGCATGGGTGTTTTATTTAAATGTTGTGTCGGTCTTGTGTTGTCCATACTATTGTGAATAAAAACATTTGAGAGATAATACATGTTCAGTTACAAAATGACGTAGACTTGAAGAATCATTGTACATTAGTAGATTTAATAATGGAATGTTGTGATGCTGGCTAAATGGCAATAAAAGCCGAAGGCCATATATATATATATATATTTTAAAGTAAGATCCTTCAAATATATTGGAAGCAGAATCACTGAAGACATGAGATGCGACCAAGAGGTAAAAATTCGCATTGCTGTAGTGAAGGAATCGTGTAATAGGAAGAGGCAACTATTAACTGGGAAAATAGACAAAGCGCTCAGGAATAAAATGTGGCAAACGTTTTGTGCAGACTGTGGCAGAGACATGGACAGTAAGACGAGAAGTTGAAAAACGATTAGAAGCGTTTGAGATGTGGATGTATAGGAGAACGGAGAGGATAAGCTGGATGGGTAAAGCTAGTAATGTTGAATTGCTGCAAAGGGTTGGTGAAAGGATAAAACTACTACAAGTCATAAAAGAAAGAAAGAAGAACTGGATGGGACACTTGCTGAGAGGGGCGTGCTTGTTAAAAGACTCCTTGGAAGGACTAGTTTGTGGGAGTAGAGTGTAAAGAAGAAGGAGGTGCAAGATTAAAGACAACATCAGAGAAAACGGCAACTGCATGGACATAAAGAGAAGGGCAAGAAGACAGAAAACCATAGGGAGCAGGAATGTGAAAACTTGTCTTAAGGCAATATTAACGTAGTCTACAGCCGCCGATCACTACCACAGGTCACTTGGAAGCCCAGGTGAATGTCCCTCATAGCATACTATTGCTCCACCGACCTGCGTCCGTGGATGGTATGTTTCAAGTAGGCGTTCGACTGGAAGACTGTGCATCCGCATAAGACCATCGACATGGTGTAGCAAGAAACGTGATTCACCCGACCCAGTATAGCGTATCTTGTTTTTGTTGCGCTCTTCTCTAGTACCGTTCTACACCTATGTTTTCTAAAATGTTTTCATTTCGTTTTTGATGTGAAACGTCTATTGGAGCGCCTTGGGGTAAGACCGACTCGTATGTTGTGTATGACGCTCTCTTATGACGTCATGCCCCCTCTCCTCTGCCGCTCTTTACTCCCTTTCGTTTTCCACAGAACACTGTCTGAAGCGCTTAAAGATTTTAAATCACTGACAGTATTACTGAATTTAAATATGAGTGACGATCAAGCGTCCAAGAAGAAACGAAAAATTAAATATGTTCAAACTTAAGGCTGCAGTAAAATGTCTAATACGTGTGTACAATGTTTGCTTTACGAAACACAATCTACCGATTAAAACCAAAGAATAGTAATTCATCTATTAATACAGAATTACCATTCTATTTTATTTGAGGTTAGAAATGTGTATACTGATACTAACAAGCGGTTTATTTGCTGCACAAGACGCGGAATAGATACATCCACGTGTTTCAATTCCTTTCTCTCTGTGGATGCATATTTATTTAACTCCATATTTATTTATATAATGGTTTTCTTTCATTATTTCAGTAATCATCTATTTCGATGTTTCACATCTTCCGGGCGCCTCTTGATGGCCACAGTTATTTTTTTTTTCTTCTATCTATTAAATTTCCAGCTTCCTCTAATTTCTAATGCTTGATTCTTCCTTCTGCGTGATAATCCTTAAATCTATCAAGTGCTGCGTTTGGATGTACTGTACAATTCGGATAGTTAACACCTAGTTCGATACAGAAAGTTTTTTTCCGTTTGAAGAAGGTTCTTTGCCATTTTTAATATCGTTCCTGCTTCAATTATTTTTCTACAACCATAAATAATAAATAGAAAACAGACACTGCATGTGTCGGATAGTTGTAGGTTCAATACTTGCCGATATAGTCAAGATATCAAAGATATTATACAACACATGGTGTCAACGGATGAGCCACCGCATAATCTATGTTTTGTATGGAAATTATAGAGTGTATAGTCTCAGAGGCAGATATTGTCAATCGTACCGGTATTTGCCTTGGTGGTTACGAGAAATCGCTTAAAAATCGTATTCAAAACCCGGAATTTGAGCATATATATATATATGTGGTATCTCGGCAACAGCGTTAACGATTTGGTTGAAATTTTATATTTTGATAATGTTTTGCTTTTCCAAATTATCTAAATAGCTGTCTTCCCTGCAAAACGCGATTTTACAAAAAACGAGCAATTCTTGTATTTTGTATGTCAGAAACGGCTCTAACGCCATCTCGTAGACAATTCAGGTACCAGTAAGCCTACTGAAGTTAGTTAAGTTTGTATTTGGTTAGAGGAAAGAACTCTTATATCTTTAAACGAACAGTTCTTGTTTACTAGCTGACTCGTGCGAATACTTCGCACAATATTATTCCAGTCGCCGAATGATAATATAATCATGTGGAAATAAGTAAATGCAAGTATATTTATTAATGAAAGGATTTTGTTTTGAAGAGCAATAATAAATATCACTTTTATTGTGAAAATTCATTATCATTAAATACTATACATTTAACGTAAAACATTTTTAAAAATAGATATTGTCATCGTCAGATTTAATTCTTCAAACTTCTTTATTTTACAAAACTTCTTTGAAAACAACGTTAACAGTTATAGAGTGGTTATTGTTTACTTTTTGATAGTATGTGCCTTTAAGAAAAACATAAATATTACTGAATCTACGAACCAGCTAAAAACTCACGAGTATAGTTTTATCAGTAGAATGAATTTAGCAATTGATGATGAACTCGTCTGTGAATTACCACTAATCTTGCACCATTAACTGAACCCTGATAAGCATTAAGATTTATGGGTAACATAATAATAGCATTTGCTTTAAGAACTAATTATGAGTTGGTAAACTGGACGATCTCGGAAATGCCTCTAACGATTTGGATGAAATTTCGTATGAAGAAAACGTTTTGCTTTTCATGTTTGCAACACGATTTTACAACAAAAAAAAAAGATCTATTCTTGTAATTGATATCTCGGATACGGCTCTAACTTCATCTCGCAGAAATTTCAGGTACCAGGAAGCATACTGATGTTAGTTAGGCTTCTCTTCGATTAGAGCGAGGAATGTGCACTCCAAAACGCATAGGAAGCCTTCAAGAAAAAGTTTAACTCTAATCAAACATTACGCAAAATTTGTTTATTGAACAGGAATCTAAAGATGCAGAGCGAAGATCGGTCATCCAGGTACTTGTGTCTATAAAATAATGCAGGTATCACTGTATCTCCGTAACCTCTGAATTTATTGCTGTGTTTTTAAGGGTTTGCAGCGCGGTCAGCACACTGTTTGTTTTGCGGCAGATCGCACGGTTACGTAGGAAGATACTGTAGCTCTTTATAGCTGATACCTTGGCACACCATGACCTGCTACCTGGCAAACTGTGGCACTCCCATAAAGCTCGCCAAGTCAGCTGCATACAGCCACGGGACGTCCAGATAGGCTTAACAGTGCACAACCCGCGAAATATATATGCAAATGTAGGCACGGTATTTGTTTTTGAAATATCAAGCTTTGCATGTACTGCAAAATATATAGATGTTTTTGTGGTCACAATTTTAAGATTCCAGAAGAAGAATAATGCAAAGAAGAGTCAACTTAACACATACATATACAAAAAACTAAAGGTTGATATGATTATAGGATTGGGAAGGCATTATATGATAAAAACTTGTAATGTAAATTTCTTGTCATAATTTTTGATAGCAAACTCAACTGCGCATAACACAGTGTGAAGATGGTTGGAAAAGGTTTCAAAATCCTTATTTGGTGAGGATGATGAGAGAATAAACAGAGAAATGAGGTAATATGGTTACAAAAGTTTGGTCATACCATTGCATGAATATGTAGGTGTTGTTTGGGACCAATATTTTGGGTATCAATTATAGGAGTTGGATGGGGTGCAAAGAAGGACTGCTGAATTTGTCTCTGGAAAATAACTCAGTACACAAGGAGTAACTGATATGATAACAGAGCTGGAATTGGATTCGTTGGAAGGCAGGAGGAGGGTGATGGGAGTGTACAAGGCATATGTTGGTGATGAGGCATGGAAACATATTGGTGTAAGAATTTAGAGTGATGTACTGAAGGGAAAAGCTGACCATGACCACAACCTGGCACTCGATTTCAGGCACTAGGGTGTTGGAAGATTTTCTTTCGTAGGTAATGGGGTCAAGGATTGGAATAAGTTACCAAGAGAAATGAAGAATTTCTAATTAAAATTCGTAAAGGCCATAAAGGGGAAAGATGGGTGTCTAGAGAAATTGTCACCGGAGCGTGCGCTCCACAGCAATTAAATTAAAATTAAATTACTGCACGTAAAATTACGCTTCCTCCATCCACAAAGCAACATGTTCGAATTTTCCCCAACGTTTCCACTACGGCCTACAGGTGAAATTTCAGAGAGTGTACTACTGAAGATGATCTCATACAGTGGTCGAAACAATGCAGAATGGGGAATTCGGGGCATAATGGAAAGAGCGTTGTATCTCATAACGTTTTTGGGAGCATTATTAGTTAAAATAGTACTGAACATAGCTTTTTAATTAAATCTTATAAAATTCTACGTACTATTAGTCAGTTGTTATCATCAAAGAATAGGATTAAGAGAAAACAAAATGTAACTCTCTCAGATCAATATTTTCCTTTCAATCACTGCTGATATAGAATCATATTCGAAACAAGAAAATCTGTCCCAGAATTCTGTCGTACAATTAACTTCATAGTAACTGCAATAAATTTTCAAAATATTTCACCACATTGTTTTTCATTTTTCTTTCATTTTATTCATTGCCCTAAGAGAGATAATGTAAAATAGCTGTTTCAAAGCACACTAAGTCTTCTCCATTCTTTTAAGATAACAGTTGAACCATATTTTATTCAAGTAATAATTTTTTAACTTTCTGATGTTTTGGCTACCAGGCATTCAGTCTTCAGTTGTTTTAATGAAACACGTGTATATTTTTCTGGTGCAAAAGCAGGAAGAATGTCGTTATTAATTTTCTTGAGGTAGCTAGTTACTTTATAATGACGTCTTCAATGTATTTTCACACTGCAATTATAGCCATAGTTGTAATTTCCAGCGTAAAACGGCAGAAAATACATGCGTAAACAATAACTTCAGTGAAAGTCATACCATTGGCAGTGATTAAGTCATTTGTTATGCTGAGAAGGTAATATGCAGGCAGGTATACAACGGGAGTTGAAGGGCATGCAGAGGAGAGCTGCTAGATTTTTTTGTGGAAATTATCACAGGACACAGTCAGTATCTGATATGATACAGGAGCTGGATTGGGAGACATTGGAGGACAGGAGGAGAATGAAGAGAGTGCTGGGAATGTACAAGGCGTATATTGGTGATGAGGCATGGACGGACATTAATCGAAGAATTAGGAGTAGTTCACGGAAAGAAAAAGATGACCATGACCACGAGCTGCATTCGATTTCATGCATACCGGGCAGGGAAAATTTTATTTTGTGTGTAAGGATGATTGGAATAAACTACCAGGGGAAATGATGAATAATATGCCAAAAACACTTGTGAGGCGTTGCTATTTGTGCGTCCCAATATTTTCTTTTTCCTTCCTTTCGAAGTATTGTACGTGACAGTATGTCCGTACGCAGCCTCACGTACTTTTGTTATTTTAATGTCTTCCTTCTATATACTTACCAGATATTTACCAGATATTTGAATTGCTTCTTCTTGGCTTTCAATATCTGTTTCGATCCGACACATAAACATCTGAAAAATCTTTATTTTAATGTAATTGAAGTTTTCATTAATTCATTTACTTTCTGGAATAATTCGTTCAGTTTCTTCAGATCATTAAGCATACGATTTATTGCTGTTACTCATATTAGCAAGATAATATACAATTAATACTTATCTTCGGTTATTTTCATCATTCATTCCTCTTACGATCACACATCATACATTAATTCTCTTTCGTTTCTCTCTGGGGTTGTATACTTTACATTTAACATTTACGCACTTGTCAAAGTATAACTTCATTGAGCGTTTCTTCTTTTATGCTTTCATCAAAACCATTTCTTTTTCATCTTTTCTCTACATCTGTTTTTTAAACATGCTCCGCACTGTCATTGTGGGCGTCTTTCACCTTTAAACTAAATTATCAAAGATAAAAACACATACCCTGTGACCTCACTACATTTAAAATATATTTACATCACAAACCATAATTTTCGACAAGGACTATGTGCCTTACACTCTGAAGTATATTAAAGTTCGTAAATGGCAAAAGTAGATTGGTGGAGAATTTTAACACTTAAACTATTTAGAATGATAATGGATGCGCGTAATTAGATAACTAGGGAAATTACCATTGGAGCGTGTGCTCCATCGCAATCAGACATTCAATTCAATTATATTTAAACACACCAAGGCAATAAAAAAGACAGATATACCACTATTTTAGCAGGATTTCTGATGTCCTTTGACTGTAATCGTTTTTAAGTTTGGAAGGAATTCTGGGCAGAATGTCTCTATTTACTTACAAATAGCTTCTTTGATTTAGTACAACCATGGAGGAAAGAAATATATGGAGAAGACACAAGGGACCTTTACCACGCATTGAAGTGACGCCGGGGGGAGAGGAGTGGAGAGGCGTGGCCGCCATATTACCTATCCATACAGACACGGGGAATAAGAGCTAAAACCTCAAAGGGACTCTGATGATGGATTATTATGTAACTCGTTGAGACAAATAAAAATTAAGAATAAAATGTTTTATCTCCTCCTCAGTTTTCGAGATATTCTGTCTCATATGTGAGATGTTTTTGGCTGAAAATTTGACGAAACAATTGGTCAAAGTCAAATTTGATGATGGATTCTTATTTAAAAAGACGAGACAAATAAAAAATAAAGAACAAACATTTTCGATATCTTGCCTAGTTCTCGAGATATGCTGTCTCAAAAGTGAGTTGAAATGCAAAAGAAAAATTTCGCGAAAAGTCCAGTTTGTTCATGGATTATTATGTAACACGACGAAAAAAAAATCGAAAATAAAGAATAAATTTTTTTAGATAACTTTCTTAGTTTTTGGGATGTACTGTCTCCAAATAGCAATTGTATGGATACGTAATATGGCTGCAGCCACTGCGCATGCGTAGTATCAGCCGAGAATTTAGAGGCGGCGGCACAGAATAAGCGGTATTTCCTCTCCATATATTTCTTTCCTCCATGAGTACAATTGCTGACCGAAAGTATCTTTGGAGATGCAGCGTAAACAGAAGAAGAATTAATTTCTCTTCTTCGAAATTATTTCTTTCGTTCGTTTCTATATGCGCACAGGAGTTTCATTTATCTGAATTTCATTTCTCTTTTTACATCGTTGTTTATATTTCCAAACTACGTCGAGTGGATGCGCGTAGAAGAAGTATCAATTTTTTTTTTTATTTTCCGCATATAAATTGAAAGCATTTTACATTGTTAAGTAAATTATGTACTCCAAACTTTCCTAAGAAAAAAAAAGGACTCTGCATTGTAAGTTAAATCACCAGAGAAGGAAAACATAGGTAAAAATAATTTTATGTTTGTCATAATTCAGATTTGATTACTTAACTGTAGTTCCATAACAATTATTACAAAGCAGCTTTCAAGTCCATCAAAAGTGACGGGCTGAACAGAGAGTTCTCACAAATAATTTCTTCCCATTTCATTAACTGAATACAATTGTTAATAAATGCCGCTTTGTAATATTGTACATATTTCAGTTGCAATTTACATGGCGATACATTTGGAAAAAATTACATACATCTGAATTACAACGTCAGTAATATTGCGTCAGAGAAAACAAAGCAGAATAAATCTTCACAACTCACGTTATGCCACGTAATATCAGTTTTAAAGCTGGCTCAAGCGGCATAGATCGCTATAATGGCATCTATGGACAAAGACTATAACGAAACATCGAACGAATATAATTAAATAAAATTCATCTAATAATTAATATGTTAACGTAATACGTATCTTTTCTTTCAGTGCTAGCTCCGTATGTAATTTAGATGCTTTCGCGGATGCATAGCTAAAAAGAAATGACATTAAATAAGGTGCATAACATCGAGTTGGTAGTAACATCTTTGGCCGTTGTAGCCGGGAGCGTGACGCCATCATTACGGACGCGATGACATTGCAGTATGCCACAGTGACAGAAGTAGCGTTTTATTAGTATTGATGGTTACTATTCAGCTAGTGCGAACCAGCTTCAATATCCATACGTCGTGTAGTAGTCAAAGTTACAAGTTGATTCATCCTCATTCATCAGTTCATTTCGATTCAGTTGTGCTGTTTATCTCATCTTATACCTGCCTAATGATGATCATCTGACTGTTTAACATATTCAGATGAATGCCCTAAAGGTCTACGGCAATACAAGTTTATCCCGTAGTCTATCTAGTATCTTTGATCTTATTGGAGTCAAATGGATTGATAGCATATACTGATAATTATTACAAATTGCTGGACTATGTTAAACTATCTAACTTTCAAACAACATATCTTCTTTTCTGTACGTGCCATGCGTTTATCCATCCACGGCAACCTCTGTTATGATGAACTGAATAGGTTTCCCGTTCCTCCAGTGTAACTGTATTCGTAAGTGTGAATGTCTGTGATAATATGTGTGTTCAGTGTATAGAGTGTTGTTTGTGTTGTGGATGAAACCCGGTGCCGCACCATGCAGGCCTACTCTTACGAAAGACACCAAGTACCTCCAGGCTTAACGTTCCCATTCGTCGAACGAATCCCCATCAACAGTGTCTTTTGCCTCACTGCGGAGAGGTTTGAAATTGAACCCAGGACTTTGGCGCAACCTCTGCAATCCCGCCGGCCAAGTCCACCGCCAGGACTGGAACCAGCTAACCCCGTGTCAGCGCCGGACACCACCACGGCGCCACAACCAACTGAGTCAACGGGCGGGAAGGGGAGAACGAGATATGTATAAGTGTATAACATGATGTCGTCATGTCTCCCGGATTTGTTGAACTAAATCATTAGTACCCGTACTGTGTGATGGTCAGCCAGGCCTTGCCCTGGATACCTCAGTCAAGCTCAGTCATAATGAGACCTCGTTTGCTATCAGCATGAAAGAGGCCACCTTGAATCGCTTCAGTTCTGCAAGTGTTAACAGCGCTCAGCTAACTTCAAATTCTGTTCACTACATATTATTTAAGTAATGTTGCAAAGCACAGAGGGTAATTAGAATTATTAGACGAGGGATTGGCATGGGGGGCGGAGAGTGGTTGGGCAGAAAGCTACGCTGGGCTACGTGGGGATGGGGGAAAGGGGGGGGGGGAGAGGGTTCCCTTCATTTTATTTGTGAACGACACAAAACAGCATGTGTATATTTATTTCCGTTATTTAGCTAGCTCCGTATGTAATTTAGATGTCCTATATACTGACAAGCGTATGACTTGAAATCATAGAGTTGGGCTGCACGCGGCCGGCGCATTTGAACTAACCGACACTAATCGGCGCATTACGATTCGAAAACATTAGACATGTCGTAAATAGACTCAAATTCGCTTCAAAGGAAGTGAAAGCTCGTATTTTTTTATGGTTTGAAATAAAGCTGTTTTGACTAGGATCGCTTGCGTGCGACCACACCATTCGTCGATAAAATAATTCTAATTTTGTTCTGTGAAGTGACTTTGAGTGCGACCTCAATTATGGTACTACCTGAAGTGTTATTTCAAGTTCAAATTGTGGTCTTAAGGGGCGGTATACAATAAACTATAAGAGCCTATCTAAAATGTTTATCCAAAGAATTTTCACTATCTAATAAGTTATAGAAATTTTGTAAGCAGTTAAAAAAAAAAAAAAAAAAAAAAGATAGCTCTTCTTGTTTTTTTTTTTTTTTTTTTTTTTTTTTTTACGTGGCAGCTAGGATTTATTCTATTTTATCAGTAAATGCATAATGACGATTGACATAAGAAGAATTATTTTAGTAACACCTCAAGAAGAAAGGATCGCTGACTACCACCTAAAAAAAGATGTTTTCCCCAATAATTGATCATTTGCAAGAGTGGCTGATGTCAACGTTTTATTCGGAATATTTATAATTATTGAAAAGTACATAACGCAAATGTCGGATGTGTTTATTAAATACTTTAACGATAGCCTGTTCAGATAAAACAGTGCAAAATGTCTTATGGAAAGAACAGGTAAAAGGGGTACGTGCCACACGGCGTGGAGGGGATGTCAAGACAAAAGTCACTACAGGATACGTGTTGGGAGGGGTTGATCCAAGGGAGGTCAAAATGGAACCACGTAGTTTATGGAAGATCCCCGAGGTATGCCTGCGTGTACATACTTTCTGGTTTATTTTAATTACAGCTTACGTGGATGGTGGGTAATGCAAAACGATTTACATTTTTTTTTTTTAACTGCTTTACGTCTCTTTTTAACATCGAGGTCTTTTAGAGACGGGAAAGGATGGGGGGCAAGGATGGGGGCAAGGAATGGGAAGGAATTCGGCCATGGCCTTTTGAAGGAAGCATCCCGGCATTTGCCTGGAGTGATTTGGGGAAACCATGGAAGACCCAAATCTGGATGCCCGGACGGGGATTCGAACCGCCGTCCTCCCTAATGCGAGGCGAGAACGCTAACCGTTACACCGCCCCGCTCGGTACGATTTACAGTCTAATAGGAAACTTAGGCACTTGATTCCACTCGTCGCCTTTCTTGCCCCTTACAGCGAAAAGAAGTAATAGTAGCGATCATTATTACCGAGAAATGTAGTCATTGTTGTTCACCCCAATATTTCTTTATAATGTTTACATCTGTGCAAGTACGATACCACCATGGAGGGGTAGTGGCAAGGGTTCGTAGTGGGGAAGGCCGGGGTGGTAGGGGTGGTGGGGGTGGAGGGGTGGTGAGCGTGTAGATGATTGTGGGAGTGGTGGTGATCGGGGGAGTTTGCTGGATTGGTGTGAGATGGTGGTGGTAAAGAGAGTGTAGAGGGGGGTGGTTTGCAGTGGTGAAGGTAGGTCGAAGATAGTGATGGAAGGATCGCAGGGGATGGCGTTGGGAGGTGTGATTGGTGGGGATGGCGGGTAGTGATGGTGGTGGGTTGTGGGGGTGGTGGAGATTGGAGCGAAATTCTTAATTATAACCCATGATTAGAATCAAGGCGTAACGTGATCCGACTGTGTCCATTCACAAATAATAATAATAATGTAGGGCACTTTGACAGTTTAGAGAAAAGAAGACATTCCTCATGTCACTAATATGACAGCATCACGATTCCATCATTTGCGAACACCAATATCCCAAGGAAGAAATGAAAGTTTGAATCTGTATACGTTTTAAAGTGCAGTACGCTATACGCAGGTAGATGGACAGCTTGCAAAGCTTTCTACAATTCTCCTAAGCACAATGTCCAACTACATTTCCCTCTATCAGGAAATGTTATACAGCAATTATTCTAAACTAGCTTCTAAGCCTGACAAAAAAAAATATGGTTTAAACGCAGCACCTGATTTCTTCAAGTTTACTACAACAGTGACAGGGAGTAAAGAGAAAGCATCTACATCGTATATAAATAGCGGGTTGAGCTCAGTATCCTGGCATTTCATTTCCTCACAACTGCTTAACTAAATACAATTGGTATTAAATAATACTCATTACCTCAAATATGATGTAATATTCTACAAATTTCTTAGCTTACTGTAACACGGATATCTCTCGACGGAGAGTATAAGAAAACATGTACATAGACTGAATACAAATAAGCAAAAAGCAGCTAATAATTAATATGTTTAATTAATGCAATACATGTTTTATTCGTGTTCTGGCAATTCATTTCTTTGCAGTTGATTAATTACAGTTGTCTACAAATACTAAAATGATATATGGCTTTTCTTTCTATTGAAACTGTTGACAAATGCAGTAATTACACTTTCTGCAAATTTCACTCATATATAGTAACCAACATGGGATAATACGTACGAGAATTACAGTGGAAATTTACCATACTAACAGGTTTCTAAGTAATTGACTGGTCATCAGTTGTTGGTAATATTATTGATATTGTTAATAAGTGTATGTACTGTTCCACATGTATGGTAGCTAACATGATATAATATGTATTTGCAGATTACAGAGGAAACTTATTGTGCTAATGGGTCTGTTGCGAATTAACAGATTATTAGATGCTGGTATTATTTTTGATATTGTTAATAAGTGTCTGTACTGTTCCACATATATGGTAACTAACATGATGTAATATGTATTTGCAGATTACAGATGAAACTTATTATGCTAATGGGTCTGTTAGGAATTAACCGGTTATTAGATTCTGATAACATTATTGATATTGTTAATAAGTGTCTATACTGTTCCACATCCATCTATCTGTCTATTTACATGGAATTGTTGTTAAAGAACGTAAAAAGCCTCGGATTCGTAGTAACATCTTTGGCCGCCGTTAATCCGGTAACACAGACCAAGCATGTGACGTCATATTACGGAAACGATGACGGAGCAGCCAAAGCCGCATTTTATATAGATTGTTAGTCTCTAATTGACTACTGAGCGTAGAATCTTTCCAATTGAGCTGTGAGTTGAAGGATTAGCAGGCTGTGCCGGTGACAATGTTAACAGAGGCGCGGAAGCTTCGTTTAATGGCCCGCTGCCGGTACGTCCCAGACGCACTGCCTTTAATCTGACATTTACGTCGTGTCGGCACGTCAAAACACGAGGAGACTGCGCACTCCCACATGTGTCGGTACCAAACGGTTTGTTTGTGAGCATCACACGACGTCAGAGGCTACTTCGTACGACCGAACACACCCACACCAGACAAGCAGCACGCAGAAGCAACGGGTTTCGTTGATGCTTCATTCGATGTACCTGGATGAAACCATTCGGTAAAGCTATTCACGTTAAAAAGACATATCAGAACAATTTTATTTTATTTGAGTTGACCTGTTTTTTTTAAGCAGTCCTCTACTCTGGCCTTGCGTTAGGAAGGATGCGAGTTCGAATCCCCGAGCAACCATTCAGATTTCTGTTTTCCATGGTTTCCCCAAATAACTCCAGGAGATGCTGGGATGCTTCCTCCAAATGGCCATGGCCGGATTCCTTCTTGTTCCTTGTCCCCAGTCTTTTCACTTCTCTAATGATCTCAACTCGACGAGGCGAAAAAGGAATTTTAAAAAATCTACTCTAATATATTTATTTCTATATTTACGCAATAGACTGTTACAAAAAGAGATTCACTGATGATCCTACAAACTTTCAGGAATGATGGAGGAGGGTAAATGTATCAATTTGGGGTAAGGGACCCTGGCCTGGAAACGACGGAGTCAAAAGTTGTAAGCGAAAATCTACTCGAGTTCTTCCTCATCCTCGCACACCGCTCAAACTAAGGACCCCAACTTTCGAACCCTGACCAAGACATACAGAATTACCGCTGAATACTCCCCTGCACCCTCAGACAATTTTCCCTGTTGATTGGCTAGTAGGGCGCATGTCTACATCTACATCTACATCCATACTCCGCAAATCACAAACATTGTGGGTGGCGGAGGGTGCTAAGCACCAATCCTAAACCCGCGCATTCCAATCCCGAATAGCGCGAGGAAAGAAGGAATACATAAATTATCAGTACGGCATCTTATTTCTCGAATTTTATCCCTCCGGTCATTGCGACCTAATTAGGTTGCCGGAAGAAGTATTTCACTGCACTTCAAATTTAAATTTTTTCGCATATTCTCCAATAAATTCTAACGCAAACTACGTCGTCTGTCTTCCAAACTATCCCAGCCCAATCTATGTATCAATTCTGTGACGATTTCATAAGGGCTATAGCAACCAGTCACGAATCGAGCGGCTCTCCTCTACATCCTCTACCCTCTCCAATGCGTCAATCAGAACCTTGCGATACGCATCCCAAACTGCACAACAGTAACTTGGTGTCAGAGAGATCGTTAATCCTAAGTCTACGGCACAGTAATAATGAATCCATTTACCTGCACAAGTTTCACAAGCTGCTGTATTTGCAAGAGTTGTTCAGAATGGCGTCTCCAAACTTCAATTCATACAAGTCGTCGTCGCACAAAGTTCTGTCGTACCCGTTCTAACATCCCCGGTGTCGTTTGAACAGTGTCACAGACAGAAAGAATTCTTGCCAGGAGATCCTCTTCAGACTCGACAGGCGTCTCGTACATAAGACTTTTCACGTGGCCACACAAGGAGAAATCAAGTGGGGTGAGACCAGGTGAACGGAACAGGACCTCCTCTGCCTACCCACTACGTCTGATCCAGGTGTTCACGAACCCTCAGTCCAAGTGAGGTGGGGCTCCATCGTGTTGGAACCACATCCGTTGACGAATAAAAAGTGGGATATGTTTCAGGAACCTGATTAATATGTTTATACCCTTCAATTTTAGCAACAACAGCACTGATACATGTATTCCAGATATGATAACGATTTTCGTTTATAACCTTCCTCTCGGTCGTTTCCGGGTCCCTTTCCTAAAATTGATACATTTACCCTTCACCATCATCCCTGAAAATTTGTAACACCATCAGCGAATCACGCTGTATGCATCTGTAACAGGGGCTGTATCTGTTTGTTTGCTTCGGCACCAAGCAAAAAAATACGAACAGATTTTGATGCGAATTTCGCAGTTTGATAATAAATCTTAGAAGCTCTGCTTTGCACAAAATTAAGTCTGTTGTGAACACCAATGGATTTTCACACCCGTAATCAATCTACAAAGCTTTAAGAAACGATGGACTGGAACTAACTTTTACCATTCACAATTTTTTAAATCGGTATAAATGCGAATTAAGACAGAGTGACAACTCCTTAACATTATTTTTGTATCAGTTCATAAATTAATTATGACAAACTGCTTGTAATTAACATATGAAAGGTGATTCCGCTTCATAACTTCTGGCTACCTTGAAACTTACTATTCTATAGTACATATTATTTATTATTAACATCTTTGTGTGAGTATGAATGTATGGAGGCTTTCCAAAAACTGTAATTCATAAATATATATAAGAGCGTTAACGGAGAAACCTGTGTAGTCAAATGTATGGTATCTTAGCCAAGAGCTACTATAATGTAACTAAAAAAATTAATAAAAAGCTGGCAGTCATTGGAGACTACAAGTGAAAACTTGTAACTATGAGTGTTATACGCGCAACACGTCAAACGCACAGCTACACATATGCGAATAACAATTCCGTGTATGCGTAATGAACTGGTGACAAGGTTTCTGTTGGCTGCGCTTTCCGCCTCTACCTTAGCCGCCTTAACCTAACCCGGTAGTGCTACCAGGGGCAGGAAACCTACAGTTTAACTGGGGATTCGAATCGTGGAAGCATTCTGGCTTACTTCACATTAGACAGTAAGATGTGCCAGTGGTGAAGATCGGGTTAAAGTCAATGAAAATCTGCTCCGAGACAGGGACTCGAACCGAGAACTTTCGTTCACCAGTTACACACCTTCACCACTGAGCCACCAGACCACGACAGATATACTATTAACATTAACATGTTGGTGATGCTAACTCGTAAGATTGTACCCATCCAAAAATCGCCCAACGCGCTTAAAGAAGATTTCACATCAAAAACTAAAAATCTAACTTAGTTTTTGTAACTGCTTCACATCTCTTTTTAACATCGAGGTCTTTGGAGACGGGAAAGGATGGGGGGCAAGGATGGGGGCAAGGAATGGGAAGGAATTCGGCCATGGCCTTTTGAAGGAAGCATCCCGGCATTTGCCTGGAGTGATTTGGGAAACCATGGAAAACCCAAATCTGGATGCCCGGACGGGGATTCGAACCGCCGTCCTCCCGAATGCGAGGCGAGAACGCTAACCGTTACACCGCCCCGCTCGGTTCTAACTTAGTCCAGAACCCAAAGGTTGGTCCGAAGGAGATGTAGTAAGCTACTGTGTCAGAGCCAGGAAGGCCAATTCCTTTCGAAAGAGGCCTACAGTTTAACGTGGAACCAGAACAGCGGAACTTCCCGGCGTTGTTCGTATAATCAAATAAAACCACTAAAATATCCTACTAACCACGGGATTTGAACCCACGACTGGAGAGAGAAACTTTCGGTCGTTAGCGCCTTAACCACTGAGCTACCAGACCGCCTTGTTTTGAAACATAAGTGTGCTAAGTACTACCAAAATCGGATAAAAACTGTGGGTTTGTATGAACAACTTTGACAGAAATTAATGTGAGGGGGAAAGAAGGAGATGGTTTATGTTTTTATAAATCAAACATGAACAGCATTTTTATATTTGTTTTAAAGTATAAGTATGCAAATTTGCATCAAAATCGGATAAAAACCGTGTATTTGTATGAAGAAAATTGGCAAATAAATCTTATATATATATAAAAATAGACGTGTTTTTTCCTATATTTCACTTTTCAGCCACCACTACCTAGCACAGATCACTGATGTTTGTGGGTGGAACTAGCATGTAGTTTCCTGTCGTGCACAACGTTGGCCGAATGCCGATAGCTGTGGGGATGTGGGAGATATAATGATTAAAGTTGGTCAGTGCAGGGCGTTTTCATAATTCGACCAAAAATTCGTATCTCCGTATACTTCTCTTTCCTGCCACAACTACATAACATAGACTTTTGGTGTTTGTGTGTGGTAGTAGAATCGTCTTTCCTGTCGTGCACTATGGTTGTTAGATGTCGGTAGCTATGGAGATGTGGGAGATATGGGGGTTGAAAGTGGTTGACCTGTGGCAGTTTCATACTTCTGCCAAAGACAAAACTGTCATGGTGTATCACTTTTCAGCGAAAACTACAGATCACAGATAACTGGCGTTTGTGTGTAGTAGTAGCACAGAGTCACCTTTCGATCACAACAGCGGCCGAATTTCAGAATCTGTGGTTGTGGTAGATATGGTGGTTGTACTTGGCCGACCAAGGATATTTTCGTATTTCGACTGTCTCCGCATTTGTCACTTTTCTGCCACAACTACATAGCTTAGAGCATTGGTGTTTGTGTTTGGTAGTAGAATCGTATCTCATGTAGTGCACTATGGTTGTTAGATGCCGGTAGCTATGGGGGTGTGGGAGATATGGGGGTTGAAAGTGATCGACCTGTGGCAATTTCATACTTCTGCCAAAGACAAAAGTGTCATCGTGTATCACTTTTCAGCGAAAACTATAGATCACAGATAACTGGCGTTTGTGTGTAGTAGTAGCAGCAGAGAGTCACCTTTCGATCACAACAGTGGCCGAATTTCAGAAACTGTGGTACTGTGGTAGATATGGTGGTTGTAAGTGGCCAACCAAGGATATTTTCGTATTTCGACTGTCTCCGCATATGTCACTTTTCTGTTACAACTACATAGCATACAGCATTGGTGTGTGTGTTTGGTAGTAGAATCGTATCTCATGAAGTGCACTATGGTTGTTAGATGTCGGTAGCTATGGGGGTGTGGGAGAAATGGGGATTGAAAGTGGTCGACCTGTGGCAATGTCATACTTGTGCCAAAGACAAAAGTGTCATGGTGTATCACTTTTCAGCGAAAACTACAGATCACAGATAACTGGCATTTGTGTGTAGTAGTAGCACAGAGTCACCTTTCGATCACAACAGCGGCCGAATTTCAGAATCTGTGGTACTGTGGTAGATATGGTGGTTGTAATTGGCCGACTAAGGATATTTTCGTATTTCGACTGTCTCCGCATTTGTCACTTTTCTGCCACAACTACATAGCATAGAGCATTGGTGTTTATGTGTGGTAATAGAATCGTGTCTGTTGTCGTGCACTATGGTTGTTAGATGTCTGTAGCTATGGGGGTGTGGGGATGAAAATGGTCGACCTGCGGCAATTTCATATATCTGCCAAAGATGCATGTGTCATGATGTATCACTTTTAAGTGAAAACTATCAATCGCAGATCACTGGCGTTTGTGTGTGGTAGTAACACAGAGTCTCCCATCGATCACAACGTTGGCCGAAATTCGGTAACTGTGGGAGTGTGTGAGATATGGTGTTTGAAATTGGTCGATCATGAATATTTTCGTGTTTCATCCAAAGACTTGTGTGTATCCGTACATTTTACCTTGCTGCCGGAACTACATAGCGCAGAAGATTGGTACTTGTGTGTGGTAATAGTATCGAGTCTCCCATCGTGCACTAGGGTGGTTAGATGTCTATAGCTGTCAATATGAATTCTTTACAATCACGAATGAAGTCGTGGGTACCAGCTAGTAAATAAATAAACAAACATACATTTTTATATAGTAGGTACAACTATAATCTATACTTTGACTGCTTCAAAGCGCAACGAGCCATACTTATAGGTACAGATATAGTGTTAACATTAGCATGTTGATGACGTGAACTGATAAGATTTTACCCATCCACAAAGCGTCGAACGCGGATATCATACTCGCGACCGACACGTTATAACATGTTGGTGACGGGTAGTTGCGAATTCATAGATTTACCCGCCTATAGAAGTTTGCAATTAAAAAAATGATTTGTAATCTGCAATTATTGTCAGTTCCTTCTCAGCACAAAGGTGGGATGCGCTACAAATCAAACGTGGCACTCGACCTCTGAGCCCCTGGAACCGGCTTACAATGCCACATGCATTTTTTTTTATTACGTATTCTGAGCCCGTCTTAAATGACGGGTTGAACGGAGTGTTCTAGTAGTTAATTTCTTCACAGTTGCCTAAAAAATCAGAATTGTTATTAAATAAAGTGCATGACCTTGGTTTTGTAATAATGTAATGTTGTAATATCTCCCCGCTACAACCCGTTACATTACACAATCCTTTTCATTATTAACGGTTAGAGTTAAACGAAATATTACTTTCCTTTACTGTTGTGTCGACCATTTCTCATTTCCTGTGTTGTGCTATGCTATAGGTCTGACAGCTGTTGTACGAATTGCATGTTCCAGTCCTCTCACGGTCGCCATGTAAAACTACACGTGGAATAAACAAAATAATTGCGATTATTTCACCTTATTCAAAGTTCGGGAAACCTAAGTCAGCAAATTTATCTTATTTTTATATATAATCGTTTACTGCGAAGAGGAGCAGATCTACTTTCTTCAGCGACCAACACTGTACGGCTTATACCAACTATGTTTTTGTTTCCACATCTGTCAAATTCTGAATTGTTCAAGTTGGTTTAAATTTTACAGGATATAAATATTGACCTATCACAAAACAGATGAATATAAATTTTAAATTTTTATCCTGCTATAACAGCACATCTATGGATATAAAATAGAACGAAAACATCTACATAGATCGAATATAAGTAAACAAAAAGTGATTAATAATTATTATGTAGATTTGAAAGAAATACATAGTTTTATGAATTTTTGGATCGTAATTTAAAATGTATTGAAGCATTCAAAACACGTAAATAAGTATTTTAAATTCTTGGCTTGCTATAATAACGACATCTGTGGACAGAGTTAAAACATCTTTGCCTGGCAACAAAGGCCAAGCGCGTGAAGACACAGATACGCTGCCAAAGATGTCTTTATTAGTACCAATTGAATTTCCGTGGTATCGTTGGATGTGATTTGTATTTCGATCTGTTTGCTGCTTATGTACAGGCGAGTAGTGGCTAAAGTGTTTCGTTAAAGCCGGTAGGAGAGGAGTCAACACTCTGTGGTCGATAAAGCAAATTGGACGGACTTTCTTGTTGGCTGAGTGAGCCTGGCAGTTCGCCCGTATGACACATTCTCAACACTGTGTTCATCTAATCAGCTGTCTCTAAAATAAAGCAGCTCTACGATGAAGGTTGTGGAAACGAAAATATCTCATTCGCTGCAGTAGAAGGCTTCTCTTTGACTGTAAAAACTACGAAAAACGCCCCTCAAGAGATCTGTTTGTTCGGGAAACTATTACACCAAATGCAATATTGTTGTAGACCTTTTTTTCTCAGTTGCTCAGTAAATTAAATCATACATTGGACATACAAGGAGACAGTTTAAAACCAGGTACAAACAACACATGTGGGCTCTTAAGTGCAGCAACCACTCAACATTCCCTGAACATTTAATAGAATATGATCACTCACCAACAGACATCAACACAGACATGCATAGCCTCACAGTCAACAATCACTCTACAAGAAAACTATTAAATTCAGTAAGCAATAAACAGTGGTAAGCAGGTACTGAATGGTGTCTTCAATATAACAAACCAAACGCTGTTAAAATTGGTAGACATACATTAATCCTACAAGAAGGAGAACAACAAATAAAATAAACCTAACAAGTCCATAAACTCACACACCATACATTAAATTGGAAACAAATTAGCAAAACATCACTCTGTCACGAATTTTCAAAGCTGGCATTGTCGGCGCACCACCATGACAGTAGGAAAACAAGTGAGTAGTGATTGACACAAAGTTTACATCCAGTGTGCAACTGCAAAGGCTTTAGCGGAAACATGCTTTGGGGAAAAAGTAGGGATGTGTTGTTACGAACCCGGAAAACTAATGTAAATAGTAAGTTGGAAATAATCAGAAAATGTTTCTAGTTAGAATTATGTCAAACATTATATAAAGGTTTGAAAACTAAACATAAAATTTCAATATAGTTTCGTCGCTGATGATACCTCGACGAGAGGCGAAACGCGTACGGCATCAAACCTTATAAAAACAGTTGCACTGGCGTTATTTTTATAATTTAATACTACAACAATGATTCGGGTTGCCCTCTATTAAATGTTTTAAGGAGTACTTTCTTATCATCATTCAGTACGAGCTTCACCTTGTTCGCTGATATCACTAATAACAGCAGCGAAAAGAAACAGTTACAGGGACTCAGGCAATAAGCACAATAACTGTTTGTCATGTGTCCGGTAGCATTACTTACAAGGAGAGACTGCCAATTGTAAAATTTTGATTCGATTCATACTGTGTGTTATAAAAGCTCATGGTCAGAGGTGTAATTTGGCAAATCAATAACATGCACTTCTTCACTGTTGTCGAGAAATCGGCATTCAAATAATTTCTACGTCAGGTAGATTAAAGGGGTGCGTGCAGCAGCGAGCAAGCTCTCTAAGCCCGCAGTCGCCGGATCGAATCTTGCTGCGGGTAATTTTGTTTATTTATTCAAATATGTATACAGATAATTCTCGGCAATCAGTCTCAACAATTATGCATATAATAGGTTTTATAAATGCCTTTGTTGCGGAAAAACCGACGGCGTCTTGTTTCGGCCCTCCCGTCCCTGATTCGGGGGTGAACAGCTGTCCTTCAACTGTAACGGTCGAGTAACGATTTTTGTATCTCATACCTGCGACAGCAAATATTTCTTCTTTCGGAAATATAGCTTTGTTTGCGAAAAACATCATAATAAACTTCGAAAGCGTCGTTTTTTTTTTCAGCAAACGACGTTTAATAAAGTTATTATATGCATAACTTCTGAAACTAATTGTCGGGAATTATCTTTACACTCTCTTTAATAAATAAAAAAAAGCCAATTGGCAGTCTTTGGAACTGGTGACAGAAGTGAAAACTTAAAACTATGAATATTATACGCAGAACACGTCATCCTTATAGCTACAGATATCTCGTAATTCCGTGTGGATGTAATGACTTGGTGACAGGGTTTCTATTGGCTGCGCTTTCCGCGTCTGTTTTAGCCGCCTTAACCTAATCCGGTTGTGCTACCAGGTATAAGGGATCTATAGTTTAACGTGGAATCCGAACAACGGAAGCATTCTGGCGTACTTCACATTACGCAGCAAGCTATGCTAGATCTGAAGGTCGGTTTAATGGTCTATTACAATACCCACCGAGACAGAGATTCGAGCCGGGGACCTTTCGTTCGCCAGTCAGACATCTAAACCACTGAGCCACCAGACCGAAACAGATAAACTATTAGCATTAACATGTCGGTAGTGGGAACTCTTAAGATTTTACCCATTCAAAAATCACCCAAGGCGCCTGAAGAAGTTTTCATTTCAAAAACTAAAAATCTATCATATAATCAAATAAAACTCCTAAAAATATTTATTTATTGCAGGATTTGAACCAGCGTCCCGGAAAGAGAACTTTCGGAAGTAAGCGCCCTAACCACTGAGCTACCATACTGCCCTGTTTTGATGTATACGTGTGTTAACTACTATCCAAATCGGATAAAAACTGTGGGTTTGTATGAACAACGGTGACAGAAATTAAGGTGAGGGGGTTTAGGTTTCTGTAAATCAAACGTTAACAGCGTTTCCTATTTCTTTAAAAGTATATGTATGCAAAATTCCATCAAAATCGGATAAAAAACTGTGTGTTTGTATAAAGATTTGGCGAAAGTCGTCCTGCGCGCATATCATACGTTCAACAGATGGGTGTGTTCTGACGCGCGCAACAGGTGGCTTCTTGGGGGCTCATGGATTGATCACAGCCCAAACATCGCGTAACGTGGCTATAGAAGTTGTCAGTTCATGAAGTTGCCCCCAGCGAGATTCAATACGGTGACGGCGGGCTTATGAGGCATAGAGCTTGCTCGCTGCATCATGCGCTCCTTGAAATATGCCTGACGTAGAAAGCATTTGAACGCGACGGAATATTTCAATGCCGATTATGTCACCTACGGTGAAGAAGCGCATGTTACTGCTTTGCCACATTATTCCTCTGGCCATGACGCAGTATGAATAGAATCTTAACTTACTACTCGTAGTATGCTTCTGTTATGTCTTACTTAGTTATTAAGCTCTTAATCGTGTCTTAACAGGTAGATACAACCTTTTGGACTGAAAGCACACAACAAAATAACAGATGATTTGAAAACGTGGCGAGATTACTCTCAAGTTTGTCAGGAGATACGAATCGCTCCAAGAAAAATTCACATGATTTTCGTATTGTAATTAGCCTCAGAAATGATGGGTTAAACTCAGAGATCCGGCAGTTAATTTCCTTACAGTTGCTTGTTTCTCGTTCAATAACAGAAGTGACTCGAAGTCACTCTGCTCTCTTTCCACTCCGCGGCTCTTACCCCTACATGCGAAGGGAAAATTTACCACTAGCTCACTTGGACACAGCATTCAGCTCGGAGAGGTAGGATGGGAGGGGTTTATGAGATGATGAACAGGGGCGACTGAAACATGTCCTTGAACCGCCAGTACGAAGTGAACGGAGTACATCTAAACACAGTTGTTACTAACTTTAAAAGTGATTTAACGTGGTATATCTCTGAGCAGAGAGTATTAAAAAAGTCTACATTGACTGAATATAAATAAACATAAAACAACTTATAAGTAATATGTTAATTTAAACACAAATCATACATTTATTTCAGTGTTCAGACAATCTATTTTTTCTTGGATTCTTAACTAAATAGAACTGTTAATAAATATCTCTGATAACCTCAGTTTTCTTGCAGCATCTCTGGCCGCTCTTAGTTGGGTAACGAAGGCTGGTTGCGTGACGTCGCGTTACGGTTACGATGACGCAGTGATTAAAGCAGCCTTTTATTATCTTCTAACCCTTCATATGTGACGGATTGAACCTAGACTTTTGGCAGTTCAGTTTTCTAACTTAAGACATAAGTTGCAGAGAACATAGCGGGAATATCTTCATCGAAAATAAGTAGCTACTAACGCGTCAAAAATAATGAGTTGATCGAAATTTTCTGGCAGTTCATTTTCTCTCACGTGCTTAACTAAATACAGTTGTTATTACATAAGGCTTGTAACCGTAAAACTGATGTAGTGTAGGACATATATCTTAGTTTAATGTAATAGTGATATAAATTAAATTTTCTCGGGAAATTAGCCGAGTGATAACGTTTCTATAACAGAAACTTTTTCACTCGGCTGGTTTCCCGAGAAAATTTCTCGTATATACAACGTCTAGAAAGCCTTCATTCTTATATGTAATAGCGATATATTTGGACAGAGATTGTAAAAAAACATCTACATCGGCTGAGTGTAAATTAACATAATGCAACTAATAGTTCATATGTTGATTGAAACGCAATACATATATTTGTTTCAGTAATATGGTAATTTATTTATTTACGGTTGCTTAACTGTATAGTATTTTTGTTAAATAACCCTCATAATCTCGAAGTTGTAGTAATATCTATGACCGCAATTAGTCTCGTGACGAAGGCCGGGCGCGTGACATCAGCGATACACTGATACAGAGACCAAAGTATTTATTTATGCAGATAGATCGAGCAGGGTTTGTTGTAATAGTATCTGCTCGGTCTCCACAACCAATGACCGCGTCCTGGTTTGCCGGTGAAGACAAGCCTATGAGAACCACGTTATCTGGCTACGCGTGCCGGCACGTGCAAAAGGAGTCGGTTCTCTCTGTGGACTACGCACTGGCACAAGAGCACGTACGCGCTTTACAGCCTCCTTGAAGATAGGTCACTACTCATAAGGACTCTGCAACGGTCGTAAAGACGTTTTAGTAGCCTGCAAGCGACCGTGAGCTCTTGAGCAGTCACGAGAGGGCGCTAAGGTGACCTGGCAGTGCGCTTGCACAACAGTCCTTCTCCACAGATAATGCGTGCTGAATCAAGTCCTCTCCAGCTAGAAATCATAAATCTTTCATCCTGCCTGTTTCTGATCGTTCGTTAATCCCTTACTGCTTTACGCCTCGTCGACGGCTAAGGTCATTAGAGGCGGGATGGGACTGGGGACAAGGAATGGGAAGGAATTCGGCAATGAACTTTTTGAAGGAAGCATCCCGGAATTCTCCTGGAGTGTTTTGGGGAAACCATGGAAAACCCAAATCTGGATGCCCGGACGGGGATTCGAACCGACGTCCTCCTGAATGCAAGGCCAGAGCGTTAACCGTTCACCCAACACGCTCGGTAGTTAATCCGAATCAGCAGTTTAGGGTTCTAAATATGATCGAAGAAAATGATGAGAAGAGTCACAGAATTCAGCTGATACGAAATCCCACATTTTAGCAAATCTTCTCAGTGAGATATATATCAGAGTTCACATAATAATAAACTATTTATTCTTCTTCTATAGTTTCACCCTCTTTGGGGTACGATTAATCAGTCACTTCTTTGCATGTTGTTCCTTGCTTTGGGCCCAGTATTTCTTCATTCTCTCGGACCTTTTTCTTCTCTCCTCTTCCAAGATGATAGGTTTCGACATTATTTTAGATTTTTTTGCAACCTGATCCTTTCATCATTAAATCATATCTGCGTTGTTCTATCAAGTAATAACTTTTCTGTAATTTTTAATTCTCTTAAGTCTTTTCAAATTTCTGTGAACCAATTAAGCTTCGTTATGTGGCTATGTAAGATATAAAAAAAATTGGTTGGTTAGTCTACGAGATATCATTCTGAGAAGATGTCCGTAGAAATTTAGTCTCCTTTTGCACATAGTATTTGAGAGTTTTTCAGTTTTTTTGTAGAGAGTTTCATTCTTGATGTACACTATTTTATTATCTTGAAATTTTATTCCTATGATTTTTATTAAAAAATTTCTTCTTTTTAGTTCTAGTTGTTCTATGCGATTCATGGTTAGAGTTTCTGCTGCGTATAATGCTTCCGGCTTTACTACTGTTTTGCAATGTTTAATTTTGGACTTTCAAGAAAAGGATTCCTTATTATATATCTCTCTTTCAAGTGGAAGGCCAATCCAAGTTTATTTTTTCTGTATTCTATTGCCTTATGTTCTGTTGCAATCCAACTAATCCATTACCCCCGATAATTAAATTCTTTTACTATTTCTATTTTTTGTTCTTGAACTTTTAAATAGTTATTTTGATGTTTGTTGTTTGTCATTATTTTCGTTTCTTCAAAGGAAATTGTAAGACCTATTTTAGCTGCTTGTTTCTCTAATTCAAGGGTTTGTTCTTTTGCTTCCTCCATTGTTTTAACGAACAGGGCCGTATCATCCGCAAAGGCAATGCAATTGATTTTTAGATTCTTCTTTTTGCAACACAGTCAATTCCACTTTTTATATTTTTGTTCCATTGTCTTATTACCTTCTCAAGTGCACAATTAAAAAATAACGGCGAAAAAGTTCATTCCCTTGCTTTACCCCTGTTCTTATTTCAAATTAACCATTTATAATGTAATGGTACGATTTTCTCCACTAATTGGTACAGGTGCGTATTTTCAGTAGCAACGTTACTTCATTTAATTAATTTAATGGCGATGGAGCATTCGCTTCTGTGGGAATTTCCTGAAACATTTCATTTTCCCCTTTCTTATACCAACCTAAATTTTCACTCTACAATTTTAACTTTAAATTCTTTCAGCACTCTTGGTAAATTAGTCATCACTTCCCTTAGTAATTAATTCAAACAGCTAACTCCCTTACATACGAAATAAATTTATCACAGCTGTTGGTCATGATTAGCTTTTCCTCTCCATACACCAATATCTTTCCACGCGTCTTCATCAATATATACCTTGTGTACTCCCAGAAATCTCTTCTCCCTCCTCCCGTCTTCCAATGAACCGCATTCCATCACCTTTTGATATATGATTGTATTCTGCAGTAATTTCCAGAGTCATATCTAGCAGCCCATCATTCCCCCCCCCCCCTCCCTCCGCTCCTATAACTCTTGTATTTGATACCTAATATGCATTACAGTACCACATTCAAGCATCGATCATACACAAGTTTTGTGGCTGAATTTTCTCACTTCTCTGGTACATCGTCCCATCACTGTTTCCAATAAACGAAGTACTTTGTACCCGTTTCCTATTAACTTCCTAATGAGTTCTGCACAGTTGGATTTCTTATTAAATATTATACATACATATTCACATTTCAAGTCTTTAACAAGCAATTCCTTCGTCACCTTATGAGCAGAATCGAACTTCTTTTTTTCTTCCTTATCTGTGTGGCTACTAAGCTGGCTAGATATCCTGTCCAAATCTCCCTGCAGCTGTTCGCGGTTTTTTACCCTGATTTGTTCTTTTATATTTATCTCCCCGATCACAACCACACTAGTAGATCTATTTACGTTTTTACTAAATAGCAATTAAATACAACTAGCGACTGCAGAAGAAATAATTACTTAGAAATTCAACTTGTTGGCATCTCTGGTAATAGTTTAATGCGAGGCTACATAGCAACTTTCGCTTTCAATGTATCTTAATTTTCTCCCATGCTCCCAGGAAAGGCGATCGGTTGATTTTTCTACACGAGAAAGTCAGCGACCTATAATGGTCGACTGGTTCCATAACAGTATTAATATAGCCACCGACCGCCGAGTATGGCAGGAGCAGAAGTGGTATTGCGAGACATAACTGCTCTGCCGTGCGTCACTCCCTGCTTTTAAGGAAACAGCCGCCTACGGTGTAGTTTGTGATTTTCCTCGGGTGCGTTCGCTCGATTAAATCCACGGCACCGCTATATGATGCATTTCATCTGAATCTAGGGAAGCTTACGGCAGCAAACAAACTTAATTGTATCAGGTGATTCCGGAGAAGAGGTTCAGAAAGGTATTAACAGTTATTTCACTGTTGGTATTTATCAGTATCCATTAGAAAGAGGTATAATCCTTCCCAAAGTCTTGATGCTAAATGTGTGTGTTTTTTTTTTTTTTTTTTTTTTTCTGATGGCTGTATGCATCGTGACGTGAAAGTCCTTAGAGACGGTAAAGGACTGGAGACAAGGAACGGGAAGGAATTCGGGCATGGCTCCTTAAACGAATCATCTGGCGTTCGCCTGGAGTGATTTGGAGAAACCATAGAAACCTGAAACCTGTATGGCCGGATTGGGATTCGAACGCGGGCTCTCCTAAATGCGATGCCAGAGCGTTACCGCTCACCCACCACGCTCAGTGTTAAATGCGGCGGTGGCATGAAAAATGGTGCCAACCACCTACTATACCGCGAGGGTTTTTCCGGTTCGATAATTTCTAGTTTAAAAACATATTCTTAAATTCTCTACAATAGTCTCAGAGCTATGATGGAATGTTTTCGACATGTCCATAAGCACAGGCTGTATTACAACGGAAATGCTGTTCTGGCGATTGAATACAGCAGTATTATGACGTCATTAGTGAATGCTGTAGTAGCTGAATAGCGATCTCCAGTTGACCCAAAACATTTATTTAACTTCCAGTGTATTTTACGAGTCCTCATCTTCCGAGCATGATGCTAGACACAGCATGTGTTGTATAGTCTGATCTTCTCCTCAGTCGCAATTGATGTCATCGACCCCAGCATAGGTTAACCTTGGATCTGCACAGTCCTGATCTCAGCCATCCCTTGTAATAGCCAGGCAGTAAAGTTCAGACAATCTTCCTCATCCACAATGAAGGAGAGCCTTACCTTCCCATAGTTGTAATCTGTCTTTCTTAGTTGTATTTGTAACTTCCTCTGATATTCTAAGGAAATTTTTCCTGGAATTCAGCCCTTGCCTGTGTGGCAAGTGCCCTTAATGGATGAGTTGTTCGAAGATCCACTTTCCTCCTTCCTTGTTCGCGGCTATTTCTCTTCGAAATGGAGGTGATGCTATTACTGCGAGGCGGTGAAGTTATTCGAGTAAAGTGGATCTTAAACAGGCTGTTACAATTCTGCGGGTGTCGTTGAGAACTAGCTTGTGATGAGTTGTACCATACTGGACAAGCTTAATCTGCCGCCGATTTACACCGTGGTAAGGCAGAAGTCTGAATGGTTTCAGTTTGCCTATCACACTGTAAACCGATGATTTTTTAATGTTAACCACAACATCAAAAAATTCCAATTGACTTCCATGGAAATAAATTAAAAAAAAATACTATTTCTTGGCAGAAGAAGCGAACAATAGGTACAATCAAATCCTGCTTCAAGTAATGTGAGAGGCACTGCGTAATGTACGTAGATACTTGAGGCGATTATAATAGAGGCGGTTCAAATCCCCGTCCAGGCATCCAGATTTGGGTTTTCTATGGTTTCCCAAATCACTCCAGGCAAATGCCGGGATGCTTCCTTGTAAAGGCCATGGCCGAATTCCTTCCCATTCCTTGCCCCCCATCCTTTCCCGTCTCTAAAGACCTCGCTGTTAAGAGACGTTAAGCATTAAAAAAAATAAATAGATTATAATAGACTACCAGCAATATGTGCTTATCGTATATTATCGATTACATTCAGGTGCAAAAGTGAAAGTGTTCTTTTACAGATAAAGCTAAGTACCTACGAAAAAATGTGTGACGGATTCATCAACTACCGTCTGGAATATATCACCATACTTAATTAATGACCCTTAAGATTTAATCTGCTGATATTATAAGTATTTGTTTGTTCATCTCAATCTAAGCCACTTCGGTAACTTACATTCCATGTCTCAAGTATGTTGTTGTTGTTGTTGCATGACCTTGGTTAAGTTGCACAATTGAATGCAAAATCAGTTAATAAGACAGTGCCAGAGACGAACGCAGCTTTGAGTGCGCGTTCCGAATTTTTCTAAGCATGTGTTTCTTAACGTTTCTCGATCAGAGGACCAGAAAAAGTGTCAAAAATAATTTTGCACACCACTAATTACTATTTATACTGACTTATTTCTTACCTATTTATGTATTATTAATGTCTGGGATATATTTTTATTTAACATTATAACATAATTAATATAAAAGTATTTTTTGGATTTCTACAGAAACTTAGTTCTGAATCTGAAAGTGAACCATTAAATTTTAATTACATATATACCAGACAGACTCTTAATATTATTTTTTACGAAATAAATAATAATGTTGCTGTAGGCTGGATAATACATTATACCATTGACCTACATGTACAAAACAAAATAAAAGGTATTGGACCTTACATTTTTCATTTTTGTTTACTTTAGCACTCTCATGTTACCAACCCTACCACGTACCGTGGTACTTAACACCTACACCAACAGAAAACTGTCATTTATTTAATTCTTAGACGAATGGTGTTCTTTTATACATCAACTAGAAATAGATAGAATATTGTAGGAACAATGTTGTCCTATCCGCATCCTGGAAATGCCAGATTTTTGCACGGTGATTGAAATAGAAAATTTTTAATATTCTTCCTGCAAACTAACTGAACCATCTTCGCGGACCACAAGTTGCGAAACACTGTTCTAAGCAATGAATAAAATAATACCTTGCCTTTAGTGAAATAGGTTTGTAAAATATTCTGTTTGCTTATGGCTTTACGACTCGTCGTCGTCGATGTCATTAGATGCGAGATAGGACTGGGGGCAACGAACAGAGAGAAAATAGGCTACGGCCTTTTTGAAGAAACAATTCTGGCATTCACCTGGACTGACTTCTGAAACTATATAAAATTGGAGACTCGAACTTGCGTCCTCCCGAAGGCGAGGCCAGAACGGTAATTGGGGGTTATACAGGGTGTTACAAAAAGGTACGGCCAAACTTTCAGGAAACATTCCTCACACACAAACAAAGAAAATATGTTATGTGGACATGTGTCCGGAAACGCTTACTTTCCATGTTAGAGCTCATTTTATTACTTCTCTTCAAATCACATTAAACATGGAATGGAAACACACAGCAACAGAACGTACCAGCGTGATTTCAAACACTTTGTTACAGGAAATGTTCAAAATGTCCTCCGTTAGCGAGGATACATGCATCCACCCTCCGTCGCATGGAATCCCTGATGCGCTGTTGCAGCCCTGGAGAATGGCGTATTGTATCACAGCCGTCCACAATACGAGCACGAAGAGTCTCTACATTTGGTACCGGGGTTGCGTAGACAAGGGCTTTCAAATGCCCCCATAAATGGAAGTCAAGAGGGTTGAGGTCAGGAGAGCGTGGGGGCCATGGGAACGAAACTAAAATGTGCTCTAACACGGAAAGTAAGCGTTTCCGGACACATGTCCACATAACATATTTTCTTTGTTTGTGTGTGAGGAATGTTTCCTGAAAGTTTGGCCGTACCTTTTTGTAACACCCTGTATATCGAATCACGTTCACAAGTTATTCCTCTAATAAAGTCTTAATAAAAACGTTTCAAAGGTGTATGGAATGTTAAATTTCCCTTATTAAATTAATTTTAACTGTTTAATGTACTTAGCTTAACAGTTTCAACCAACGATATTATTTTACGTAGCAATAATAAAGTTAATATTGTATAACAACCACGAAAATGATTTGTTTCAAGATATTTCACCTGCTTTCCTTGCCACGAATATTATCATTCTTTTTGGGTCTCTAAATGCACGATATGTAACTGAGTTGAGCAGTCAAATATTTCAAATAAAAACAGAGGGAATTAGTATTGATATGCTGATTTTTAATTTATAAAAGTGATTACATCTTGCTGTTTTTAGCATATTAAAGCTACGCTCATTCTTCCGGGCTTTTATTTTTATCAACACTTCTGACGAAAGGTAACAAATGTATACTGCGTGTCCAGCTTTCGTATTAAATAGATTTTGAAGCTTGAAGAACAAATTAACATCTAATGTCAGAGAAATGGTTGGATTTTTCAAACTCTGACTGATTTTTTTTTTTTTTTTCGAGGGGAACCCCGTTTTAGTCCCGTCTTGAAACATAGTCTCCAAAAATAAAAAAAACACAAGTTGTTGCGTCTGCATTGTGGCTTATTTTTTAGGTATTTCATCCAGTGCGTTCCAGGAGAAGCACGTGATACTTAGGCTAGTGGGGGAGGGGGACTTTACACAAGTGACAAAACAAAATACAGCGTCCCCCCAAAAATGTATTTAAGACTGATTGTATCATACCTTAAAATATTATCTAGACAGAGTCTGGAGAGTTGCTGCTTACCAGAGGACCGGAAAAGTGCCTTGGAAGACCCGGTCCATACAATAGGTCAGTCAGTGGAGCAGAAACTTACAGGCTTATTATGTTGTCATCAATGATAGGTTAGTCGATGGACAGAACAACGGTAACATGGTTTTAGCCAAGGATGTTCAAGTGAGCCACAGTTGGTGGACTATATGCAAGATATTTTGGATGAATTGGACAAAGAAGTCCAAGCTTATAGAATTGGACTATATCTCTTCAAGGGATTTCAGAAAGTCAGCCATAACATGGTCGTAAATAACGTAAAAACTAGTGGAGTGAATAAAAAATTATTTTGGTGGGTAAAGCAATTCTTAAAAGTTATGAAGGAAATTTAATATCAAAAGGGGTAGAAGTGAAAATGTCATTTCTATTTCTGATTCTAATGAATGATCGGGTTAATGATGTATAGTCGGGCGTTAGGTTTTTGCAGTTTTAGATTGTTATATAATCGAATCCAAACGGTAGATGTGAACAACTACAGGGTGACCTGCACAGGATATCTAATGTTTGGGTCAACGTGGGATATGGATAAATACCAAGAAGGTTCAGCTGATTAGGTACTACAGAATGGTGGACGAAGTAATTCTTGAAGGCATTAAGTGTAAATATCTTGCCATTACATTTTACGGTATTACACATTTTATAGGTGGTAAAAAAACGTTTCGAATATCTTTACAAAAAGCGTAGGGTGGTGAGGGAATGTACCAGGGAATGAGAGAATCGGGTTACAAAATCTTGGTCAGACCACTGCTTGAAAATGGTGACGTACTTTTAGGTGATGTGGTTTGCTTATCAAAAACAATAATTGGATAGGGTCCAAAGGAAGGGAAGCTTGAAATGTTTGCGCCAATTACGACAGAACCAAATAAGTAACTGATACGATAAAGGAGATGAGTTTGTAGGCTTTGGAAGATGGGAGAAGGGAGAAGAGAGTACTGGAAATGTATAAGGGGAATACTGGCGATGAGGCATGGATCGGTATTGGCAGTAGAATTTGGATTAGTACCTGGAAAGGAATAGATGGTTATGAGTAGAAGCTAGCACTTGATTTCTTGAATAGAGGAGTCTCAAAATTTTTCTTTTGTAAATAAAAAATGCATGGATTGGAAAAAATTACCAATGTAAATAGTTCTCCAGAAATATGAAATTGACAATAGCTAAACCCATGCCTAGGAAAGAATCGGATGTACGGTTGTTCAGACACCAACAAGAAGTGACATTAAGTAATATTCTAATGGAGACTAGATAATAATGCCACTAATGGAGATAATTAAACAGTATTTAACAATCTGATGTTGAGTCATTAACAGTAAATGTCAACGGAATCGAATAAATAGACAGATACTGAGAAAAATATTCGGTCCCAAGATCGAAGACGGCATCTGCATGTGTAAAAGCTCAGAAGAACTGTATTCACTACCGAACGATTCACCTCACTCGCACGGAAAAGACGCATGAAATTCTATGGACATATAGCACAAATGGATGACTCGCGACTAACCAAAATATTTTTCCACATCGTCAACGAATCCCAACAAACCAAAGCACACTGGTTTATAGAAACCCACAAGGACCTTGCAGAATCAACCTAGATCCACTTACATCTTCACGCATTATATATAAACAGTTAATCACTTAACATAAATTTGCCCCTAAAATACCAACAGCAAAAAATCTGAAACTCAGAAGCGCAGGGACACTAGAGAGTCGTAGAGGAGGTTTTGGGAAGATAAGACGAACAGCAAGAAGAATAAGAGGGACAATGCAAATTAACGGATCCACGCGATCCTTAGTGGGTTAAAAGATAAAATAAATAAATAATAATAATCTGATATTGAGTTACAATTTTTTATTTTGTTTGTGTTTAACAAGCAATGTTAATATTGCCATTTGACGGGATACATTCGACACGCAATTTAGGCTGAAGTGAGAGTTTCCCCACATAAAACTAGTCCGAGGCTTCGAGTTGTCTAGATCGTGTTGTGCGGGGCAGCTTCGGCAATACGCAACGCACAAGTGATGTGACTGCCCTGTGTAACGGGGGTAGCAGCACCTGAAGAGAAATTCGTTGCTGACTGCAATGCATTTAGGGTGTGTCCTTTTATCGGGTTTTAACTGTCAACCTCTGTTGGAAGTGTTCTTAATTTTCTCAGCTTTTACTTACTTGATATATCACACATAAATTACTTCATTCTGCGTCCTCTGTTATAGATTATACGATTATAATGTAACCCTCCCGTCATACTTTGTATCAGATTTAGAATAGTGCATGGAAAGAAGTAAATGACCACGGGCATAAGCAAACATTCACTTTCGTGCATAAGATAGTAGGAAAATTTTCATTTGAAAGTAAGGATGTCAGAGATTGAAATAAATTACCAAGAGAAGTGAAAATACTATACCAAAAACTCTGAAGAACTTTAAAATTAAAATTCCTAAATGGCAGAAGTGGATGGGAAGAAGAATTTAACACTCAATATATATAAGATGATAATTAAAAAATAATGAAAAGGGGTGTGTAGATGACTAGATGCGCAATTAAATTCAATTTAATTTTATTAACTGAAACGGAAAATTGTAGCCCACATTTCTCTCTTTCGTCTACATAAATCAACTTTTTGAATTTCATTTGAAATAGAATTTTTTTTCCAGCCTTTTATACATTATGCTGCCCTTATCTTTCTATACAACTACATCTCCTTTATCGGCAGCAGCCGTAACAATCTTTATACGATTCGTTTTTGAACTTAACTTCCAATTATTAAACATAACGTATGAAGTTCATCTCTTGCCGCTTTCGTTACATTTCTCTCTCTCTCTCTCTTGTTTATCTCTTCTCATGTTATATAAAATGCCTCCTTGTCATCGAGTCTCCTATGGTGAGCTTTATTCTTTGCTATTAAAGATGTTCCAAAACATGTAAGTGACCGACCTGGCTATGTTTGCCTGCTGAGGGGTGAAGGGTGGACGCTGGAATGCGGGGTGGAGGGGAGGAGGCTCAGCTGTGGTCTGGGGGAGAAGGCGCTGAGCTGTGAAATGAAACGGTTTCTGTATTTGTGTACAATCCATGATGGAAAATAAAAGTGTAGTCGTACTGAGAAGTTGTGATTCTCTTGTTGCCGCTTCATAAATGCTCCCAATCACACGCAAATATTGAGCTGCAAAGTCGGCAGTCTACAGGACTGCAGGAGCAAAGTGTTGGACGTCTGGTCGATCATTGCAAGGGATTAGGTACCTTGCGATCATCAGCGAGCTCAAGAAGAAGATACATCGGGCGTTACCGTTGCATCTGGCGACCCTGGCCAAAAATTTCATCCTGGAAGACGGGTGATCAGCATTCTACAAGTCAGCTTATACGTTCAGAGGTGAGCCTTGGCGTGCAATTGCGCGGACTGGCGTGGTGATGGTTTGTTTTTTGTTGTTTTTTTTTTTTTTTTTTTTTCCTCCATCGTTGGGTCGAATGATTTGGTGTGGCGATAGTGAACTTGACTTCCAATGGTTTACTGTAATTTTAAAGCTAATTATTTTCTCATTTTTATAAGTTTTTTTTTATCCTTGTGTTCCAGCCCAGAGTAACTTATTTAAGCGTTTCGGCATTTTTATGGTCACTGTTCTGATTTTTTCTCTTCCTTTAAACTGGGTGCAATTGAGATGCTGGTGTCTGTTGCTTCTCGTTTCGTTTAATTTTGATGCATATTTTATTGTTGTTTATGAGAGATCTGCGTTTACCCTATTGTTGATTTTTTTTCTCATTTGGTTGAAGCGTGGTTGCTTGATGCGTTGCTTTGTCTCCGAGCTTGAAACTGTGAACATGTTAAAGTTTTAAACATAACTGAATGAACAGCGGCGTCTTTTTGCTAACATTTTACATTAATTGCTGTTAGGATTTTTCAGTCGGATCTGTAAGAAAGAAAGAATGATCAGTTTTACGATACTCATGTGTTATTGACTAGTTACTTAACCCTTTATATTTTCATTAAATTCATGTTATATATGTTTAGCGCGAGGTTGGGAAGTATTTAAAGTCATCATAGTGATTGAAATAACGTCGGTACCTGTTTCAGTAAGCGATTTTCCTTTCATTTCTGCGTTTCAGCATCAGAATTCTCTCAGAACGGAGTAGTTTTTAAAATTATTTGTTCTTGACTTCTGGTAATTAAAATGAGTGACAGGGAGCGAAGACTAATAGAACGGGAGGGGAGGAAAGTCTCGGAGGTTGGGGGTGATAGTTCTACAGGGGGCGATGACATTGGGAGTTCAGCAGTGAATAGTATTCTGGCACTCTTACAGGATATGAAGGGAAAACTTGAGGCGTTTGAACAGAGGCATGAGGCGTTTGAACATCGAAATCAGCAAGAAATGAAAGAGATCAAAGAAGGAACTAAGAGAGGTGAGGAAGCGGCCAAAAGGAGTGAAGAAGCTGTGCTACAAATAAGGGAAGAAATTAAGAGAAATGAAGAAAATATACGCAAAGATGTTGAAGAAATTAGGGATGCAATGGAGAAAAATAATCGGGAGAACGAAGAACGATTAAGAGCATGCGCGCTGGGAATGGAAAATAAATGGCAGAATGTAGATGCAACGGTAACGCCCGATGTATCTTCTTCTTGAGCTCGCTGATGATCGCAAGGTACCTAATCCCTTGCAATGATCGACCAGATGTCCAACACTTTGCTCCTGCAGTCCTGTAGACTGCCGACTTTGCAGCTCAATATTTGCGTGTGATTGGGAGCATTTATGAAGCGGCAACAAAGAGAATCACAACTTCTCAGTACGACTACACTTTTATTTTCCATCATGGATTGTACACAAATACAGAAACCGTTTCATTTCACAGCTCAGCGCCTTCTGCCTGGACCAAGAGCCTCTCCCCCAGACCACAGCTGAGCCTCCTCCCCTCCACCCCGCATTCCAGCGTCCACCCTTCACCCCTCAGCAGGCAAACATAGCCAGGTCGGTCACTTACACTATCACCCCGTCCTTTTTCAGAAGAAAAAGAATGAACATCATCTTTTTCTTCTTCACACATTCCAAACCATCAAACTTACATTTGTGCATAAACTTAAGATTAATACAAAGCAAAATAAATATAATAATGTTAAGAATACATTGACATACAAATAATATGAACATAAACACGATAATCTAGAAATCAACTGTGCTTCAATGGCTGCTGTAAACAATGACTACCAAGAGCAGTTGATGATATTCTTTCATAAGAAAGTTCAGCCAGGTAAAGTAGTGAAAATAAACTGTCTTTACTGCATTTGCAAGCTTTAAAGTTACGGACCACTATCACATTTTCACTTTAATAGCAACAACTGGCTGCTGTAAACAATGTATGCCAAGAGTTATAAGTTATATTCTTCCATAAGAATGTTCAGCCATGTAATCTTAGCAAGGATAGTCTGTGCTTGCCACTTTCGCAAGCTTTTTTGGCACTAACCACTAGCACATTTTCACTTTCCTAGCAACAATGGAAGTGGCCCTGGCATACAAGGCAACGAACAAATGGCAATGGTGTAGGTTAGAACATATTCTTCCTAATGGCAAAGAATGAGCTGGTGTTGGGACTTCAGTTCACTTGACAAAACCGAATGTGTGGATGGATAACCCAAGAATTCCTACAGTAAGGTATCTGAAACCGCGCAAAGGAGCGGTTGGTGCCTGTAGGCTCCATTCCCAATAAGCGATACACTAACATCTCAGTAAATTAGCATTGCTTTGTCTCTGCAACAACAAGTGAGTAATCAAATATACAAAAAGGACCTATTTGAAAGAATATAATTTTTAAGAAAACAATGAAATGCCTTTGTTCCACACATGATGTTAATGACTCCACCTTCACCCCGTTCTCATTCAGTTACGTAAGCCCGTAAGGACTTCACATTATAAGTTCCTTTAACTCTCCCTGTTTCTGGATCCTTTAGGATGTATGCATTGCATGCGGAATCATTGCTACGACGAATGGACCCTCATATAGATGCAAAAACTTTTTGATTACTTTATCATCTGCTGATGACTGATAATGGGTACGAGTTAATACCCAGTCCCCAATCTTATACTCTACCTTCCCCCCGAGTGCGTCCCCTCCTTTCTTCTTTTTCCCTTTTGACGCAACCGTTTTCTCACTTGTTCTATCAGATCTGTGTAGTTCTTCTCTTCCTTTGTTATATGATTATAATGTAACCCTCCCGTCATACTTTGTATCAGATTTAGAATAGTGCATGGAAAGAAGTAAATGACCACGGGCATAAGCAAACATTCGCTTTCGTGCATAAGATAGTAGGAAAATTTTCATTTGAAAGTAAGGATGTCAGAGATTGAAATAAATTACCAAGAGAAGTGAAAATACTATACCAAAACTCTGAAGAACTTTAAAATTAAAATTCGTAAATGGCAGAAGTGGATGGGAAGAAGAATTTAACACTCAATATATATAAGATGATAATTAAAAAATAATGAAAAGGGGTGTGTAGATGGCTAGATGCGCAATTAAATTCAATTTAATTTTATTAACTGAAACGGAAAATTGTAGCCCACATTTCTCTCTTTCGTCTACATAAATCAACTTTTTGAATTTCATTTGAAATAGATTTTTTTTCAGCCTTTTATACATTATGCTGCCCTTATCTTTCTATACAACTACATCTCCTTTATCGGCAGCAGCCGTAACAATCTTTATACGATTCGTTTTTGAACTTAACTTCCAATTATTAAACATAACGTATGAAGTTCATCTCTTGCCGCTTTCGTTACATTTCTCTCTCTCTCTCTCTCTCTCTCTTGTTTATCTCTTCTCATGTTATATAAAACGCCTCCTTGTCATCGAGTCTCCTATGGTGAGCTTTATTCTTTGCTATTAAAGATGTTCCAAAACACTGCTACAATTATTGATATTCATGACATTTCAAACACATAACAAATATATTTACATTTAAATACACAGCTTCAAAGCAGCGTGATGTATGTCCTTTATAATGTTTTAGTAGTTTTTCACCAAATCTACAGCTAGTGCAGTACCTGTTTAAAAAATGTCTGTAACACTACTCACTACTGAATAAATGCGAAATTGTTAAATATTTCAAGACGTGTAACCGGCGGCGTAAAAATTAAAACAGTTTGAGATCTAAGTAGGTGAATGTACGGAAAATGGAACAACAGTTTGAGTGTTTAGCACGCGTAACCATGACCTACGTGATCAAGACGCAAACACTGGTTGAGTTGGCCTTCACATTCGGTATAGCAAGGTTGCCGTCCAAGTAAAACTTTCAAAAGTGGAGAATTTATGATATCCTTGATGGTGTACAGAGAACATACTGAGAATAATATGAACCCGGCATCACCAAGAGTAAATTAATAGTATGTTAGTGATATTTTTAATGCATTTGATTTTGCTTTTGGCTTTACGCCTTGTCGACGTCGATGTCATTAGAGGAGGGAAAGGACGGAGGCAAGGAATGGGAAGGAATTCGGCCATGTAATTTTAAAGGAAGCATCGCGGCATTCGCCTGGAGTGATTTGGGGAAACCATGGAAAACCGAAATTTGGATGCCAGGACGGGGATTCGAACAAGCTTCCTCCCGAATCCCAGTCCAGAACATTACATTTTAAATACAAATTTCCCATCAAAGCGCACAGTATTAGAGTAAAAACGAATTTAGTGGGAGATATATTCTACGCAATGTTTACTTAAGTTTAGAATATCGCGTGCGAATCAGTATTTGTAAGACATACCGACGAAATGACAATCAACAAAAACAAGTATAATATCTGCGTGAATCAAGCTTCGTTTACACGCAAAAAAAAAAAAGGATTAATTTTGATACATTTATTCTCTAAACGTAAAAATTATTGTTTTATGTAATGAATTGTGTTTCCTCCATCATAAGGAAATGTTTGGAGTTGTTTTTTTCCAGAAAGCTTTGTTGACATGCGACCCGATATTTGGGGTGGGCTAATAGACTACAATGCTAATATCTGGATATTGTTGGCCATTTCGTAAATTGCGGTAGGGTCAATTTTTTATGAATAATTTACACGCCAATGCAATTGAATATGTTGTTTTTATTTTTCGCATGCGTTTCCACTTCATTCTCTGTGGCTTCTTGAGCGGTTCTGACAGTTGATTAAATTTGTTCTGTGTTACAATTGGCTGTGTCTTTTAATACACTTTAATAGTAATATAATAATACACTAAACACACTGAACTAAGTACAGAGGCATATTAAAAGCGCGCCACCCACCGATACAAACAGAAGCCAAACGATAAACAAACCTGCCGCACAGCGAAGTTCACTATACACTAAACCAATGTAAGCCATCACATTATCCATAGTGCAGTGAAAGTGACACGAAGTTACTTCCAACGATGCAACAAAAAAAAAGCAACTGTAATGCAAAATACTGCTATTACAGATACAACTGATGCGGAAACACGGCACAATCATAAGCCAATGTGATCACGTAAAAATGTAAGTAAGCTTATATCTGTATATATCTTAATTTTCATGTGCAGAGCTTATATCTGTATGTATCATAACTTTCATATGTAAAATGGTAACCCTGAACAAATTTAATTAACAGTCAGAACCGTTGAAGATGCCTCAGAGAATGAAGTGAAACGCATGCGGAAATTAAAAACAACATATTCAATTGCATTGGCGTGAAAATTATTCATAAAAAATTGATACAATGCTAATGTGTAGGCTTGCACCCTATGTTGGCATTCCAGGGAAAGACTTTCAAAATAAAGAAGTCGTGGATTTTATTTGAGGCATAACGATATGGGAATGAGTAATCCTGCTTCAGGGCACTCTTGTATGTATATCGTATTTTATTATAGTAGTCAGCATCTCTAGTCATTTCTGCGTAAAGTAAACGACTGAAGTAGTTTAAACAAGTTTTTGTTTCTTTTGTTTCTGACTTAACGCCTCGTCGATGTCGATGTCATTAGGGGCTGCATAAGACAGGGAGCAAGGATCCGAATGGCTGTCTAAAAGAAACGGTGCCGGCTTTCGCCTGCAGTGTTTTGGGGAATCCATAGATAACCCAAATCTGAATGGCAGGTCGGGGATTCGAACCGGCGCCCTCCAGATTGCGAGGCCACCTACGACGATCGGTTTTCTGCAGTAGTATTTTAGTTCCCTTTTCATCGTGAAAGTATGATTGGAAATAAATATGCCAGGATGTTGTCTCACTTCTTCAATTTCGTCGCTTTCGGATTTAGGTCCAAGATAAGTTGACTGACTGCGGGAAATTGTGAATTTATCAGTAAGTGCTAGCGCAAATTGCCCTTTCAGACAGGCCAGTTAACCTATCTCGAGCGTTAAACCTCAAACACACACGATTTTCAGAATCCACTAGCAGTCAGAACCCTTCTCTAAGTTTTTATGGTATTTCCTACGTACTTTCCCGAGATGCGGCTTCCTTTTTTTTTTCAACATTCCTACAATATGTAACGGTAATACATCACGTCAGCTTATAAATATAGAGGTGATCATTAATAAGTGTTTACTTGTGTATATTGTTAATTGGAATATAAAATATTAATAACATATTTTGAAGAATCTTTGGCAGCACAGAGGAAACGGGAAACAGGAATCCTAACGAAACCGAGGAAGATATTGGATAATGTGGGGTAGTTTTTCATTCGCCTACCGTTTATCACAGGTTTTGTTCATTTCATCCAGTATAATTACTGCCAAGCATCACATCGTTTAATGTATCGAGAATTAACTCACTTGGTAGATCCTAAAATGATTTCTCTTTTCCTTATTGGCGATTAACACTTTATATCGTTTAACGTCAACTGTTATACTTCGTACCAAGTGGAAACGAAAATTCTAACTTCCATGTACACAGACAGCAACGTGTACAAATAATCTAGAGCCATTGTTGTTGTTTTTTTTTAACTGCTTAACGTCTCCTATAACAACTAGGTCTTTAGAGACGGGAAAGGATGGGGGGCAAGGAATGGGAAGGAATTCGGCCATGGCTTTTTGAAGGAAGCATCCCGGCATTCACCTGGAGTGATTTGGGGAAACCATGGAAAACCCAAATCTGGATGCCCGGATGGGGATTCGAACCGCCGTCCTCCCGAATGCGAGGCCAGAACGCTAGCCGTTACACCACCACGCTCGGTCCATTGTTCTTATTGTCCCCTAGTTCGTTTATAACAATCAACAATAGAAGTGATAATATCATAATATCTGTGGATGTACTGACGTGATAGCTAGTTAACGCGCGTCGACGTATTGTAATACGAAATGTAATGCCGGGGCCGGTATTTGGGAAAACGCGGGTTTGAGCTCCGGCTGTTGCATACAGAATACAGATTTCCATGGCTTCCCGAAATTTCGTGAGGTTAGTGCCGTGGTGTTTTCTTAAAAAGGTGATTGTCAAATTCTTTCTGTTTCTTGGTCCCTGTTCTTTCCGTGATCTAATGAACAAGTAAATTTAAAAAAAAATTCATTGTGACATTCAGAAATTATTATTTTTTTGTTCTCTTTTATATGTTAAGACAAGTCCGCACCAAGGGAACTTTTTGTGGCTAACTTTTGCGGTCTCTCTCTAGAAACAGAAACAAATCGCAACTCTCAAAAACGTTCCGTCCATACCAGAAAACCTAATTTAGGAACACTTTACTTGTTTTACTGCTTACAGTTGTAATCCGTCAACAAAAAGAGCAACAATTTTTAATTTTCTATGTGAAATAAAAAGATTTTATTACAGTTATAATATATTTATTTTGGTGTGGTGCGATAAGGATGTTTTGTCAGCAGGTACCGCAATTTATATTATTTTCAGTAAAAAAATAAAAAGATGTTACTCTGCCTTCCTTTTGATGTGGACGTGCCTTTAATACCTTCTTTAAGGAATCATTGTGCATTCGTAAGCAGACTGTTTTCAGGAAATGCTAGAGAATGTCATCAGCTGCGGAGTTCCTTCTGTAGCGCGGAAATTAAGTTAGCTGTCGGTAAAGTCAACCACTGAATCGTGTAGGTCGTTTCCTGAGACGTTCTGTGAACAGTGAAACACTGTTGCGCCAAGCCGCCCATTAAAGTCCTGCACTCTGCTGACACAATCAGCTTGTCACTGGCAACATTACTACCGACGAAATGAGTCTGTCAGCTATTTGAGTGGCTCGTTTATTGTTTTACTGTCCTTCCCCTGGATGTTCTGTAGGTTGGGAGCTATGTCGACTGACCAATTCGGCCACGAACCCTGTAGAGCATGTGTTTAAACACTTCTTTATGATTGTAGCAGCTCGAATCAGATTTAAAGGGTAATTCTCACTGATTTGAACAAACACTTTATAACACATTTATTCAACATAAATACACTGGACGGAAATAAACTGTTACATGTAGCGGATCAGAAATCGTTCAGTACGAAACACCCTGAACAGTTTACCTCGACTACAGTGTCTGACCATCTGCTGCTGACTACTGAGAGTCCCTTCCAGTTGTCGAGCGGAGGCTGGCGACCGACCCAGCTGACCACGCCTCTATGTGACCACCTGTTGCTTCCCCAACACAGCTGAGTAGCTTAGCACTGACAATATTCTAACATCAACTAAAGCAAAGTAATTCGCTCACGGTGCCTGAGACACAAAATTGTAAATAGTTTTACATATATCTCACTAGCTGGTTGCCACAATTTCGTACGCGTGTACTTAAGATTTTATTGCTAGAGGTGGATGTAAAAAGTCGTAAGATACGCAGAAGGTGTCCTAAAGCGCACAGAATCAGGATAATATGACGGGGAAGCCATCAACTTACCATTCTACCACTTAACATGTCTCATAAAGATAAGCAATTTGCAAGATATTTAAAAATAGCAACTAAGAGGGCGGGGCATTAATTGTGGGAGACTGCAGTTCCTCCGTCAGATTTTTGTTTTTGGTTTAAAATTATTCCACTTTCTGCGGACATCTTATGTTAATACCGCTATATACACAACATTTTCGGTTTTACTGCTCGTTACTAAGATATATTGCTTCTTGAGAGTTGGATATCCGTAAGCTATCGACATATAACTGCCCATGGAAAAACACGTCTTTTCTAAGTATATCCCTGTTACTTTCAGTATCTGGGCTTCATTTTTAGTCACCGTAAGGATAATCCCGCGATTTTACACAAACTGACTGCGATGGGAACAAAGTTTGAGTGACAAATATAACATTACAGAGCCTTACACACGCTATCCATCTGTCTATCACCACGTGGTTAGTTTCAAAAATTTAATGACAAAATATGTTATTTATCCAGAAAAAAATATCCTATGACCTTCTTAATTATACCCAGTATCTCCTCGTCAAATTTTGTCAAGATTGGTTTAGCTGTTTAGTCGTGACAAACAGAGTTACTTTCGCATTTATAAAATTAGTGCAGATATACAGTGAGCGACAAGCGACATTGGGCTCCGTGGGTGTAATCACCACGCGCCAGGTGTAGACTTCCATTTAAATTCCTCGCAGCCGTCACGGTAATTAGCAGAGTGTTATCAGGGAAATCCCTACGGAACGGCAAATCGCTCAAGGCAGCCCACGGTCTTGTCAAGATACAGCAGTCTCCAGATAACTAGATGCTATCACTATCATGAAGTTACGCAACAAATATTCCCTAATCCTACCACGACGATACAATGGATATTTGACTGTAGAAATTCCTGAGTCAACGTTTATCACGAAATGTCTAATCGGTGGATTTACTAATTCTGTTTCTAAGAAATGGCTGAATAACTCCAGATGTCTTTTTCTCCGGGCATTTGGGTTTCTTACGTGTTTCTGTTAAATGTATACAATAGCTTCTACACGTGGCTTCTCTCGGATGGACTGCATTATTATACGTAGTCGTAGCTATCCACTGCAGTCTGTGGATGGATTAATTATGACAATAAAAAAAAATTAAAAAAAGTTACCACCTGAGTCTAAAGCACCAATTCAACCTATATCTATATAAATGAGAAAGTTTGGATGTATGTTTGGATATACTTCTGGCATCAATCACGCCTTAATAACTCAACACATTTAAATGAAATTTGTTATGAAGTTAGTTACCTGTGTGCGAAATGACATGGGATAGACTTTATCCGCAAAAATGTATAGTTCTTTTAGAAATTGCCATTAATATCAATTCGCAAACAACAAAGAGTTTCCTAATTTAAATTTAAAAAAAGGGAGGTACTGTTGTTAAGTTCGCAAAGAGATGTCTTCAGCTGCGTACATAAAATAGTATCACATCTCAAATATTACACCATAATTTCGATCGTAATATATGCGTCATAATAAATGTGAAAAACAACGTAAAATGCTATTATACCAGCACGAAAGTCGGTTCACTAAAAGTGTAAAATGGACATGCCAGAAAAGTCGTATTTATAAAAATGTAACGGATTCCATTCTATCTCGGTTCAATTTATTTCCTGTGTGTCTTCTTTTTTGTTACTATACAGTCTCTGTCTTACAAATTATTTTTGCCTAAATTTAAAACTTAACTAACCCTTTTTATTTTATTTTCAAAATTTTTGTACAAATTGTATACTATGATTCACGAAACAGTGATTCTTACTTACTGTTCAATATTCTGCAAATATCTATTGAATCCTTCACTTAAAACGAATGTATGCAATGGCCTAATGTAGAAACTTATTCTTTCATGAAGCAACACAATACAACTCATTTACACGGAGCTTATGAAAGCTGCTTATTTATTACTAATAATAACTAAATTCCTTCTGCCTAATGCAGTAACAAAAAAGCATTCTAGTCCAGGCAACATTTCAACCAAACCACTATTTCTGCTAATATTGTCGCTTGCCGCTATAAAATCAAAATCAACGATACAAACACACCTCAACACATTAAATGCATTGGAACTACATTTCGAGTGATATCAGAATTTTCTATATCAAGACTCCTAATTAGTGTAGCATAAATTACAATCCAATTAATTTCAGTATACATCTTAATAAATCACGAGCAATAACAGTCACTTTATCGCGATATAAACTTGACCAGCAATATTAACGAAAGTTGTCTTAGAGTTGTAGAGAATTGTGAACTTTCCGTTGTGCACTGTAAGCATTTTAGTATAACTTTTTCGATTACGTTAGTTCAATAATTATGATGTTGCTGACGACATAGTTCATGCGTCTGAATGTAGTTTCAGATGAATTCAGTATTTAATTTACTGAGTTTTTATGAACGCCACATTGCCACCGTCATTATTCGGGTTCGTTTAGTATCGCGATCTGAAATAATGAGCCAGGTTTATTTCGCCATTCAAGACGTCACTAAGATACAATGTAGTAAATGCATTAATGCGCGAGTGATAGAAGCATTGATTTTAAAATGTAGCATGGGTCTGAATGAGAACTGAAACATTATTAGTTATTTAAGCTTCTTTCATGAGCGCCATTTTAGTGAAGTCATGTGTCGCTTTGTACCGATATTGTATCAAAAGATCTATAGTAAGCTTGGACGATCTTGCATAACCACGCGGCGTTGCCCGAGGTAAATTTTTGAAATTTATAAAATGTTTATTCAGATAGAGGAGTGGCAGACAAGCGGAGTGGTAATTTGCCGGTAGTCATTCAATTCTGTTTGCAGATTGAGAAACCAATTATGAAACAAAAAACAATTACCACTTTAAAATTGAAATTTATATTTTAGCCCAGAATTGATGCATCGAAACGAACGAACTATAGTAAACTGGTCTACAGGCATTCTACTGGTTTCACAGATAGAGAAACCAACATTAACACTGATCATTATGAATAAAGAATCCATTATTACTATAATACGAAAATTTCTGTTTTAAAGCAGAATTAATTGATGAAACCGATAAATCTTAAAAAAAATTCAATATTCAATGATCAAATTAAGTTATCTTTTTTTCAATAAATAAATCAGTAACTGTCTGATATTCAGTGCTAATAAACACATTCATTTTTAGTTTCGCAAATTTTTTTTTAAGGGAAATGAACGTCCGTGGCCACTTAGGTAGTTATTTGTTCTTTGAAAAATAGTATTTTTTTGGATATGTAGTCAATTCCATCAATTTATTGCTAATGTTTTGACGTTTTGTGTTTCCATTAATTAAAACTATATTCATTTTTATTCGCGAGACTTGAAGTTAGTAATTTTAAGAGATGCCGGGTAAATGAAAGTCAACTTTTTTAAAATAAATGTAAGAAAACTAGGGCTATGAAAATAGCCAAAACCCAGGAAACAAATCTTCAAGCAGAGCTTCATAGGATTGAGCACTTGCCACGTCTCGGGGCTTCTAAATTGCAGGAGCAGTCGCTAGTTGGGTGACGACAGCAAACTGAACACTTGGTGTCGGGACGATCTGTCGAGACACCAGGAAAAACGCGAGCTCGGTGTAAAGACCAAGCCGAACGGTAATCGATCCCAAGAGCTGCTGAAATACCTAAGCAAACGAAATGGTGGCGACAACACGCCGCAATATTTGACATTGCAACAAGTTGCTGAAACATCTGAACAAACGCGAGCTCGGCGAGAACAAGCCACCCGTCAGTAGATTTCAAGTCCTACTGAAAGACCGGAGCAAACGAAAAGTCGGCGAAGAAAGAACGTCGCATATTTGGCATCATCAACGAGTTGCTGAAACTTTGGAACAATCGCGAGCTAGGCGACTTCAGCATGGCAGTTATGGAACCATTGAAACAGCTGTTTTCTTACAACGTAGATGAAACACGGCGATTTTTAAATCTTATCAGAAAGTATAATTTCTGCTGCCACATGATGACTTTTGGAACCGATAGAATAGTTGCAACTCAAGGATTTCCACCGACATTTACTATCCAGGGGCAAGTATATCACCGAATTGGATCTGTGCTTGTTTCGTCGAATACGAAACCATAGTAAATTTTTACAGATATATTTCATGGGCGATGAAGAAACAGAAACTGAAAGACGTTGTAGAATTATTGAAGGGACATAGAGAGAAACCATGCAAAAACTACAGCGGGTATTACACCACAACAATGCCTTGGTTAGGGAATGCAAAACGGCTTTGGAGAACATGACCGAAGTAAGCTGCAAGGTAGTGATCCACCCCGACCGTGTGCCACGAGGACAATGCGAGAGATGTTACAACGTACCTATGATCAACAACATCGTAGTAATCCTACCGGGCATAGGGGACCCAAATTTCAACGTGGAATCAGAACCACGTGAGCATTTTGGCGTACTTCACATCACACAACAACCTGTGCCAGAGGTGAGGTTGAGCTGAGGATCTATGAAAATCCTCGCCGAGACTGGGATTCAAGCTGGGGACTTTTCCATCTCCAGTTGGAGGCTCTAACCACTGAGCGACCAGACCTGTCAAGAAAATCTTATATTACATCACTCTTCCACGTGGACGAAGTCGCGGGTAACTGCTAGTAGATTATAAAACAGGACGAAAAAACAGGATGATCGTTTCGGTGAATTTATCTATTTATATCCAAAAGTCTCGAAATTATATAACATTAACTTGTATCTGTAATAACTGTGCAGCTAAGTGTTTAATTTTTTAATTTAATTCAATTACGGTAGATTAATTTCCCTTCACATCTGTTTTTCCCCCTTACTTGTAACAGCTTACATTTGCACTCTAAAAATTTAAATTTTGAATTATTTCAGCGTTTCTGGTAAATAATTCATTACTTACATAGTAATTTATTTTAATCGCTGACCCCCTTACCTGCGACACCCTTGTGCCTGAAATCGAGTGACAGCTTGTGTTCATGGTCAGCTTTTCCCTTCCATTCACCTCTCATAATCTTCCACCAATATCTATCGACGTCTCATAACCAATCTTGCACACTCCCGTGACTCTCTTCATCCTGCCACGTTTCTTCCAATGAGTCCTATTCCAGCACCATTATCATATCAGTTACTGATTGGGTTCTACGGTAATTTCCGGAGACAAATCTTGCAGCCCTTCTTTGCACCATCGAGAACCTGATGTTAAAGGACACAAGAAAGCTACGTCTGTCAAACCTACTCGTTTTATATGTTTATACTTGCTTTATCAGATGTTCACTTTGAAATTTTAGTAGACATTGTTATAGGCATCCCACCAGAATCAGTTTCATCTCGGATGACGCTGCATCCAATGAACAGTCACCAAGCACGTGCAAATGATTGACTGCGGATGTATTGTGCCAGCTGGGAAGTACAGCTATACAGAACTACCTCTCCATGATTAATTATGCGTCGTTCACTTCGGATGATACAACTTAAATATAGTGCAGAATCTGGGAGTGGACATATGTTTTGACTTCCTACATTACACCAGATACATAGCGACGATATGCAAGATCAGGAATAGGATCGAAAGGAACCGTTGCTGTAGAAGACGCAGCAATGGGGCGAGGAATTTTAGGGAATTTTGGGATGAAAGATAAAGGCTCGTGTGGTCGTAATGCCCTGGTGACAGGTTTTTTAATTGGGTGGGCATTCCTCCCCATCGTAACTGCCTTAACCTCACCCAGTAATCCTACCGGGTTGAGAGGATCTACGGCTCAGCGTGGTATAGGAACCAGGAAGCGTTCTGACGTACTTCACATTACACAACGAAGTGTGCCAGGGGTGAAGGTCGGGTTAAGGGCCTTCGAATCCCTCGACTGAGATTCGAACCGACGATCTTTCGATCTTCAGTCAGACGCCTTAACCACTCAGCTACCATATTATGTGCTGTCATATCAGTAATACGTGGAATAAAATTTATTTCTTACGACTTCCACCCTTTTCTCTTCAGAACTTCACAAAACCTAGCTTGGTATATTGGGAAGTAATTGATGCACACGCTGAAGAGTTGCAGTTATCAACACCGGATGAGTTTGAAGGATGTAGGCGATGACTGTGCGAGTTAGTTGATTGTTGATGTACTGCTTTGTAGAGGAAGAGCCTTTGACGGGAGCCGTCCGTAGCAGATGGCAAGAAGGGCTGTTGACAGAAACTGTTAGTCGACCGTGCTTCGCACTAAGCTCTATCATGTATTTGCGTGTTATGTATGAAGTGATTATGTGTGTAACACTGGTAGCCCATTATACTTTGGAGAAACAACGCAAGAACCTCGCTGGATGATCCTTCCAGATAATGTTGATAGCAACTTAATAATTGGATCTTCAATTAAAAAGTTTTTGTAGTACGATTAGCAGATGATTTTTTTGTCTTTCACCAAAGGATGATTATTAATAAAACTTCTTAATGGAGTTGAGAGTTCAATGAAATAACAAGACCACTGACACACTTTTTATCTAGCTGTTTTTCTTTCGGTGAAATCTTCATAACAAAACGCGGATAGGAATCAACTTCGTCCAGAAATACTAAAGGACATGACAGAAGACTCCACCAACTAAAGCGAACACAACTACTTTAAAAAGATTCTTGCTTAAAGACTCAAAAACTATTGCCAAAACTTCTTCGGCCCCTTGATCCCGCGAGTTTGACTAGTCGCTACAGAAACATCCAGAAGACAATGAAGGTGCCGACAGACGTTTTTCGAGAGCTATCTTACTGACAATGGACATCATGAGAAAACAATTAAAACTTGTACAAAATCATTCACAAACATTAGGAGACGCAAGTAAATGGAAACTAAAGCTATTAACATTTCTTATTTATTATTATTAATTTAATTGCGATGAAGCTAACACTCCGGTGGCAATTCCTCCAGTCATCCATTTATCCCTTTTTATATACATTTTTTAAAATTTTCATTAATAATTGGAATGTTAAATGTCTCCTCCATGTACTATTCTGATTTAAAAATTTTGATTTTAAATTCCTTAAGCGTTTTTGGAAAATTATTCATCACTACACTTGGTAATTTGTTCCAATCCCTGACACCATTACCAACAAAAGAATATATATATATATATATATATATATAATCGAGCGCAAGCTTGTGATCATGGTCGCCTTTCCCCTTCAATGCATTATTCCTAATTCTTTGACCAATATCTCTCCAAGCTCCATCACCAACATATGCCCATTTCTCTCTTCACGCTCCTCCTTTCCTCCAATGAGTCCCAACCCAGTTCCCTTATCGTATCAGCTACTGACTGGGTCCTGCGATAATTTCCACAAACAAATCTAGCTCCTCTTCTTTGCACACCTTCCACTCCTGTATTGGATAACCAAAATGTGGGTCACAAACTACATCACCATATTCAACCAATGGTCTGACCAAATTTTTTTAACCAAACTCCTTAACTTCTCTGGTACATCCTCTCACCACATTCTCCAGCAAATGAAGGATTTTGTAACCTTTTCCTACCACCTGCCCAATGTGCTCTGCCCAGTTGAGTTTGTTATCAAACGTTATGCCAAGATATTTACACTTTAAGTTTTCAACAAGCAATTCAGTCCCCACCCTATAATCGTAATTTAACCTCTTGTTTTTTATCTGTGTACCTAATAAGCTGACTCTTCTTGGCATTTATCTTCATTCCATACTGACCTATCCATTTAGATATTAAATCCAGGTCACCCTGCAGCTGGACACAGTCTTCACCTGTTTTGATCCTATTATACACCATTATATCATCTACAAAATGCATTCAAACAAAAAAACTGACAACATTAAGCACTCCAAATAGCTGAAAATCGTCCACAAAACAACGTGGTTTATACAATATTTATAATTACTACCATTCAGTTAATATTTCACACATTATACTAATACTAATCATATTACGAACTATTTATAGGGTATCTTTACATAAAAGTGTTATTCATTCTCATAAAAATGTACAAATGAATAATTAATCAACTTCATCCATCTATATTTAATTCTTAAGATTAAAATTCACAGAAGACTTGGTTTGAGGGCTTTTATAATCTCTCTCACTTATGATGAGATCAACAGAATTATTTTTATTTTCTTGCAGTTTTCTGGCTTATCAACGTCAAGGCATGTAGCCTGTGTAACAGCAGGAGATTTGGTACAGAGAACCGAAACGAATGCAGATGTTTTCTTTTGGATGAACTATTGGAGTATTCATCTCTACTGATTTCTATAAACTTCGAAAGACTGAAATCTGGATGATTGTAGCAGGAAGGAAACCGGAGTCTTTCGGGATGTCCCAGTCTTTTCTAAGGCATTTGAGAAAGTGAGCCATAAAATGGTGGTAAATAAAGTATAAACTGTTGGACTGGAAGAAAATGTGGTTTGCAGGATAGAATAATTATTGTAAGGTAAAGGGCAAAGAGTTTGTGTAGGAAATGCAATATCAGAAGAAACCCTGGACAAACTGGCAGTGCTGCATGGTAGTGTACTGGGATCATTATTCGTTATTATAATCAATCATTGTTTTAATGGTTTACAATGAGAAATCAGTAATTTGCAGATGTTATAGTGGTATATAATAGGATCAGAAAGGGAGAGCACAGTGAACACCTGCAGGGTGATATGGACAGCATATTTAGCAGTGTAGGTCAACTTGAAACGAAGACAAACCAAAGAAGAGACAGCTTATTACGTACACAGATAAAAAAAGTAAAGGATTATTTTAATTATAGGAGTTAGGATGTGTTTGTTGAAGGCTGGAAATGTAAATACCTTCGCATAAAATTTGAAAGTAAACTCAGCTGGTTTCAAATTCTTTCACGTGTTGCAGAGAGTGATGAGGGGATGTAAGTACCAGAGAAGTAGGGGAATTGTGTTGCTAAATTCTGGTCAGAACATTGCTGGAATATGGTGATGCAGTTTTGGACCCACATTTTGGGTAACGAATACACGAGGTGGATGGGGTGGAAAGTAGGTCTGCTAGATTTGTTTCTAGAAATTACTGCAGAGTACATCAGCAACTGATACAATAAAGCAGCTGGAATTGTACTCATTGGAAGAGGAGGGTGAAGAGTATGTTGGTTGTGTACAAGGCGTATGTTGGTGATGTGGCGTGGAAAGATATTGGAGGAAGAATTAGAGCAGTGTGTGGAAGGTAAAAGATGACCATGACCACAAGCTGGAAATTGTTTTCAGGCATAAGGCAGTGGGAAAATTTTGTTTCATAGATGAGGGAGAGTTAATTAGCAAATGAAGTGGCCAATAATTTACCAAAATCTAATTATATTACAATTCGAAGAGGATAAAAGTAGGCACATACGTACGTGAAAGAGGAAAATGGATGTGTAGGGAAATTACCACAGAGCGTTCGCTCCATCAAAAAATAAGTTGAATTAAATCCCGTCTCATAAAGCACACATTTTACAAACAAAAACACACGTATCACAGTTTCTGATAAAGGTGGCAACACAACATTCCTCCAACATATTAAATGTTCAGGATGTGATAAATCGATAGTGTTTTCTTTAAACCTAGAACTCCAGACACTATTATTAATTTCTCACTTTGCTTGGCAGTTGTTAGCTAGACCCATGCAAGTGCCAATTTCCTCATTGCATGACTGTTCCTATTACGAAACTCAGGTCTCAAAACTGCCGTTAATGGCGGGTGTGCCAGAAATACTTTGGCACTGGTACTACCCCCGTGTTCCTTTGTACGCTATGCTGTGCAGAAATAGTCTCTTATAGATCGCGTCTTTTATAGAATTGGCTTTCGCAACTCAAATCGTTTTATGCTATCCAGCTGTTGGCGTAACAAATGATATTTTAGTTCAGATGAAAATAGAATACAGTCTCAGCAAAATTGTCAATATGAACCTCCATACTGTAATCATGTATATTAGAATTACGCCGGAAGGCACTTCTGAAAAGAATTGTGTAGAAAAGTCCGGGCCTAATAATGTAACTAAATTTGTAAACCATATTCGAACTGTATAAGAGTATAAAGGAGTAAAAGAACCCGGGGCAGAAACGGATACCATGTGGAATCAAATTCGAAGTTTTTCGAAGTCAAGGAGGTACTGCCAGCGATTGGCAATAAGTAGAACTATACCAATCTATAGTGCTCAACTATGGGAGATGTGTAGGTCTAGTTTTCTCGAACGTTAATGTGTGAAGTTTTCCTTGTGTGATTTTCTTCTAATGAATTGTAACTTCCGCTCTTTTTTCAACAATGGTAACCTATACATACTTTTTACATCACAAATATAGTTTGTGTTAGTGGTTTAATTAATATGATAAATAATCAGTCCACCATATAGTTCAGTTTAAACCTGCTTTTATTTTCATAAATACGACGTCAACGATACTGTTTACATGAATACACACAATCCAGCGATTGTATACAACACTTCTTCCACAGACAATACAGTACTTGGCCGTCGTAAATTGAGTCGGTGAAAAACTGTTTCTCTGTCGCAGATGTTACCTTTATATATAAACTCCATCGAAATTTCTAAAACACTTCAAAGCTTCCGCCAGATATTTCTCGAACATTAAGAATACTTAAACAATTGAAACATATTAAAAACAATCAGAATTACTACATAATCATTTAAACTCAATACAAAATGGTCAGAAATGGAAATTAAAGATACTTTAACACAAAATTATTTACAGAAATCATTTTAAACTGTAACAAATTGCATTAATACTTGGAATTACAAACATTTAAGCAATTCTATTGCAACAATGTAACCTATACATACTTTTTACATCACAAATATAGTTTGTGTTAGTGGTTTAATTAATATGATAAATAATCAGTCCACCATATAGTTCAGTTTAAACCTGCTTTTATTTTCATAAATACGACGTCAACGATACTGTTTACATGAATACACATAATCCAGCGATTGTATACAACACTTCTTCCACAGACAATACAGTACTTGGCCGTCGTAAATTGAGTCGGTGAAAAACTGTTTCTCTGTCGCAGATGTTACCTTTATATAAACTCCATCGAAATTTCTAAAACACTTCAAAAGCTTCCGCCAGATATTTCTCGAACATTAACAATACTTAAACAATTGAAACATATTAAAAACAATCAGAATTACTACATAATCATTTAAACTCAATACAAAATGGTCAGAAATGGAAATTAAAGATACTTTAACACAAAATTATTTACAGAAATCATTTTAAACTGTAACAAATTGCATTAATACTTGGAATTACAAACATTTAAGCAATTCTCTTGCACAATTCTGTTCGTAAACATATTAAATGGCCTTTAAATAATTTCCTTTCATAAAGCAAAGTCTATTTACATTGATTTACAGTTAATTGAAAAACAAACATACAAGATAATATTCAACTCTAACTTACTATAAGTGCTTCATAAAATACCATTCCATTTAATTTTAGGTTTGAGGGCTCTTACAACATGCTCAAACTACATTTAATTGTTTTCAATTTCGTTTGGTTAAATCTTTGTTTACGTATCTATTCGAGTATCTTACCTCCCAATCCTAAATCGTGTCATGGAGGAAGGAAAAAAGTGATGGCTACGCAAGGGGTCTTCACTACGCACTCGAGTGAAGTCGGATAGAGATGAATGGGAAGGGGAGGTCGCCATAATGGATTTCCCCAGAAACACGAGGAATATGCACAAACATCTCAGAGGATCATACGATAACAGTGGAACCACAATTTAATAATGGATTATTACGACAAGACAAATCGAAACTAAAGAATAGAATTTTTCAATTTCTCTCCTAGTTCTCGAGGTATACTGTCTCCAAGCTGAGGTGGTTAGTTTGGGATGCGGCCTGGACCAGAAAAGCCAAAGCCACTACGAACTACACGCTGGACATTCAGAGTGGATGTTTTATTTGTTTTACTTCCCCTTGTGGTTAGACTGAAACGCGGCCTGGACCATAATAAAAACATCACAAAAGCCACAAGGAACTATACCTATAATTAATTTTTGATAGTCATCTCGAGAACTAAGGGAGATATCAAAAAAATTCTCCTGGTTTTCGGTTAGTCTAGTCTATTTACATGAGACTCAATCAAAAATTGAATCGCCACGGCTATGATAGTGCTACTTACCTCAACACACAAGATTCATTGCGAACTACAGACTTTCAACATTCGTTTACAATAAGGCTAGCCTCCTATGGGAAAAGTAGTAAGATATGCTGATTGTCTACAATACACCAATAAATATTTGAGAACAATGTCATCCTATTGAGAGCAATGAATAAATCTATAGTGATAGGCCCTACTCTTGCAGACACCTCTTAAACACTTCAAGAACAATAATTACAATGTGACTAACTTATGAAAAGATATTCCATGTTATTTCCTATCTGGTCTGTTTGTGCAACCGTATGCAGCACAAGCTGCCATTATAAACATCTTTGAAGCTTTAGAAGAATTAGAAAATGACATATTCACAGTAGCAAACACAGTGAAATTTACATCCACTTCCAGGCGACAGAATTGTTTGAAATTTTGCACAAATATTAAATAACGATGATAATACAATAATTATACAGCTAATCTTTTATATTCTCATTACTTTGACAGTGACAACAGAAAAGTGGTTGAATGTAATGAAATTTTCTAATTTAATTTTCACCCACTTTCTAATTGTTGAAAACTTTGCACACTTATTAAAAACTGATGACAATATAATAATTTCATAACTAAGTCCTAGTATTGTAGTTGTTTTGACAGTAACAACGTTTCAAAAAATTATGATACACTATTTTGTAGGATTGTGAACTTAAAAGATAAAAATATAATTATAGCTTAAAAAGTTTAAAAACACGCTTTCGTAACAATGTGAACTAAAAAGTTGAAATAATCTTTAAATAAAGATTTTTTCAACAACGATAGGATGTCCGTATGTTCAATACGATTTATTTCTTGAAAAAGCTTAAAATAAGTCATTGACCAAGATATAAACTTGAATATAAAAAAAGCATAATGACTCTATCTTTACAAATAGCTAGCGATAAAAAAAACTTTAAGATAGCTGGTATCTATCACCTCATTCTTTTTTATACATTAATGTTAATTTTTGGTCAATGACTTTATTCTCATTTTAAGCTTATTAAAGAAATTAAGTCATACTGAATTGTGAGACATCCTATGGCTGTTGAACAAAATCTTTACTTAAAGATTATTTTAAGTTTTTATTTCACATTGTTACAAAAATGTGTTGTCTTTTTAGTTTTTTAAACAATAATTTTATTTCTCTAAAACAGATTATACTATACTGTAAGAGCTTTGTAATTGCTAGTGAAGATGGAGGGATGACTAGCATTTGTGAAATTCTATATGCTCCAAACTGAGTTTTCACGGACGGGTATATGCTCCATGGGAGCTGCTTACACTGGGAATCGGGTATGGCATCAGAAGAAGAAGAACTTTGTTGCTTTATTTCCTGTAGTCCCACACGTCCGGAAACTCTTCACAGAACAACCTCCTTCCCGCAGGATAGAAGGAAATAGAGTGTGTCACGTATCTCCCGGAATCTACGATCTGTTCGGTTCGTGTTTTCCACTGACGGCATGGAAAAATAACTTCAGAATGCTTACATACACACTCTCATTCACTGCAGTGACTTTGTGCTCCAATTTCAACACTACATGTTGAGCTTATAAATTCCGGTACACCACAGATCCTAAGTTATAGACTGTGGTTTAACCGTGGTGTGCGCATTAAAATGTAACACAAAATCAGTACTTAAATAAACTTGTAAGCGTCCATTTCCGTGGGATTTCGCTGTCCACGAATCTCACAAAAACTACCGAACAGATCTGGGTTTTCAAGGTTCAAATGCTTGGGGTTGTAGTGGGTGCTTGGTTGGGTGGGAGGAAAGGGTGAAAAGTTTCTTACTCTTCTTTTTAATATCAAATGAAAACCCTATGCTGCTAATTTATTTGGTATATTCGTACTAGCGTACAGGCTGAGGCTTATTTATTTTTAATATTATCACATGGAATATCAAATCTATGTTCATGCAGAGCCTCGTCTTACAAATGCCGACATAATTAATCAAAGAACAACATTTAAGCACTACCAAATCACTAATTGAACATGAAACAAATTCCCAACATTAATAAACAAACAAGAAAGCTTCACACTTGGTTTGAATGCAAAGTTCCCTTCAAAACAATTGGGAACCAAAAATCAAATTAATACTAACTCTACGTACATTAGATTTCAAATGCCGGGCGCCAGGATAATTAAAATTAACCGCCAAGTGTTGATATAGAAAAGCTCCCAAAGTTTGTCCCAACTAGCTCAATATTTGCTGGAGGCGAGAACTCCTAATCATTCAAAGGTCGTTACAGGGTTGTACCCAATGACTGCACTGATCGTAGGATTATTACCGTGATGGCGATGGGCGTCCCTCGGCGGGGAAACGGTTATAGCACATTAGCTATAGCAATGTATTGAACGATTGCCAAGCAACCTCACTGCCACAGTACGCTTGTCTCAAACCCTCGGATTTGATGCCTAGGCAGAACAGTCTCCCAAGCTTGGAAGATGCCCTGCGTCCACTCTGAAGGCTGGACGTCGAGTCTCTCTCTCGCCTCCGCAGTCCACGTTCCTCTCCGTCACTCGTGGTAGCCACGCCTCTTTCCCAGGGCGCAATTTAACATAGAAAGAAATTCACAAGAATTACAAAATGCGGAGGATAATTCGCCGTTGAATGACTCCACTTTTTGTCTCCTCCTACAAGCTATGACGATTGTCCAACATTGTCTTTTAGAGATTCGTGCGAACTCGGACAGACTCGGATATATTCGCCAAATGTGACCTCCAAAGCGTCCGCTTGAGGACAGGAGATCGCCGAACGTCCGTTCACCCCGGTGGGGGATTTTCCCGGAGCTAAGGTATTATATGCCTGACCAATTCCGTTAGGTAGGGTAGCTGCCACTGTATGCTCGGCTGTCGCCTACCTGACGCTACTGTCTATCGAGACTCCCTGCCGACGGCAATTTGGGAGGATCAGTTGTTATTGACAAGCCTCTCTGATTATCCATTTCATCATTCTTTTTATATGTTGAATATAAAAATGTACATAATGACCCATTTTCGTCATTCCGTTACAGGGTGTAATTTAGAAACTGCGATATTTCTTGTGGTCGGAGAAATAAATGATATTATAATCTGTTTGCAAACTGAAAAGATAGGCAACAAAAGAAAATACTGTATCAAAGATTAATATTCCTTTCGTAGCCTGAACAAATAGGCGCCAAAATCAAACTAAATCTATGGTTGCAACAATATATCGGTCAGGTGATATAAAATATCGATATTTTACATTTGTAATAAAATATCGATTGCTACAAACCCCGTTACCACTAACAAATCATGTAAATAAATGTATGTGTGACAGAGATCAAACATGATTACGTTAGACTTATCGATAATCTCTTTTCCTACATTATGATTCCATTCCGTTTCTTGGGGGTCATTTAAGTTCCTCATCTATTTAAGTTCTTCATTTTTTTTATATACAGCATGTTGAGTTACGCTTACATTCGTTGGCTTTTGTATTTCTCTATAACGTAATCTGAGATAATTATCCTACTATGGTTTGTCTTGTATAATAGTTTTGTTGCGTTTGTATTCTAAGACCTGAAAAGAAGTAAAGTATAAAACAGCAAAAAAGAAAGCTGTCTCTACGATATATAACAAATATGTCAAAACATTCAGCAATACTAGTAGCCTTGCCGCTCATATGAAACATAAAATCTATGAAAGAAAATCGCAGTGATAAGAATTTGGATTTCAGGAATCAATCAGTGTAATCTAGTATTAAACTAAGTCAAATTTGATTAACATATCTCTTTAAAACCAGTACGATTTGTCCGCATGTTTATAGATTAGGTTTTGTTTAAAAGAGACTATTATTATAAACGACCATTAGTACAGTATTTCTAGGCCTTCCTTGCATAATTATTAGCTTGTTAATTATTTAAAATATTTTAATACTATACTATAATAAATTTATGTAATAGTACTGATTTAGTGTTGTGTGTAATATTTCGGTGAATATAATTTTCCGAAAAAAAATACATCTTGAAATTAATTTTATGTTTTATTTTTCTTTCACAAAAGGCAGCAATCACTGTCACTTAAATTAGGAATAGTCTTAACTCTTAACGGGAAAATGTTAAGCAAACTACTGTTTTAATGATCTGTTGAAGCTGATTATTCAAAGTTGTAATTTTCCTCAATAAACGACCTTAAATTCATTTCTTAATTTTGATTTACATATTTATTTACATTATTTTAGGAACCTCAATAATTAGGAGCCTAAAATCAAAGAACCCGAAAGATGAACTCTACATTTGTAAATACCCGAATCACCCAAAAGTAGATTAGCTCAGTTATTCAAGAAAACGACACTCGTGGAGGCTATTTAAACTGTTAGAAACTAAATTCCACTGCGCGAAATAGTAATGACGTCAGTAAGGTAGTACTCGCCAAGGAATTTTAAGCCATTAAAAACTAAATTCGTTGCCTCTCTTTTGCGGCCACAACAGGAAGTTGTGGTTTTTTTCTTTCCTTTTGTGAAATGTGGTGAAGCTGCCACGACATTCTAATAAATTAATTTAAGCACTGTTTGCAGGAGAGCTGCAAAATGTTTTTTAACAGTTTCAGATCTGGGTGCTAAGATTTGGCCGACGCTGCTTCAAACTTGTAAGCAGGAACAGCATATTTAAATGAAAGTAGTACCTTGACTCTGAAAAGATTATCTCTAGTGTTCGCCTAGACATCTAGTGGGTGAATCCGTAACTGAATTTTGTGCTTTACTGAGTGGACACTAGACTGTGTGAAAAGTGTCAAATGGTGATTTGGGCAGACGTCATTAATCTGGATACTTAATTGATATCTCTTTTTTTGTTTTTTGGTGTCATCAGTCTCTCGATTGGTTTTAAGAAATCCGCTATTCCTACCTATATTGCGCTAACCTTTTCATCTCACCTACCCCCTACAATCTACGTTCTCAATTATCAGCTTCACATATTCTAATTTTTGTCTACCTCCACAGTTCTTTCCTTCAACTGTTCCCTCAGCTAACAAATTAACAAATCTTGCATCTCTTAAAATGTCACCCATCTACGTGTCTCTTCTTTCTGGCAGACTCTTCCACGAATTTATTTCCTCGTCCGTCATTTCCAAAATACGTCTATTTCTTATTCCTTTTGTACACTTTATTTTCAGGATCCTTTTATAGCATCACATTTCAAATGCTTCGGTTTTCAATCTTTCTCGTATTCCTTAAGTTCTGTATACCACACAAACAGTTTTAAAAAGTTCTTTCTGAGACCTAGATTGGTATTTGAAACTAAAAGATTCCTCTTTTTCTAGAAGTCGCTTTCCGGTAGCGCTATTCTGTTTCTAACACCATCCTTGCGTCTGCCATTAGTTGTAATTATACTCTCTGAGTAACAGAATTCACTTACTTCACCTATTGTAGTCAATCCTGTTTTTATATTTAATCACCTATTTTATTGCTATCATTTCTAATAGATTTCATATTTTTTGTCTTGCTTTGGTTTATATTTAGTCCAAAATCTTTCTTCAGTATTTTTTTCTTACCATTGGCTTGATATTTGGTGCACATGTTCCTTATGAGGTACTAGTATTTAGAAAAAGTCTAGCGGAAAGGCAACAAGTATATAGAAACTAAGTAAAACAACTCGAAGAGTGGTAGATGGCATACCTGTTAATAGGTAGGAGATACACGTTATTATGTTTTGAAATTTTATCTTGCTGTTTCTTGGTCTTAATTCTGCAGACTGCATTTCAGCCTAACCACAACCGCTGGTACCAAACAAGTAAACGAGTCCAAATGCTGTGTCACACCCATTGGTCACGGTACAAACCATCTTTCATCGTGGAAGGTTGGCTGCCATGCGATATATCCCAGCAAATTATGTCAAATATATCAGTTACACTCAGATGAATACTAAACATTACCGATTTTACAATGCAATTTGTATTTGGAAAGCAGTTTCTATGCAACAACGAAGAGTTAGAAACATTTGCACTGAACATAAACAGGTAGTAACATGCATTTCTTGCGTAATAACTTGTATGCATGTATCCACATATCGACTCATTTTACTTTATTTCTAAAGGCTCGTATGGTCGAAATGACCTGGTGAGAGGGTTTTAGTGGCTGTAAATTTCGCTCTTATAGCAGCCGCATTAACATAAACCGTTAATCCTACTGGGTGAAGGAGTGAGCCGTGCTCGGCTCGCATTTATTTAATTTCCCTGCCCGCGATCTTCTTCTGATGCTGAGCCCGCGTGCTAGTTGCCCGCGAGAGAGCGCTGTGTCCCTGTGGTGCCCTCTATCGGCTGAATGTGTTGATATAATCGGGGGACACGAGACCGGGAGGCGTTCCAGTTCCGAGTTGGCATTCGTAGTGTTATGATGTGCGACGAGGAAAGTGCTCGCCGCACTGTCGCGCCAGGCGGGTCGAGTGACTCAGCGCACTCGGCTTTGCCGGCGACAGCTGCGGCAGTGTTGACGACCCGGCCGACGGACACGGATTTCGCAACGGACACGAATAGGATGGCTCCGCAAGATAGTATGACGACCCGGCAATCGAACTTGGACTCGATCATGGAAACAACCCAGACCGTGCACACCTCGCAAACGACGACCGGGCCTGCCCATGGACTAGATCCCCGTGCAACCAAGCGGTGCACCTCTCCACTCATTGGTGGCAAAGCCAAGATTTCGAGAAGTGAGCAGAGAGGAAGCAACAGCAAAATCAGCATCCCCGTGGCGCAGCTCGTCTCGAGCAACAAGGATATAAAGGCAGGAAAGAAGAAAATTATTGGTGCTTTCAGTTTTCCACCCCCGTCCGCCACGTTCCAGCGCCGCGGCACATCCACGATCAAACCATCAAATAACAGAAAAACAAGCCCAGCTGGAGCCCAACCTGACAGCGAAGGGTTCACGCTGGCGCGTCGCACCAGGAAACCTCCGCCGACACTAGACCCCGACAGAATTGAATTAAGTAACCCTTACGACGAGCTGAACCAGGAAGAAGCCGAGCAACATCAGCAACAACAGCACCAGCAGCAGCAACAACAACAACAAAAACAGCAGCAGCAACAACAACATCTCTCCGTCAAAACGAGAACCAATGTGCCTCCCCCTCCTCCAAAGGGCACCGGAACGAGGGCAACGGCACACAAGGAAGGATGGCGCACAAAGAAGCCAGTTGCAGAGGCCAAATCCCGGGAACTGCAAACAGCCGATGAAGACGGCTTCATCAAACCACGCCGTACGGCCCCAGCCGCACAACTAACTTCCAGCACCCCTGCAACGGTGACAGCAAACCAGTTTGACCAGCTACCAGATGACACGGAAATGACTGAAACTATACCCAAGAAGCCTAACCCAGCACCATTAATTATTCAGTACAAAGATGACTACAGCACTCTCTATCGCCTTCTGAAGAAAAACCTGCAAAGCCGCCTTTGAAGCGAGACCAATTGGCCGTGAATTGTATAAAACACTCTTCAAGACAACAGAAGACTATATAGAGGTGACTAATCTTATTTCCAAGCAAGGCATAGCATACTACTCATTCTCCACCGAGCCGGACAAGACTCTAAAGGTGGTATTGAGAGGAATCCCCTTCAATATGCACCCGGACAATGTGAAGGAGGAACTAGAAGAATGCGGTGTCGATCCCCGAACTGTCGTTCGCCTTCGCTCCCCCAAAACCCAACAGGAGATTCCATTGTACCTTGTCGTTCTCCAAGACACATTGGAGAACAGAGCGATATATAAACTCTCATCGTTATGTGCTCTAAAAATTACGGTCGAGAAACTCAGAAGCACTAGGGGCCCTCCCCAATGCTTCAAATGTCAGGCCGTAGGTCACGTCTCACGGCACTGCAACATGCCCCCGAAGTGTGTAAAATGCGCTGGGGATCACGCCTCTAGAGACTGTGCAACCAAAAAAGGTGAACACCCACCTAAGTGTGCAAACTGCAGCGGCACACATGTAGCAAGCTACAGGAAGTGCCCTGCGTTCAGCAGATTTACCGACCGGCAGAAGCAGCATAATGCCGCCCAAGCCGCGCTACGAAAGAAGAAGGAAGAAGAAAAAGGAAAATTGGCTCCACAAATCGATTCAACTGCCAGCTTTCCTCCAATCGGTAAAAATGCTGGCTCACAACCAACAGCCCCCCATCCTACAGAAAATCAGACAGACAACCCTGACTATGCTGCAGTTACCGCTGGACTGAAGAAAACCAATGGTGATATAACACTAAACACTGATGCATCTAAGGTAACCGGTATATTGGCACAACCCAACAGCCGGACTGATGAGACCCAGGCACCGCAGCAGCTGCAACAACACCAACAATCGCAGCAGCAGCAACAACTACACCAACAACAACTGCTCCAGCAACAACCGCAGCATCACCAGACAGAATCTTTAATGCTTCTCAATATGATGCAACAACTGCTACAAACCATGAACAATATGCAAGCCATGATCACAGACCTCCCGCGGCAGATTGCTGCCGCAGTCCAGACAGTGGTGCAAACCGCCTGCAATAGCATTCACAGCAACCAACATGGGGACCAGAATTGATGATCTTACTATCTGTTCATGGAATGCCAACGGCCTCTGGAGGCAGCTTGGCGAGTTCAGAGAATTTCTCAGAGACGAGCAGATAGACATCTGTCTCGTCAACGAAACACACCTCAAACCGGGAATAAAAACTTCAGTACCAAACTACACCACTTACCGCAATGACAGGTTAACTGCCGGTGGCGGTACGGCCATCTTCATCAGAAGAACAATTAAACACCACCAAATTGTGCTGCCTCCGCTCACTACAATCGAAGCAACAGGCGTCTCCATCACAACCCCAAGAGGAAATCTACTTCTCATATCAGCTTACCGACCGCCGTATGGACCGGTAAACGAAGAGGAGATAGCAGCACTCCTCCGCCTACCAGGAAGTGTTATGATTGCTGGTGACCTCAACGCCAAAAACACTGCTTGGAATTCTAGACTGACTAACCAACATGGCCGACGTCTACTTCGTGTCGTAGAAAAACATGACGCCGTAGCGTGGGGCCCAACGGAGCCCACCTTCTACAAAGGAAGAAGAACCCCACCAGACGTTCTCGATATAGCCATCACGAAAGGCCTACAACATTATATTGCCGCCGTCACAAAAACAGCCTTATCGTCAGATCATTTACCTGTCCTATTCTATTTGGCAACTGAAGCCTCTCCTATGAAGAGCAAACCTACCAGAAACCTGAAGAACATCGACTGGAATCTCTATCAGACACTCATTGCCGAACAGCTTAACAACGCTCAGTCGCCTGACGAAATAGGAGCCTGTGCTGCAATGACATTATTCACCGAATTAGTCAACGCCGCTGCAGACCAAGCCACTCAACCACCAAAACAACATCCGGAAAGATCAAGGCAGCTACCACCTAACATCCGACAGACCATTACCCTAAAAAACCAGCTGACTAGGAAGTGGCATATAACGAGAGATCCTACCACCAAACGCACCATTAATCGGCTCCAAAGAGAAATTAAAGCTGATATACAAAAACACCGAATGAGAGATTGGGAAGGCCTCATAGCCACGCTCTCTGCAGAGGATGGTTCAGTCTGGCATACCACCAAACGACTCCTTCGTCAAAGGCATAAAATGCCACCATTGACTGTTGGAAACAAGACTGTTACTGAACCAACTGCCAAGGCGGAAGCAATCGCTGACACCTTTGAGGTAAACTTTCAACCCGTGGATGAACTTCGTGACGATGCACATATTAATCTAGTTAGGCAAAGACTCGACGCTTTTCTAAACACAGACGCATTGGATGAGGGTGCCATCGAAGAAACCAGCACAGAGGAAGTGGCTGATCTACTAAGCCATGTTGCCCTGCACAAAGCCAACGGCCATGACAATATAGGAGGTCAACTACTGAGGCATTTGCCACCAGCTGCTATACAATACCTCACTTCAGTCTTTAACAAAATCCTAACAACCAGCGAATACCCAAAAATGTGGAAGCTTGCCGAAATAGTTCCAGTACCTAAACCTGGTAAAGATAAACGCTCCCCAAAATCCTATAGGCCAATTAGCCTTCTACCCACTATGTCAAAAGTCTTCGAGAGGATATACCTCAAGAGGCTCCAACGGCACATCGATGAAGAACGACTACTACCCAATGAACAGTTTGGTTTCAGAAGAAAACACTCCACCCCACAACAACTTCTTCGTCTGGTGGAACAAGCCATGAGCGCCTTTGAAAAAAGGGAATTTTTCGGAGCAGTATTTTTGGATGTATCCCGTGCCTTTGACTCTGTATGGCATGAGGGCCTGCTCTACAAATTACTGGTACAAGGGGTCCCTCTTCCACACGTCCGACTGATTAGAAATTACCTGGCTGATCGAACCTTTCGCGTCATCACCGAAGACGCCATCTCCTCAATCAGGAATATCAGAGCAGGGGTACCTCAAGGCTCAGTCATTGGACCCGTACTATACAATATATACACGGCTGATATCCCAAAAACCGACCAAATCCACTCAGCCCTGTACGCCGATGACACCTCTCTATTCACGAAGAGCATGCGAGCAGCTCACGTCGTCACAAAGCTACAAAGAGGGTGCAACAATATAGAGAATTGGGCAAAGAAATGGCGCTTGGCTTTCAACGCGGCAAAAAGCCAAGCAGTCATGGTAACCAGAAGAGCTGTACCTCCCCTACAGTCTGTGAAATTCTTCGGTGAAGGCATCAAATGGACACCCACTGCCCTCTACCTCGGTGTCACGATCGATAAGCGACTTACGTGGAAGACACACATACAAAACACCCGGATCAAAGCTATGAACAGGATGAGGCAGTTGTACCCAGTGTTAAATCCAAAGTCACCTCTTAATCCAAAAACCGCAGTTACCTTATATACTGCAACCATCAGGCCCATCCTAGAATATGCATCACCTGTTTGGGGAAATGCCGCGCCCACAAACATCAAACTACTCCAACGAGTTCAAAACCGTGCCATACGGTTTGCATACAATCTACCAAGGGACACCCCGACCGATGTGCTGCACCGTATAAGTGGTCTCCCTACTTTGAAAGAACGCTTCAGAACTACTGCAAAGAAGTTATACACGCAGTGCCACAACCACGATAACCCGCTAATAAAGCAGTTGGGTACCCATGTACAGTATAACAATAACACTCGATGGCCGGTCAAACTGGCAAATGATGCTATCATAAACTGAATAATGCACTATCCCGACCCGGCAAGTCGAATAATGCCAACCATAACATAATGACAACCACACAAGACCTGGAAGGAGATGCGCTAAGCGCAAAAACTTCCCACTACTCTGAGGAAAATGCTACCTCAGGAGAACATTGCCATGGCCTGGCCGGGAGGCGAGTCGATCGGCAGCAGCGGCTTGGTTCATTGGGCCTAGTACTTCCTCAAAGGACTGCGACGTTGGAGACCCGCTGGTATAGCGAGCTTTGGTAATTTACCCAGGCAGCGTGGAAGTTCTACTTGAGTTTGATTTGTGGTTCCACCGAGGCCGTTCCTCGCTCTCATTTATCGAAGGAATTCTTCTGATGCGCCTCATGTCCGTTAGCGGTTTTCCGCTGATTCTGGAGTACGTGGTGGTCGGGGCTGGTGGTGACTTCGTGGTGGTAAATTGCCATTTTCTACCCCATTGGGTATTTGGGGATAGAATACCTGACGACTCCAACTACAGAGTGTGTCGCTTACTGCATTCTGGTTAACTGTGTTACGGGAATGGACAAATTTCCTCGGTATGTGGTGCTAATCGTTCCCGCCACCTTATCGGTGTGTGCAGGTGGTATCGACTTATGCACCGGTGTGCACACATTCTAGTGTGTCAGAAGCTATGGGTAAGAACTCCCTTCTTAAGGTTAAATTGAAGGACGCTGAGGTAAACTAATTCCTCTTCGTTGCAATAATTGGTATATTTGTTTCCTCTGTACAAATTGTGTTTGCTACTAGTTATGGAGTTGTTACATGATGGTAAATTGGTGAGAGCCTGCCCTGTTATATTACGTTTCTGTTTGGATGTTAAATACAAGTGGAGATATTGTGATTAGGGATATTCTTCTGGCTCAAACTGGTTGTTATCGCATTCACTTATGAGTTATATTGTATTACATTATTTGTGATCACAGGATTTATTAAGATCTTAATCTGCAAGATCAAAGTTTTCTTATGTGTTATATTGTATTACATTATTTGTGATTACAGGATTTATTACGATCTTAATCTGCAAGATCAAAGTTTTCTTATGCATTGTATTGTATTATATTCTTTGTTACTACTGGATTTATCAAGATCTTAATCTGCAAGATCGAAGTTTCTTATGTATTACATTGTACTATATTTGTGATATTCTCTATAAGTTCAACCGTTGGTCATGATTCTTGCAATAAAATGTTTGAACAAGGCTTGCTCTTTATAACCATGCTCCCACATGCTTCCCACTGAGTCCTTAGCGGCTACCACTCATATCAAGGAGACGCACAATTTAACGCGGAATCCGAACCACGGAAGCGTTCTGGCGTAGTTCACTTGACACAACAAGCTGTGACAGAGGTGAATGTCGGGTTAAGGGCCTTTGAAAATCCCCGGTGAGATAGGGATTCGTAGCACCTACCTTTCGGTCTATAGTCAGACGCCTTATCCACTAAACCACCAGATCGCTACACTTAAATTCTATATAATTTGTAGATTTCTCCTACACCTTTTCTCAAATGTACATTTAATTATCATCTCACGAAATTTCACTTTGTTTTCGGCTTTAAGCGTCATCGACGTCGAGGTCATTAAAGGCTAGAAAGGGCTGGGGCCAAGGAACAGACAGGAATTCGACAAAATCCTTTTGAAGGAAGTATCCACGCAATCACGTAGTGTGATTTTGTGAAAGAATGGAGAAGCCATATCAGGATGGCTGGACGGAGATTCGAACCCGCTTCCTCCCAAATGCAACGGAGGAGTGTTACCACCCACCAAACAAATTTCTGGACAATTCTTATAGGTTTCAGTTTATTAACGTTTAGCCGATGTTTTAATATAAATAGTTTAGTAGTGGCGTTTCACCTGACTCGGTACCAAACGTGGTAATTGGTTGTTCTAGGTTCTTGGAAAAGAAGTTGATCATAAATCTAATTGCAGAGGATATTGAACACTGCTCAAACAACTATATCAACGATCTAATGGCTCAATGGTTAAGGCGTCTGACTGGAGATGGAAAGGTTTGAATGACTATCTCTGCGGGAATTTCGAAAGAACCCACCCTTCACCTCCAGCTTGCTGTGTAATGTGAAGTACGTCAGAATGTTGTATATTAAATTACTCTTCTTCTTCTTCCTCTTACTTCTTGTTGGACTATCCGACTTTTTTTTACACTTATTCATTTTATCTTTTCTATTTAGAATAAACTAGCCCGTACCCGCGACTTCGTACGCGTGGATTAAGAATTTTTTTGCCAGAATTAAATATGGAAAGTTTTTGGTAATGAAGGATTGGTCCCAAACAATATCGAGTCGGAATAATATGACAGGAAAGCTAACACTATATCATTGTACCGTCGAACCTGTCTCTTGAAGAGAATCAATATCCAACATATTTCTGTCACCATTCGATATGGTCTCAAAATTTCGTGACTACAACTGTTAGTCATACTGGAAAAAAATATCCTGTGCCCTTCATACAGATTTCCTTATAAAATTCCATCACAACGATATAGTCATTTAGTCGTCAAAACGTAACAAAAAGACAGAGACTTACTTCCGTATTTATAAATAATATTACTGTGGTTCACACTCACACACTGATTGTGAACAACACCTGTGGGATCATTATAACCTAAAAAAGTGTACACCTGCAACATTGCAAGACTACCTACGATTTGCCTCGCATTGCACCCGTAAGTTTCTAATATCTACAGTTTAACATTCAATCCGAATAACCTACGGCCCAGGCCTGACTCTTACGATGAAAAACAATTTTTAAAAATCTTAGCCTCCACGGAGATTTGAACCGGAGACCATGACTTTACTAAGCAAGCGCTTTAGTCACTGAGATCAGATGAAAACTGTGGACTTGTATGAAGAACAAACAAAACAAACAAACCAACCAACAAACAAACATACATTCATCTTTATATATAAAGATATTAAACCTTCTATGGCTTGATTTCATTTCTTAACATATTATACAATACTAAAAACTCCGAAGATACAAAAGTCCTTTGCTGCAGTAACTTTTACAACTTAAAGCCAACACCCGAACTTTTCTCAGCTCGCCCAATCTCATCGCTATCTTGTTATTTTTTTCGTCTCTCTAGTAACCAATTTTCTCAGAGTAATTATCCTTGCTTTATAGTTTCTCTAAATAATGTATTATACTACAAGAACGATTCAGGGGTTTGGATTCCACGCTAAACTGTAGGTCCCTTTACTCAATAGGATTACCTGGTTAGGTTAGAAAAGGAACTGGACCCACTTTTTTCGATACCAATATAAATAACCTTTGGATGGTCTAACAGATCTTTGGGTTGAAAACAAAGTTTAAAAAAAAATACAAAGCTTAGCTTAGCCACTATGTCAAAGTACTGGCGCACCTCGACAAGTTATGGCTGAAAAAGCAAGAAGTCTTAGATGCAGCCCAATATAAGGCCGATAAATTTCAACTCTGGTTACGAAAAATAAAGTTAATCAGGGATGCCGCATGTGAATACACAGTGGTACCTCGCCTGATTAGTGCATGACGTAATATTGCAGTCATTCAAAGATACTAGCCCCGGGGTAAGCTAAAAATAATACAGTCATAATCGAACCTGCAGCGCATGAAGGAACTGTAAAACTGTGGCACTACTATCTCAGCCCTCAATTTCATAGATGCCATCGAAACGCCCCACGAGTGTTACTTCCTTACGCGGCGGGAAGCCCGAGAACAGTTTATTTATTTACATCACCATGGAAACCTTCGATCTTACAACAAATTTTTATGTCTGAATTTATCGAGGAAGAAAGCCGACTAAATATCAATAAAAATGAACAAAAATTACTAATATGAGGATTTTAGGGCTAGTAAAACTAATTATTTTTACATGAATCTACTGCATACTCAAAGACAATTCTAGCGAAAATTTCCTAATAATGTCGAAGGAAATTACTACTACAACTGACAAAAAACCATGTTACAAGTGTGTAAACCTAAGGTTCCCCTCTCCCTTCGATGGGGAAGATTGTATAAAACTTTACCACATGTATAAGAAAAGGAATGGCTGATACGGAAGTTTCTGAATTGGCGAGATCAGGAGTGAGCAGATCCTAGCAAGATGAGGCTGTTCTGAGGTCGAAAAAGGAGTCATTGCAGGCATTGGAGAATGTCCAAAGAAGATCCACCCGATGCGTGACAGGTATATATAGCTGGAAGGAAAGCCTAATAGCGATGTTGAAGGAGTAAGGTTGTGAAGACCTGAGACATGGAAGGCGTTGCTCACGGCAGAAAGTAATTGATAAATCACGACAGACCCATTTCAGGATGAATGCAAACACATATTACTACCAGCAACGTTGAGGGAACGTTCATACCAAGGAATAACCGAGAAAATAAGATAAGAGAAATCAGAGCCAGAACCAATTCTTTCGTATACTATTTTTCCACGAGTGCTTGGGGAATGAAATATGATGGTTTTATCGAGCAATAAAACTTCGAATCCGACAGTAGAAGGTCTCAACAAACTGAACCGGCCACCCTTATCTCGGTTTTCCAATCGCCAAGTAATAACAATCAAAAACATTGTCAGTCAATTGCGGACTGCCGACAGAAAGTGAAAATTTAAACTATGATTATCACAGACGCAATACGTCATACTTACAGCTACAGACACACTGTTAACATTAGTATGTCGGTGACGAGAACTGATAAGATTTTACCCATCCAAAAATCACCCAACGCGCCTAAAGAAATTTTCACTTCTCCGATTGTGGATTCGATCCCATAACCTTCCATTCTACGGTGCAGCGCATTGCCACTTCACCCACGGGGACCGCCAAGGGCTACGAACTTACAACAGCTAATTCGAACGATTTATGTCGCATATATTAGAAAAAAAATAAAAATTATATTCAACAAATTTTTTTACGTAGGTACGATATTATAGGTACAATGTATAACTTTCTACGAGAACTGAGGACGCGTGATAAGGTACATACAATGTATATATGTACACAGGCCGCTGCGCGCGCCACTAGGTATATATATATATATATATATTGATTTTGGGGAAACTATAGAAAACCGGAATTTGGTTGACCAGACGGGGATTCGAACCCACGTCCTCGCGAATGTGAGTGCAGAGCGTTAGTCCCACCCACTAGGCACGGCGTATTTAGGTCGATACAGCTATACAAACAAAAGGAATTTTACCTATTCCATCTGTTGAGAAGTTGATATTAACTGCTGTCGCATGTTCCCTAACACTTTCGTTTATCTACTGCTAACAGCTGGATCCGAGTTTAGCAATCCCATAGAACTCAAGTTCTCCCTCCTTCCCTAGGATTTCCTTTTCCACAATTTTCGGTTATCGCGGTTCATAAAAGAGTTAGATGAAAGATCAGGTAGGACGTCAGTGTATTTAGTCATTCCCGACACACCAGTGGGAAAGATACCCATCCGACGACAACGGATGTCGCGATGGGTTCAGGGCAGTGGATATCTTTAGTGCTGCTGCCGGTAATAGTCTTTAGTCACTCACAGTCGCTTGGTTTTCCAAATATATATATTATATTCAAGTATAGTCTATACTTATAGCTACAGATATACTCCTATTACAGCTTGTTTTATGATTTTACCCATTCAAAAAGCGTCCAACGCGCCCATCATACGCGCAACATGTCATAGGACGTTGGTGAAGCCAAATCAAATATTTAACCCTCTCCAAAAAGTTTACAAAGTGCCTATAGAAGTTTTCATTTCAAAAATCAAAATCAAGTATGTCTGCGAAGAAGGTCAAACTGTTCAGCACTTGCTCCAGTGTCGACTGCTTTCAATCTCCAGCACGCAAGATGACTTGTATGAAGGATCGCAATATACAATGAAAGTAGCCAAGTTTTGGCCGAAAATAATTTGATGTCTGATACTGTGTAAATATATATATATGTGTGTGCGTGTTTCTGACACGAAATAATTGGGATGTTGAAGTGTTTGGCACAGATTTCTGCTTGGCTGCAGCGGTACTGCAAGAACCTGGTTAATGATCTTAATTTGGAGCGTCTTGATTTTCTCGTGTTGAAGCGCCGGTAGCAACAACAGGAACAAGTGGCTGTCGAAGAGAGCGAGGCTCTGGCGGGACTTGGCAGCGTCTATTGTTTTGAACAGAGCCTTCGAGTATTTCGGCCAGCAGGGGTGTCCAACAGCCTCAACACACCTGACTGCAGTATCAATCTCGCGACCATTTATACTGGTTCAATGGACACTCCTGCCAAGCATCAGAGCCAATGGCAACCACTGTGAGGTAGGACTCAGGAACCACGTTCAATAGCAATTTATTTTGGCGTCATCAACTCTCGACTGGATTGTTGTAGTCTTCCATCTCTTCCTATCTTGCGCTAACCTCTTCATCTCTACATACCCCTTACAACCCACGTCCTCAATTATCTGCTCTATATATTCTAATCTCTGCCTCCTTCTGCAGTTCTTACCTTCGACTGTTCCATGCACTAATAAATTAAACAATCATACATGTCTCAGAATATGACCCACTATCTGTCTCTTCTTTCTGTAAGACAATTCCACGAATTTCTATCCTCATCCATAATTTCCAAAACTCGTTCATTTCGTACTTTTTCTGAGCACTAGATTTCCAGCATACTTCTGTAACACCACATTTCAAATGTTTCAATTTTCTTTCTGATATTCCTAAAGACAATACCATAAACTTCTATGCTCCTCACACAGAGCTTTAAAACATTGTTTCTTATTCCTAGATCAATATTTGTAAATAAAAAAATATCTCTTTTTTTATTTTTTTTAAAGAAGGTGCTATTCTGGATTTAATATCGTTCCTTCTTCGGCCATTGGTGTAATTTCACATCCCGAATAACAGAATTCACTTACTTCTTCTACTGCATCAGGACCGAGCGTGGTGGTGTAACGGATAGCGTTCTGGCCTCGCATTCGGGAGGACGGCGGTTCGAATCCCCGTCCGGGCATCCAGATTTGGGTTTTCCATGGTTTCCCCAAATCACTCCAGGTGAATGCCGGGATGCTTCCTTCAAAAGGCCATGGCCGAATTCCTTCCCATTCCTTGCCCCCATCCTTTCCCGTCTCTAAAGACCACGTTGTTAAAAAGGGACGTTAAACTGTTAAAAAAAAAAAAAAAAAAATACTGCATCAGATCAAATTTTTTATATTTAATCTACTGTTATTGCTGTCATTTCTGCTACATTCCATCCCTTGTATCTTCCTTTTGCTTATATTTAGTCCAAAATCTTTCTTCAGTATTTTATTCATGCCATTCTCAGTCTGTTCTGCAAACAGGACGATCTTGTTCCAAAAATTGTTTTGAAGCAATGCTTCATGTACGTTACTTCTCCGCCTGCCTTTTTATTCCGGCATAGCTTCTGCGCTTTATTTCATTCATAATTGGGTTAGTATAACTTTATCTTCCTCTGTGGTTTGCTCCTTCTGTATTTCCTTCAAGAATATTACTAAGCAAACCATTGAGTAGCAAAACGTGGCCTATAATCTAGTTTCTTCTTTTCTGGAAGTCCTTTCAGCAACTTCGATCCTCGGAAACTCTTCTGAATACTTCATGATAAGTGATATTACCCGTCCGACTTATCTTCAGCATTCGCTTGTATCACCAGACCTCAAATGCCCAGACTCGTTTCCTTTCCTCCATTCCAATGGTCTACGATTCAATTCCTTACAGGTCGATTCACGAGGAATGATAAATATTGAAGGAGGTGGTGGTATTAACAATATTGAGTAAAAATAATTATATAGACATTTGACAGATTTCCATTCGTTTCGAAGAAACATATGCTGGAATGTCACGCATAAACATACCTTAGAAAATGATCAAGAGCACACAAATAACATCTGACCATCGACTTCAGTACACTTTGCAGCTCTCTTCACAACAATACGTGTAGCTCGTCTGAATACATTTTGGTGCACTTTTATGAGGGCAGTGTTTACAATGCGAGCGAGTAGTTCGTCTCTTGTGTTTGCCTTTGCATGAATAAAGTATTCCAATAATTTATTTGTGAGCTCTTGCTCACTTTCTGAGATTTATTTTATGCATAACATTCGAGCACCTGTATCTCCGAAACGAATGCAAATCGGACACATGTTTATATGAACTTTTTTACTCAACATTATTCGTGTTACCACTACCTTCCAAATTTACCATTCATCCTGAATTACCTTGCATAGTGCTAAATTCGTGACATATAGTTTCAGGGCCTGCGTTACGGAGGGGTAAGCGGGACAAAAGTACCCCGGGCTCAAGCGTCCGAAGGGGGCCCTTCGTCCGGGGTGACTAACTAAATACAAATAAACTTTTAAAAACTTTCTTAAAAAAGTAGTTTTTTTATTTTTTTGCATTAAAATTTTCTGACTTTATCAAAAAATCAAATTTTAACCAAAAAATTTTGTCGGAGGGAGGGGAGAGGCAGGGGGCCCTAAGAAGGCTTTATCCCGGGCCCCAGAATTCTAGCGCCGACCCTGTATGGTTTAGAAGATATTTACGCGTTGATAGGTTGCTGTTGTTGGAAGCGAGCAGTTTCTTTCGTTTACTGAAAGCATGTTTAGCTTGGTCGATTCTGGTTATTATATCTTTTCTGCGGCCGGTATCTTAATTCCTTAGCTTGGTTAATCGTCTGTCTTATTTTAACTGTATCTGTTTCTGCACGTCGCTGTCGCCAATTAATACTTTAGTACGTTTCTTGTTTATTTTGAGGTTATAACGACAAATGTCATCAACAAATTGAGCCTTACTGATTTTTTTCACCTTGAATAGTTATGCCAATCCAAATTTTCCTTCTACTCGCTTTATTACTTTCTCTACATAGAAGTTGGCTATTAAAGGGGATAGACTACAACCTTGTCTCACACCCTTTCTAATTCATGTATGTCTCTCTCGATTCTCTACTTTTATTACAGTGAGGTTCAGTGGTGATAGAGGACACTATAGTAACGCACCACCAGCATTGTAAGTCGTATACAGGATTTCCAACAATGAAGGCATAATCCTGCAACCGCAGATAGGTCAAACCATTTCCTACTATACGACAAAATTTTATTTTAGTAAAAGTCTCACCATTTTCGACATATTGATTTTTTAAAAATATTTTTTCTAAACATGTGATTTTGTTCAGTTTATTCCGTACCATCAAGGAATGGAAGGAAAATCCTGCAAATAGGTCATATCATTTTCTACTATATGACAAAATATTATCTTTTTTCGAGATATTTATTTTTTTAAATATTTTTTCGAAACATGTGACTTTGTTCAGTTCATGTTATGCCATTTCTACAAATTAAGCCTTTTTAGAACCGCTTTAAAAAAAAAAAAAAAAAAAAAAAAAAAAAAAAAAAAAAAAAAAAAAAAAAATTGCTCAAAGCTTTTTGAGTCATTTTTAAACAATGTTATTTTTTTTTAAAAGTTAAAAAACTTCTAAAAAATCTTAAATTGTATGATTGTTTTATACTTCTTTTAAAATGATTGCTTATGGTAGTTTAATCTGCTTAAGAGACCATTGTGCATTTCAAACATACAGAAAAAAATGATAATAACAATGATTTTTTTTAAATTTTTTTTAATTATTATTTTTGCTTTAGATTACTTCAACACCCATGAGTAAATTAAAAAACAGGATTCAAAAAGTCTTAATTTTTAGAAATGGCATGGAATAAACGGAATAATGTCACATGTTTTGAATTTTTTTTAAAAAATCAGTATCTCGAAAATGGTGAGTCTTTGTGATATAGTAGGACCTTATGTGACCTATCCTTTCGTTCCTGGACACGTTGTAAGTGTTTGGGGGAAACGAGCTGTTGGAATACTGTGTCTGCAGGCTTATCGTGCTGGTGGGCGTGGTGCGTCGGGCGCGGTGGTGGACGGTCAACCAGTCGCCTGGCGGTCGTGGTCCAAGTGGCCGCGGCTGTGTGGGCCCGCGACGCTATGAATAGCCGCGGCAGGAATAGGATTCGCCCGGCCTACAGGGAGGCGCGAACTCAGAATCCACCGCGTCCCACAGGAACATTCCCAGGCGACTACGTCACACAAACTAACAGCTTCGACGCTCACTGGACTCGTTACGAGACACGTTGCAAACAATGGGGAAACACATTTTTAATATCCAGTACATAGTCAGTCTGCCGAATAGCAGGATTCGCAACCGTTGGCTTCAGGTAAATCCCAAAACTTCTCTTAAGTTCTCGGTGCTTAGCTGTTGTAAATGATTGTCATTAATTTATTTGTTTAGTTCGCGCTTTCATGGTTTTTTTGTCACATATCCAGAAGATTAATAACTTTCACCCAAGTACAGTGTAAATCAAAAAGGACCTTACAACTTAACAATGATACAGAAATTTGTTTAGATAACGTACAGAATCGGTAGATGTGTAATTTTGTGGTAAACAACCTCAAGCTTGATGCACGTAGTGCATCAGTACACCGCTGCGCCACCAGGAGCGCCAGCGTAGTGCACAGCTACTTTCACTGGTGCGGACGTGGTCGCTGTGTGTTTTGGCTTCATGAAACGAACTCTCAACAACTGTTCGGCGTAAATTTCGCACCGAATACGCTAAAGAACTTCCAATCAGGCCTACATTTTATTATTGGCACAAGAACTTTGTTGAGACTGGTTGTTCACTGCAACATGTTACTAAATCACCATGTCGCCCGCCTGTTGATGATTATGTGGAACGGTTTAGGGAGAGCTTTTCCCGCAGTCCACAAAAACTGTTTAATTCCACAGATCGATGAAGCTGATTGAGATGGGATGGTTTACTACTAGCTAGACGGTGCACCACCTCATTTCTTCGCGGAAGTTCGAGGTTTCCTCGATAATAGCTTCTCAGGTCCGTGGATTGGCCGCGAAGGGTCAATCTCATGGCCACCTCGCTCCACAGTCTTGACACCATTGGATTTCTTTCCATGCGTTTAACTAAAAGTTGTGTGTATGTTCCTACCCTACCAAACAATGTGGCTGACATGAAAAATCGTTGCCGTTGCACAACTTACGCCCGATTTGCTGCGACAAGTGAGGAAAGAAACTGACTACCGGTAGGATGTTTGTCGCATAACAAATGGTAGTCACATAGAACAAAAATGACAATTGCCACTTTTATGTCAAACTTGAGATTGTTTCCTACAAAATGACAAATCTATCGATTCTATAAGTTATCTCAATAAACTTCTATATCATTCCAAAGTTGGAAAGTCCTTTTTGAGTCACCCTGCATAATACTTAAGTTCTTAAAGTCGTTGCATAGAGTAACTATACCGTGGATACATCTTTCATTTTACTCTTTTATCCCGCCGAAATCCTTAACCACACACATGAAGAAGCCATCAGATGTTCTCCAAAGATCTTAAGTACATTACTAACACCGTTCCAAGCAAATCGTCAGCTCGCAATCTCTGGAACTTAGATAATCGGTACATAATATTCTAGACTACACTCAAAAAGCCGACCGTACTTTCTCTATTGCTAACAATTGTTCCAACAAAAAAATCGTACAAAAATAATTAGAAAATTACTTGTAATCATAAAAAAATGTGAATGAAAATAGGAAATACTAACACATATTTAAACATCAAACTGATAAAATTAAACGTTTATAAATAGTTGAAAATGACATTTAAATCTCTAATGTAGTGTGAGGCTATGCGTACCCGACATATTATAATATTAAATTTAAAAATAAAATATTAGGTAGAACTACCAATATTGGAATCCAGAAGCGAAGACTGCAGATTTCGTCTCCAATGAAAGCGCGCAGGTTGACGAGGACAGATGTGTTGTTCTATCTCCTCTCATAATGAGTCGACAGGCCGATGCCAAGAACCCAGGTCATTTTCCCGGCTAAAAGCATTCTACAGATGCTTGTGTTTGTTTGGCAAGGAACGCCAGATATGACATCCACAGCAAGAACACTTGGCTTGGTGGGAGACCGATATATCAATGCCGATCTTGGAAACTGATACAAGAGTGTGTGAAGGCGAGATAGAAGAAATACTTTTTTTTGTTTTTCCTATTGTTTTTAGCCTCGTCGACGGCTGAGATCCTTAGAGGCGAGATGGGACTGGAGACAAGGAACGGGAAGGAATTCGGTCATGGCCTTTTTGAAGGAAGCATCCCGGCATTCGCCTAGAGTGATTTGGGGAAACCATGGAAAACCCAAAACTAGATGCCCGGACAGGGATTCGAACCCACGTCCTCCCGAATGCGAGGCCAGTACGTTAACCGTTCACCCACCACGCTCGGTTCAAATGACGTCACACAGGGGCTGTCCAATAAAAGGCGAGGGATTCTTCAAGCGTTTGACATATGAATGGGTGTTGTATGTTTCCTCCAATAGAATGACTCTGTCCATAAAATCTTGCTAATATTTATAAATAATCTTTCGCATGCGGGAGCTACGCATACTGACGGGAGAGAGAGACACCGCGCCATTGGCTATCGGAGACAACACGCCGGTCCATAGATGGAACGCCGAGGTCTCTCTGGAAGTGGATTGAACGAGTAGAGGGACAGTTGGTGCGACTGTGGACACGGCATTGACTTCCTGCCTGCAGTCTCAGTAATTTTTTAAATAGTCGTCTGATACTGTACCATTCGGGGAACAGAGTGCTAACGCCGCCAAGTGATTGGTGCAGCCTGTTCGACTGCAGATACACGCTAAAGACAATATACATCCAACGTGTGTTTGTCTATACGTCACTAGATTGCCCTTCAACCCCTCATGAAAAGCATTTTTCCTTTAAGAAATGTGTTCTATCGAAGCATGGACCTGAGTTTAAGTCATGTGCAGTGTAATTATTCTTTTTGATGAGTAATACTGAATTAACTGGTTCCCAGAATTTTCTTTTTTTTTAAAAATAAGAGAGAGAGTTTAGGATAAAATGTATTTTGTAGTTTATTCCTCATATATAATTCATTTTTGTTTCACTATGAGTAACATATTGAATTTTAATTCAGTAATTTGTTGACGAAGCTCATCATTCGTTTGCATGTTCTTCAATGATTAGATCAATTAATTCGGCTGATCCAAATGCCAGAGGTACCAGGAATTTATACGAATTGTGTTTGTTTACATGATGTACACCAGGACGTTCCGTGATTCGGATTCCACGTTAAACTGCAGGTCCACCAAAGACAGAAAAGGAATGCATGGCAACTTGAAACTCTAACCCGGTTACAAGTCTACGCGAAATTACTTACTTGTTAACTTGTACCAGCCCTGACGAAGGCCCTAAGTTAGGACCGAAACGTTGACGTCACCAGCCGGGAACACGCAGCGCCAAATTCGAAAAGAAAAGTAAGTGAAAATTTACAGAGGTGTAGGGATTTTTCAAGCAGAGCGACCTTGGTTGGCAGTCCTGAAATGTTGTGACTGCGTTGCTTAACATCTCTGCACTGGACGGACAGATACAATGCCTGCACCTGACCAATGGAAAACTTTATAACACATCGTACGTTGTCGGTTAGTGGTAACGCATTCAAGAAGACGCGGCTTCAAATCCCTATCCAGCCATCTACGTTTTCATATCGCTTGCTGAAATCGTTCAAAGAGAATGTTGGGTTCTCTCAAAAGGTCATTGCCGAATTCCTTCCCGTTATTTGTTCCATCCTCTTCAGGCTCTAATCACCTGGACTTCAACAAGCCATAAAAACCCCAAACAAAAAATAAATTATCATGAAAGATGAACTTTGAATATGGCGAAATAATATCTATTAAGAACGTTGAAACATTCATACATGTAGGAAAGAAGATTTGTGCAAATTATAAATTTCTTGTAAATTTCTCATATATATATATATATATTATATATATTTTCTGTTTAGAGTACCAAGCAGGCAACTGTCTGGTGGCTCAGTGGTTAATGCAGCTGACAGGAGATCGAAAGGTCCCCGGTTCGAATCCCTGACTTGGCGCGGATTTTTGTAGGCCGTTAACCTCACCTTCAGCTCTTGCACAGCTTGCTGTGTAATGTTTAGAATGCCACAATGCTTCCGTGGTTCAGATTCCATGTTAAGCTGGAGGTCCGCTATACGTGATAGGATTGCCGGGCTAGGTTAAGGCGGCTATGACAGGGGCGAATTGTGCAGCCAAAAGAAACCCTGTTACCAGGTAACTACGACCACACGAGAGTTTACCTTTACCACGCAGAAGTGCGATTTGAGATGGACCTCCAGTTCCATCTTTCGTCGGAAGAAGCAGAAATTATCTAGCAATCACGCAAGCTGGAATGTATTCAGATAAATTGTTGTCATACAAACCATCAGTTGGGTGTTAATGTGAACTGTTGGTTCTACTGTTCATTAGTGGATGTGCGGTACATTTCGTAAGCTTTAGACTAAATTTCCAAAATTTGCTGTGAGAATACCTTCAAACAATAATTCTAGTTAATCGATCTTTGAAATGTAAAAGCTATTTATTTCATAACACTGATTACTTTCAGTATAAAGATCTTCCTGCTTGACTTCAACAGCGAAGACAGTTGCAAGAAGTGTCACAAATGTTAATAGCAGCGTTTCCACATGAAGTGCTAAGACGTTAAAATGTACTACACTGGATAGTAATGGTAAGTACAAAGGGAATAGATACCAACAATTTATGAACTGACAACTCCTTACAACATTTTATACAATTATTGTTTAGTATGCATCCAAGTCTAAAGTCTCCATGCTAGTGATTAACTCACTATCAAACCTTTTAATCGTATTATTAAGTTTTTAATTAAAATTTTGTCACCGAATAACTAGATATATGTTCTATTATACATGAAATTACAGTTGCTAGAAATTTTTGAGTAGCGTGGTGACTAAATTTAAAATTGGAGTACTGAATTAGTTGAATGTTATCTCCAAGTGCAAGTTGTACTATATACATTAAAATGTAACAGGAACAAAATAATTTGTTCCTACATACATCTTTGGGTTCTATGAAATTTGTTTGTGTGTTAAAGATTAACATTGCCTTCACCTGCCTGAGAGTGTTCGGAAGTGTTGTTGATTGTGATTGTGTGTGTGTAGAGTGTAGAGTGTTGTTTGTGTTGTGGATGAGAAATGAGAGGAGGGAGAGGGGAAACCGGAGCCGGCCCATTCAGGCCTACTCTTCCGAAAGATACCTAAAGGGGGAAGAGGCATTGGCCCATCCGACGGACGAGCCACAATCAGCAGTGTCGTATGCCCTCACTCTACACGCACTGAGGAGAGGTTTAACACAGGACTTTGGTGCACAATCTGGGGATTAGGTATTGTGCACCGCCACCTCTGCTACCCTGCCGGACAAGTCCATCAACAGGACTGGAACCAGCTAACCCCGTGTCAGCGCCAGACACCATCACGGTGCCGCAACCAACTGAGATAACGGCGAGGGCTTCGAATAGAAAATGTAGTGCTGAAAGGCGATAAAAATGTTTAAATCTTTTAGCGATTCCCAGATGTACGCGACGTAATGAAAGTTATTGATGCAGGTTCACAAGTAGATGCAATTTTTTTAGATTTTCAGAAAGCCTTTGACTCTGTGCCACACAACCGCCTTTTAGCGAAGCTACGAGCGTACGGTATATCGGATCAGCTTTGTGAATGGATAAAGGATTTTCTAACTGGTCGGTCGCAGTATGTCGTCGTTGAAGGAGAAAGTTCTTCTAGTCTAGATGTTACATCGGGGGTACCTCAAGGAAGTGTAATAGGACCATTTCTTTTCTTAATTTTTATAAACGATCTCGGAGACAAAGTGAAAAGCCTTTTTAGATTGTTTGCTGATGATGCGGTTATTTATAGGGAAGTAAGGAATTTGGCCGATTGCTTAGAAATTCAGCGTGATCTGGATATTATTTTGGCATGGTGTGCTGAGTGGCAACTTACGATAAATTGTAGAAAGTGCAAGACAATGAGCATAACTAACAAAAAGAATCCAATTGTTCAGAAATACGAGTTAAACAATTCAGTTATTGATATGGTCGATTCTATGAAATATTTGGGAGTAACAGTACAAAGGAACATGAAATGGGACTTACACATTAATTCGTTGGTAGGTAGAGCTAATTCTAGGCTGCGATTCATAGGTCGAATATTGAAAAATTGTAATGAACAAACAAAGGAGATAGCGTACAAATCTCTTGTGCGTCCACATTTGGACTATTGTTGTGCCATTTGGGATCCGTTTCGTAAGGGGTTGATCGATAGTATAGAGAAAGTACAGAGAAGAGCCGCTCGATTCGTGACCGCTTGCTACAGTCCTTATGAAAGCGTCACAGAATTGATTAGTTGACTAGGCTGGGAGTCTCTGGTAGATAGACGACGCACGTTTCGTTTAAACTTATTGGTAAACATACGTACTCCCTCTTTCACTTTTGAGTGTAGTGAAATACTTCTTCCACCAACCTATTTGAGCCGGAATGACAGGAAAGATAAGATTAGAGAAATAAGGTGCCGCAATGATTCTTTTTTCCCTCGTACCATTAGGGATTGGAATGCAAAACAAAGAGATTAGCTTTGGTGCTGAGCACCCTCTGCCACCCACAATTTTGTGAATTGCAGAGTATATATGTATATGTAGACATTCTTCGATAGCAACCGGACCGAGCGTGGTGGTGTAACGGCTAGCGTTCTGGCCTCGCATTCGGGATGACGGCGGTTCGAATCCCCGTCCGGGCATCCAGATTTGGATTTTCCATGGTTTCCCCAAATCACTCCAGGTGAATGCCGGGATGCTTCCTTCAAAAGGCCATGGTCGAATTCCTTCCCATTCCTTGCCCCCCATCCTTTCCGTCTCTAAAGACCTAGTTGTTATAGGAGACGTTAAGCAGTTAAAAAAAAAAAAAAAGAAGAAGATAGCAACCGGCCGTTGAAGTGATAAATCTATGTTCAGAGTAGTGATCTATTCGTCCTGTGAATCAGGAAGATGGGAAGAAAGTAAAGCTACTTTTATGAAAGTCGCCAGGTCTGATGTCCCCATGCAGCAATTAAATCACAATCAGCAGTTAGGTAGCCATCATTCTATATGTTCCACTGGTATATTTGGCGTTTAAGTATTTATTTTATCACCACTTACATTTGGCCCAGCATCTAGAGGTTAAACCGGACCGCTAAGGTTTCTTCAATAAAGATAATATTACAGGGAAAGCAATGTTTATAATACTAGTTATGTGAATAATCACCATAATTGGGGTAGCAACTGAATCAGGAAACAAGTTACAGTTTGAACATCTACACCTAATACAGGGTGCTTCGTGAGGAATGGTTAAATACTGAAGGAGGTGTTTGCTATAAATAATATTGAGTAAAAAAGTTTATACAAACATGTGCACGATTTCAATTCGTTTTGGAGTTATGCATAAAATAAACCTCAGAAAATTATCAAGAGAGATAATTTATTGAAGTACTTTATTAATGCAAAAACACGCGCATATTTCACAACGGCTTAAATTAAATTTTTTAAATTGCAAACAGTGTTACCCTCATAAAAGTTCACCAATACGTACTCAGAAGAGCTACACAAACTGTTGCGAAGACAGCTGCAAAAGTGCATTGTAGTGTATGCTGGGATTTTAGAACATTTAACTTAAACTGTTGTAAATATGCGTGTGTTTTCTGCATCAATAAATTATTCCAATAGTTTATTTCTGTGCTATTGTTTATTTTCTGAGGTTTATTTTATGCATGACATCCCAGCACCTGTATCTCCAAAACGAATAGAAATCGGAAACGTGTTTATATCAACTTTTTTACCCAATGTGGTCCATACTACCACCTCCTTTAATATTTAGCATTCCTTCCGGATCACCCTGTATATCAACACTAAAAGAATATAAGTAAGTATCTAAAAAATACTACTAATCCTGCTTATTAAAATAAATATGTTAAGTGAGTTTTTTCAACTATTCAACTTGCGTTACGAAACCTCGTTATTTGTCTTCAAATATGCAGATGGCCTGTCGAACGGTATGTATGTTTTTAAAAAGTCTGAACTGCAGCCCGGCCATAATTCTCATTCCCGGTATCGACTTGCGGCGGAGACCCCAGCGCTTCAGGAAGTTAGCCTCCTGGAATACATGAGAGCCTCGAGCAGCAGGGCCCGCTCTAGGGGGGGGGGGCAAACCGGGCATTTGCCCGGGGCGCTAAAATTTAGGGGCGCTATTTCAGCTGTAAGTGTGAGAAAATATTAATGATAATAATGTGTTAAATACCCAATTAATAAAAAAAATGTACATACTGATTTTTTCGTTCGTTAAAAACTTACAGTTGTTAGCTATTTGGGTGCGCTCCTAGAGACTTCGAAGAGACGGGGCGCGGACCTCAAAGGGGCGCGTCGTTGCCTCGCCGCCTCTGTGTAAATTCCGCCATAGGGCAACTTCAAAATGCGCCGCGTCCGCGCCACGTCTCTTCTGAGTGAATTGGGCCTTAGCACGCGAGTAGAACGCATTTTTGTCTCAACTTGTTGATTATAAAAGTGGTTTCATTACACAACAGCATTAGCTTACTATTACGTTATTAGTGATAAGTGGAAGTTCATAAAATTTACTTCAGGATTTCATAATTTCTAAAGGTAAGTACATCTATGATTAAACTGTTATTTAGTTGGATATACGATACAAGCACACAACGACATAAGCGCACAACGACAAAAGCGAACAACAAAAGCGCGGTATTGGGGGCTGTTACACCTGACCTCGGCTACCTGCACTGATTCCGACGTTATACTGCCCACAAGTTACTATACGCGATGAAAAGGAGTGTTTTTTCGCAATTTCAGCTAGGCTCTAATACATGGAAACGATAATGCTTGGCGGGAGATGCTGAGTATTTATTTTATTTAATTGATGAGCCAAATCAATATGGATCTTAGTTATTTGAAATCGAAGTGGAATAATTTGCATAATAATTTCTTCTCGTAATCCGAGCCTCACAGATTTGTTGTATAAATTTGATACAGGCATTGAAAGTGTTATGGTTGGGGTTAAATTACATACGCTAGCTTTGGTCGCTTGTGAAAATACTGTAGTTTAGTGGGTGTGGGACAGTACTTACAATCATTAAAAAATAAATAATATTATCAGCTGCTTGATTACCGATTAGTTACTTCACATACCATTAGTATATTCAATTTCGAATGTTAACTGCTAATATATAATAACCCATGATGCTTATTATATACACGAATACGGTTTCCAGATACTCTAATTGCTGCATTTGTAAACCGTTTCAACAAAAAGAAATTCATTAACTATTTTAGTGAATGTGAATAACTTTGTCAGTTGGTTTAATAAGTGCATTGCGCGACAATCACTCCACATCATCATTTTTTTTAAATATATTTTTTGTTTGTGTGTGTATGTTTTTTTTTTTTTTTTGTTTTTTTTTGTGTACTTGGAACGTATTCCGTTTAAGCATATAGAAATTGATATTCTGTATACACGGTTTCTGTATTTGCAGGCAAATTTACGGATCGTAACCCACGCGAATAAGCTTTGACTGTGCAGTAACTCTAGACTTTCTTTATGTTCACAGGGTGTGGAAAATATTTTGTGTTGTGCATAAATATTGTTTTATATCGACTGAGAATTATTTATCATTGTTATGGTTTTAGCTTATTAGAACAAGGATAAATATTTACTTTTTATATTATTTTATGGTTGTGGAATGGTTTGAGTTCAGTGCGTGCCTCTTAAAAAATGTCTGACGGTCAAAGAAAACTATCTGGTTACCAGTACAAAAAAAGAAGGTTGGGAAAGGAAGCGTAAAGGCAAAATCAATCTGGCGCTTTAATAAAATATACTGTATTCAGGTTTACCAAAACAAATCTTAGAATGCAATATCAGGTCCGGATACAAAAGAAGTACAGAATCGTCAGAGAATAATAGCAAACAAATGAACGAAGTTTCTAAACCAATTGGAACTGACACCAACGTGAGACTCACAGAAGGCGTCTAAAACTTTGTGGCCAAGAATTTTACGAGACGCCGTAAGAAGCTTTTTAGTAAGGCAAGGTCCACCTAAACTATTGCATTATTACAAATTTCCTTCCAATGACACAGGTCGACATTTTAGCACGAATTTTAAGCAACGAAGAGCAATATTGCGAGATTAGCTACTATCTTTCACAAAACTGCGTTTACTGCTTCTGTTGCAAAATTTTCGGCTGTTTAGTTAGTTCTCTCTCAAAGGAGGGTTTTAAAAATTGGAAGCACCTCGACGAAACTTTAAAAGAGCATGAAATTTCGAAAAATAATATTCAGGCACAAAAATCATGGCTAGAAATGAACGAAAGATTAAATTGTTGTAAAACTGTAGATGCTGCCACTCAAAGAGTTATTAATGCCGAAATAAATCATTGGAATGAGGTGCTTCTAAGAATCGCTTCAATTATCAAAAGCTAGGTAAAAGTTGTCTGGTTTTTCAAGGTACAAGCGACAAGTTGTTTGAACATAATAACGGTAATTTCTTAAAAATAGTTGAGTTACTGTCTGAATACGATCCCATTATTGAAGAATTTTTTGTTCCTTGCTTAACGTCTCTTAACAGCGAGGTCTTTAGAGACGGAAAGGATGGGGGGGGGGTCAAGCAATGGGAAGGAATTCGGCCATTGCCATTTTGAAGGAAGCATCCCGGCATTTGCCTGGAGTGATTTGGGAAACCATGGAAAACCCAAATCTGGACGGGGACGAGGATTCGAACCACCGTCCTCCCGAATGCGAGGCCAGAACGCTAACCGTTACACCACCACGCTCGGTCCATTATGGAAGAGCACGTGCTCCAAAAAGTAGAGACTAAAGCTCAATATCTTGGGAAAAATAACAAACCGGGATAGTAGATCTGCTGCATCAAAGTGTAAAGTCTCATGTTATTAATGAAATAAAAAAAATTCAAATATTTTTCATAATTTTAAACTGTACTCCTGACTTTAGTAAGATACAGCAAATTATTCTTGTAATCAGATATGTTTCAACCAATAAATTTAATCCTGATGTTGAAATTAAAATTAATGAAAGCTTTTAAGACTTCTTACCAGTCGAAAGATCCACAGGAAAACAAATGTCTGATATTATAGTTGAAGAATTTGGGTGTAAATTTGAAGGATATCAGGGGGCAGGGACTGACAACGGGTCCAATATGAGGGGCAATAAAGCAGGAGAATTAAACAATATAATTAGCGAGCATTCATTGTTCCGTGTAGTAGCCATTCTCTCAATCTTGTTATTAATGGCAAAAGCATCCTTGGAAGCCGCTAATTTCTTCAACATGGTCCAAAAAATATATTTATTCTTTTCGGCATCTACTTTTCGATGGGCAATACTTTTAAAGCATGTTCAGGGTTCAACTTTTAAAACATGGAGTGACACTAGTTGGGAGAGTAGGATAGAGGCATTAAACCCTTTAAAATTTCATTTGGGAGATGTATACGACACCTTGCTAAGCATTTACGAAAACCAAGAAATTGGTAGTTTAATGATTTAGCCATTTTGTCAATTGAATATGAAATTGCTGATGAAGTAAATTTAAAGATGTGAAAAAAAGTTTTTTTGGTGATTTTAGCGTATTTGATGTAATTTCGTTTTATTTTCAACATAATGGCATTTAGATTGTTTGTGTGATAATATCCATCCGTAATAGCATTTAAAAATGTAAAAAATATGGTCAATTTGGGGCTATGTACAGGTATTTCATAATTAATTTCTCTATTTTGTGCCACTAGATCAAAATTCAGTAAGTTTATTTATGAATAAATTATTTTATTAAAATTAAAATATTTTATTCGATTAAAAATTAGTTATTTTTATAAAAATATATCTACATAATCTTAAGGGGCGGCAATTTGTCTATTTGTCCGGGGCGGCAAAACCGCTAGAGCGGGCCCTGCGAGCAGTCATTCAAAATTAACGTAGGCCGCAGGTAGACAATTATGCATCAACATCTGTTATAGTGCTGGCAAAATACCTGAAGGTGGACATTCCTTTCGCCACCGCAGATATCAATGGCTAACACTGTTTCTAGCACCAAACACAGTATAATCGCTTTAGGGAATTAAGAAATGCTTACTTGCAAAAAAGTTGTAGTTTCTCAATACTGTGCTAATAATATGAGAGCAAGCACACAACCAACTACACAGTGCTAAAAATAGAACACCCAGACTGAAAGATTTATTCACAGGCGGGTAACACGTAATTAGCAATTAATCTAAGTGATAAAGTGTTTCACAAAGTTAACTCTATCGTAAGTCTTCTGCTTCATGCCGATTATCCTACATAATTAACAGCAGTAATTTTTTTGGTTTCATCTTAGGTCGATTCTTTAGCTGGCATTGCACAATCAGAGAATCAATGAACCTAACGTTTTACAAAATATCAACTGTTTCCCTCGACAATGTTGGCGTGGACTTTTTTTGCTAGAACTGGATAAAATTCACATCTCTTAATTACTTATAAACAGATAATACGCAAACTAACTGCGAGGAAAATAAAGTTCGAGCTATCGATATACAATTACAGAGACCTACAAACGTTATCCGTCTGTCTATTAATGCTTGGTTATTTTTCAAAATTTTATAACAATTTTTTATTTATTTATCCCGAGGCAAGAATATTATGTCCTTTCTACAGATACATAATATTTTCACGTCATATTTCATCAAGATAGGTTTAATCCTTTTAGTCGTGAAAAAGTAACAAACAGGCAAGGAGACAGTTACTTCAGAATTTACAATCTTAGCGCAGATAGATAGATACTGTTGTATATTCTTGATCATTTTAGTTGGAAGTAATCATTTGAAAGGGGTGTAAGGGTTTGGGAGAGACTACATTAGCCTTTTCCAACCAAATGTCAACCTCTCCTTCACGTGGTGCACCCTGTTTGCACGGACGACGCTCTGGCCACTGAAAGATTCCCGAGATAAAGAGTCACCTAACGACCTCCGAAAGGAGAGCGGAAGAGCGGTGTGTGATCCAAGGGCACCATCTTGCCCTTGGGGTTGGAAACGGCCCCTAAAGGCGGATGAATCAGAAATGATTAACGGCTTGGAGATGCAGAAGGCAACGGGAAACCACTGCATTAAAGACCCAAATGGTATCCTGAAGACATGTAATCCTCTCAAATTACATATATCATGATGGCTTCTTCCTGGGCCAAATATTCCGGTGGCAAACTCCCAATCTGATCTCCGGGTGGGGACTGCTCAGGGAGGAGTCATCAGAATGGATAGAAACATTCTACGAGTCGTAGCGAGGAATGTTAGAACTCTGAATAGGGCAGGTATGTTAGAAAACTTAAAAAGGGATATGGAACAACTTAAGTTAGATGTTGCTGGGATTAGTGAGATTAAATAGAAGGAACGCACAGGATTTCGGGTCTGGGGAATACGGGATAATTAGCACACAACCTGTCAACGGAGTCACTGTTGTAGTTTTTGTAATGAATAAGAGAGCAGGGAAATGTGGCAGTTATTATGAACAGTTTAGTGGCAGGATTATTTTGATGAGGTTAGAAACTTAGCCCTCACCAGCCTCATTAGTACAAGTGTACATGCCAACGTCACAGAAGAATGACGAAGAAATATAGAAAATATACGCCGAAATTGAAGAACTAATCCGCTATGTGAAGAGAGAGGAAAATCTAATAATCATGGGTGATTGGAATGCAATAGTGGGAGAAGGAAAAGAGGGGAATACTGTAGGATTTTTTGGTCTATGGGGAAGAAATGAGCGAGGAAGCAGGTTGCTAGAATTTTGTGAAACATATAAGCTAGTTGTAGCAAACACATTGTTTAAAGAACCATGCAAGAAGGATATACACCTGGAAACGTCCTGGGGATATAGGCAGATATCAGCTAGATTATATCATGGTCAAACAGAGATTCAGGAATCAAGTTCTAGACTGTAAAGCGTACCCAGGAGCAGACATAGACTCTGACCATAATTTGATAGTAATGAGTGCAGGCTAAATTTCAACCGAATAAGGAAGCAAATTAAGCAGAACAGACTGGAAGTGAATAAACTGAAACAATCTTGCACGAGAGAAAAATTTGCGGAAATGGTAGACTTAGGTCTGAGAAGTAATTCGGAAAGTAGCTCTACCGAGGACGAATGGAATGCATTAAGGACCGTAATAATAAAAACTGGTAAAGAAACATTAGGCTTTAGGGAACAAGCTGCCAGAAAACCTTGGATCACAGAAGAAAATTTGGAACTGATGGATCAAAGGAGAAGGTACAAAAATGTTCAGTATGAAGCACGAAGAGAGCAATACAGGCAATTTATAAATAAAATGAACAGGAAATGCAAAAAAGCAAACGAAAAATGGCCACAAGAAAAGTGTGAAAAAGTAGAAAAAGAAATGGTCGTAGGTAAAGTAGATGTTGCATACAGGAAGATCAAACAGAACTTTGGAGAAATGAATAAAAGAGGTGTAAACATTAAAGCTGCCGATGGAAAACCTCTTTTAAGCTCAGACGTTAGAACTAACCGATGAAAGGAATACATTTAAAAACTTTTGATAGGGACGACTTGAACACCAGCGTAATGGAAATAGGGACGACTTGAACACCAGCGTAATGGAAAAGGAAAGCGATGTTGGCTTTAATGATTTAGGAGATCCTGTTTTGAGGACAGAATTTGATAGAGATCAGAATTACTTGAACGCAAATAAGGAAGTTGGAATTGATGAGATCCCTGCATAACTTCTTGAATCCCTAGGAGAAGAATGAATCGAAAGATTATTCAAGCTGATATCAAAAAGTTATGAACCAGGAGAAATTCCAACTCATTTTAATAAAACATCATCTTCACACTCCAGAAGAAAGCACAAGCCGACAAATGTGAGAATTATCGCACGATTAGCATAACATCAAATGCTTCAAAATTACTGACCAGAATAATATACAGAAGAATGGAAAGGTTAGTAGAAGAGATAGTAGGTGAATATCAGTTAGGGTTTAGGAAAAATCGTGGTACGAGGGAAGCAATTCTGGCTTTAAGGTTAATACTTAAAGGGCGGATCAAGAAAAACAAAGATACTTTTATGGCGTTTGTTGATCTTAGAAAAAGTTTGTTATAAAGTTAGGTGGGTCAAGATGTTCAAAATTCTAAAGAAATCATGTCTAAAATATCGAGATAGAAGAATACTTTATAAACTATATAAAAATCAAGTAGCCATAATAAAAGGAGAAAACCATCAGAGACATTCATCAGTTAAAAAGGATGTGAGACAGGGTTGTAGTCTATCCCCGTTAATATTCAAATTGTATGTAAAAGAAGCAATAAAGGAAATAAAAGAAAAATTTGCTTGTGGCTTAAGTGTTCAGGCAGAAGACGTCAGTATGTTACTATTTGCTGATGACATTGTCTTGTTAACAGAAAGAGCTGAGGATATTGAGTAGTTGCTGAGTATCATGAACAAAATGCTGAAGTATGATTTTGGAGTAAATATAAATCAAAGCAAGCAACACTATAGTTCTGAAATGATACCAATCACAGTAGATTAAATATGAAAATAAGATCGGATGCAGTAGGAGAAGTAAGTGAATTCTGCTACTTGAGAAGCATAATTACAACCGATGGCCAAAGCAAGAATGATGTTAAAAGTAGAATAGCACTAGCAAAAAGAGCCTTCATGAAAAAGAGAAATCTTTTAGTTTCAAATATTGATCTAGGAATTAGGAAGAACTTTTTAAAACTCTACGTGTGGAGCACAGCACTTTAAAAGCACATCAGGAATACCAAAAAGAAAGAAAATTGAAGCATTTGAAATATGGTGCTACAGAAGAATGTTGAAAATTATATAGACAGACAAAGTACGAAATGAACAAGTTTTGGAAATAATGGGTGGGGAAAGAAGTTTGTAGAAGAAGCTTTTTTTTTAGACATGCTGGATTGATTAATTTGTTAGTGGAGGGAACAGTCGAAGGTAAGAACTATAGAGGAAGACAGAGATTAGATTATATGAAGCAGATAATTGAGGGCGTGGGTTGTAAGGGGTATGTAGAAATGAAGAGGTTAGCACAAGATAGGAAGGGAAGGGATGGAGGATTGCATCAAACCAGTCGAAAGACCGATGAGAGCAAAAAACTAAAAAAATCGTTTGAATACTCTCCAAAAATCAAGAAATCAATTACTGAAAAGATTTTCCATTCTACGCAACCAAAAGCACTTATATTTCTCATTTCGCGTCACCACCATTTATGTCTTCCAGCTCGTTGGGTAGCAGACACACCAAAACAAATTTGTAATTTTTTTTTTTTATGTGTATGAACGGACCAAGGAAAAACCAAACATTTCAACTAAACTGTACACACTGATAATTTATGTTTTCATATGTCACAGAGTTGAGAAATTAAAAAAAAAAAAGAATCATCTACTTATTTAATAGTTTCGTAATAGAATCTCATCATCATCATCAGCCAGTTCAGTCATTATCTTCTCCAAGATATCTGTAACTGAGCTACTGTCGGTTTCTCTTTTCCTGTCTTTTATAGTTAAACGCAGCAGCGACCTTTCCATAACTCGCAGTACTCTTCTACGTTTTGCTTTCACAAATTCATTTAGTACCAGGTCTCATAGCTGTATGTCAGCACAGGAAGACTACTCTGATCGTAAACTATTTGCTTTAGGTTTGTTGGCATATCAGATTTCAGGATAGTGTATTGCCTCCCAAGCTTACGATCCTAGATTGATGTGACGGAAATTTCATGTGTTACATCTCCTCTCATGTCTAATAGCTGGCCGAGTTAAATGTAAAGTACTCGCTGACATTTTCTACTCCACTGTAGCCTGTTTGTTAGACGTAACTTTCGTTTTTGATAATTTCATGTTTAGGCCAACTGCTCTGGATCGGAGACTAAATCCGTATCTAAGGTTTGAAATTTATCAATGTCATTATTTGAAAGATTCTCGCAGTGAAATATTGACCATAGTTGAATATAAGTAAGTCCAATGTAATATACGTCGTCCGAGATGGGAGGAGGCCTATATTGGCCTCCTACCTATCATTCGGGAGGACCGGGGTTAAACTCGGTTCGGCCATCCTGTCTGAGGTTTTCCGTGGTTTCCCTCAGACAATTAGGCGAATGCTGGGATGGTTCCCTAGAAGGCCACGGCCGACCTTCCATCCCCTTCCCTCCCCGTAGAGTAGATTGGCTGAAAAAGATCCCCTATGACTCTTCAGCAGCCCGCCTCCCAGCCTTCTGCTGGGAGGAATGAAATTAAAAAAAAAAAAAAAAAAAAATATACGTCGTATTGTAACTCTGATATGTTTTTCGAGGAGTCCCTGTAGTGGCTGATAGCGACCTCTGGGGTAGGGCTGTTTATTTTTAAAAATATCTGGTTTTCGATAAATCGATATATTAAAAAGTATTAATATCGGCTGTCGATAAATCGGAAAAAAATATCGATACTTTCATGATATTCAATTTCATGAAATCAAATCTTGTAAAAATAAGGCTGTGATTTTGTTATTAGTCAGGATTAGGGATGCTCATCCAGAAAATACATCGATGTTTTTTTCGATGTGATGCATCGAAACGTTGCATCGATGTTTCACGATGCATCGAATAAAAACATCGATGTTTTCGATGCATCGAATAAAAACATTGATATATATGCAGTATATATATATATATATATATATATATATATATATATATATATATATATATAGGTTAATAAAGATTAGGAAAGCTTAAAAATGAGACAAATATTAGGAAACTAGTAAAATGAAGTATTTATTTGAATCATATTTTTAATTAGTCTTTTACAAAGGCAATTTGAAATTACTGGGATTTATAAATTCGAATAGAAAGATAGAATAAAAGTAAAGCGAGAAACGCTGAAAGAGAGGCAGTGTCGGGATTCTAATCTAACTGGAATTTATAAATCCCAATATTTTCTCTCTAAAAATTTTATTAACCCGCTTTCCTTGAATTCTGTTTCGTTGTTGATTTAAAACTTGTGCAGCTTTTGAAAAAAATTCTTTCTGATTGCACTGAGCTGGTTACCAAAGTTAAATATTTATAAGCAATATTGCACAATTTTTGAAACTGTTGTCTATAATCGTACCATACTTCTAACGGATTTTCACTAAGCCGGCCAAGCGGAGTTCTCAAATAGACAGACAGCTCGTCGGAAACACTTTCTTCGGTCTTGTTTGATTTCCAGTTTCATTGAACTAGTTTGTGATGATCGGTTCAAAGACTGAAATCTTCCGATGTTTTGTCTGAACTATCTGAATCAGATTCTGTTTGTATTTCTTCCAGCTCCCTCTTCATCATATCTTTGATCTTTTGAATAGCATTTTCACAAGCCATCGGGTCTTCAAAATGTAATTTTTTGAACCGTGGGTCCAATAAGGTCGCGATAGCTAAAGCCAAAACATGTTCGATAGCACCCATCCGTTTGTTGATTTCTTTTAGGACGAGCTTATGTACTTCCATCACTAAAGGTTCATCAGTCTCAACTGATTTGAGTTTTGAAAGCAGTGCACTAATGGGATCACTTTACTGCTGGTACAATATTTATCACCAGATATTTCTTTAGTTGCTGCTTCAAGTGGGGCGTAGTATGTTAAGAAAAAATGACGCGATATTTAATTCCAAATCAGTCAGCATTGGAGGTGCTGTTTTATGGCAAATCAATATATCACTTACAACATTTTTAAGCTCCAAAAATCTTTTTATCATATAATATGTGCTATTCCAGCGTGTTGGCAGTCCTTGTATTAACTTTATTTCAGCACTTACTGACTTTCTCAAATCGTCTCTTGACAAACAACTGTGTTTAAAGAAAGTAACAATGGTCTATATTTTTGACAATATATTTTCTAAAGGTATTTTGAGAATATTTTGAGCAACTAAATTAAGTGTGTGAGCCAAACAAGGAATGTGCTTCTTTCCAAATCCTAATTCTACAGCTTTTACCATATTCAGGGCGTTATCAGTAACGACCGCAGAGACTTTGTTCGTATCTAATCCCCAATCGTTGCAGGTCTTAAGTAGCATGTCTGCTATATATTCTGATGAATGACTTTCATTGAGTTGATAAACTCCTAATGTCATTGATTCGAACACCATGTCTAGACCAAAATGCGCTGTGACACCCAAAAAGCTGCGCATCTGCATGTCTGACCATATATCACTTGTTAATGTGAGGTGTTCAACATTTGAGAGTTTTGATTTTATTAATGTTGCCAAAGCGTCATACTTGTCATCAAGCCACCGTGTCACAGTTGCTCCGCTGGGTATTTTATAATGAGGAGCAGTAACTTTAAGCAAATTTTTGAAGCCTACTAGGTACTTTTAGCCTTGCCCTAAGGTGTAACTCCGCCCTACACTGTCGGGAAATTTCATGTCAACTGTGATTTTTTATTGTTTTATCAAAATTAAATTAAAAGAAAAATGAGATGTATTTTGTAGGTAACAAAATAAAATCTTATATATATATAGATATATATATAAATAGACGTGTGTTTTACTATATTTCACTTTTCACCCACCACTACCTAGCGCAGATCATTGGCCTTTCTGTGTGAAAGCAGCATGGAGTTTTCTGTCGTGCACAATGTTGGCCGAATGCCGATAGCTGTGGGGATGTTGGAGATATGATGGTTAAAAGTGGTCGATACAGAGCATTTTCGTATTTCGACCAAAGACATGTGTCTCCGTATATGTCACTCTGCTGCCACAACTACATAGCATAGACCAATGGTGTTTGTGTGTGGTAGGGGTATCGTGTCTCCTATCGAGTACTATGGTGGTTAGATGTCGGTAGCTATGGGGGTGTGGGAGATATGGTGGTTGCAAGTGGCCGACCTGCGGCACTTTCATATTTCTACCAAAAACGTATGTGTCATAGTGTATCACTTTTCAGCCAAAACTATCTAGCGCAAATCACTGGTGTTTGTGTGTGGTAGTAGCACAGAGTCATCCGTCGATCACAACGTTGGCCAAATTTCGGTAACTGTGGTAGTGTGGGAGATATGGTAGTTGAAAGAGGCCGATCAAGGATATTTTCGTATTTAGACCAAAGACATGTGTCTCCGTATATGTCACTCTGCTGCCACAACTACATAGCATAGACCATTGGTGTTTGTGTGTGGTAATGGTATCGTGTACTATGGTGGTTAGATGTCGGTAGCTATGGGGGTGTGGGAGACATGGTGGTTGAAATTGGTCGACCTGTGGCACTTTCATAGTTCTACCAAAAACGTATGTGTCTTGGTGTATCACTTTTAGTCAAAACTATCTATCGCAGATCACTCGTCTTTGTGTGTGGTAGTAGCACAGAGTCACCCGTCGATCACAAAGTTGGCCGAATTTCGGTAACTGTGGGAGTGTGGGAGATATGGTGGTTGAAAGTGGCCGATCAAGGATATTTTCGCATTGCGACCAAAGACATGTGTGTCAGTATATTTTACTTTGCTGCCTGAACTACATAGCGCAGATGACTGGCATTTGTGTGTGGTAATAGCATCGAGTCTCCCATAGCGCACTATGGTGGTAAGATGTCGGTAGCTGTCAATCCAAACGAATGAAGTCGTGGGTAACAGCCAGTATAGCAATACAAATTCCTGTTTTTGTTATGATTTAAAACCAATCATATAACATAGTTTTTTTGTAGTTTTATGCAAGTTGAAAAAAAATAATGATATTTTCTAGGTGACAAAATATCGTATAGCGATACAAGTTCCTGTTTTTTTGTTTTGTTTTAAAACCAATCACATCGCGTAGTTTTTTCTTGTTTCATGGAAGTTAAAAGAAAAAATTTAATGTGATTTTGTAGGTGATAAAAATAACGTGTAGCGATACAATTTTCCAGTTTTTTTTTTGCCTTAAAATTAATCGTGTTGCATATGTATTAGTTTTTTTTATTCAAGTAACGAAATGTAATTTGATATTTTAGGTGACAAAAATAACGTATAGTAATACAATTTTCTGTTTTTGTTTTGCTTTAAAGCCGATTCCATGGCGTCAAAGAAACGCATGTGTTCTTTCGATGTATCGAATGAAAAACATCGATGCATCGTTAAACATCGAAAGTAAACGATGCATCGGATTGATTCGATGCATCGAATAGTAAACATCGATGTTTTCGATACATCGATGTATATCGAGCATCCCTAGTCAGGATTTTACTTTCGAATGGTTTCTCTTGGTGATGATTGTTGATTTTTTTTAAAAATTGGCCATTGTGCGTGTCATAATTTCCATAAAAATTAGTAAAATTTATAAAACTCGAAAGAGGTTCGAGGTAAATCTTAAAATTGATATGCAATACAGTTGACGAATTTATTTTGGTAGAAGTTTAACTATTATAGCACGCCATTATGTCCAAATTACATACCTTTTTTCATAAAAATTTTTCGTGGAATTTCATTTAGTTTTGTATGTTGATAGCTTACTCTTAGTTGTGTTACTTTTCTTGCTTTCTAATTAGCCACTAGTTATTATTTACACTTCCCAGTATTCCTGCTAACACACTAATTTCCAGTTGGACTTCCCTGGACAGTGCGCACGCTCATTTCAAATAATGGGCTCGCGTTCGATACGTGCTGGGCGAGCAATGCCTTGCCCACACTGTTGTCATCATCTGAATACATTTGGTACCTATAAATTCCAAACTAATTATGGAAACGTTGTAAGATTTATTTAAGCTTGCTAATCTCTATGCATAACAGAAATTTGAGGGACACAGTGTCATTCAGAGCAAACGAAAAATGATAACTTATTTAAAAAAATATCGAACCCGATATCCAGATTTCAGTATCGAAATATCGATATATCGTCCTAAAAATATTACTCATAAATATCGATATTTTTAAAAAATAATATCGATATTTCGATATATTATCAACAGTCCTACTTTGGGGGTCGATTAATATTAAAGATGTTCAATTAAACTGTCTAGGGAAAAATACGAATGTTCCAAAAACAAAATCAGATCAATAAATAAAATCAAAGCTGATCCTCTCAATTCCTGTCTGTTTGCTAAGTTATGTGAAGTAAATGTTCAAACTTTCAACCAATTACTTTTGCTCACTGAGGTAAGGTGGTTGTCAAGGAGTGATAGTTTGTAGAGAATCATCTGGAGAGTTTCTTAGGAACGTGAATCCATCGAAATGTGACAAATTAATTAAGTGTTTTTTTGTTTGTTTTTTTTGTTTTGTTTTTTTGAGATTATAATATCTCCTTTTTATATTAATGTTATTGGGTGGATATTGTAACATATGGGAACTATAAATCATTTCGCTGAGTTTTTATGCAGGTCTCCTTATTTCTTAGCATTAGAAATGCAAATTATTTAATGTTTTTATTAAATAATTAACCTGGGGGTCGATATGAAAATATATCCTATGAAAGGGTCGACGGGATAAAAAGTTTGGCCACCCCTAATCGAAGCTATTGACAAAAATTTTCAGCTTATAAATGTACCTTTGAAATTATTTTTGTGCTACTTACAGTATTTATTGATTTTGGTACTGAATCATTAGGTTTATATCATTCGTATTTGTTAATAAACTATTGTTGAAAAATCAAGACATGTGGGGGAATGTGAGCCTACGGGTAATAGGAGGCTATCCTGAATAATTTGAATATAGCGTGCTAGAAACCCGTGAGTTTCGTTGAAAGCTCCCCATAGGGCATAATTCTTCCTTATTACAAGCGGTGGCAAACAGACGATACTGTGTTTTGGCTGTCCAACTGTAATTTTTGCTGCTGTTATCTCAAGCCCGTGAGTTTGCTATATTGCTTACAAATTACTTATATTCATATATTGCAATGGTTGCTTGATTAATGTAGTTTAACGGGCACAGTGTGAAGCGGGAGAGAAAAATTATTTTATATGTTTTATTTGTTATTATTATTTTTTTAACATGTAGGGTAATGAGAGCCACGAGCCATTGGAATCTGGATCCCAGCTCTATTTACCCCATAGTTTCCCCTAAACGAAAATTAGGCCGCCAACCACCAAAACATCCAGCATTTGGAGATTTTTGCTGTTTCACCCTTAAGGAAACATTGAAGAAAAGGAAAGCCGAAAGAATGAGAAGACAAACGGGAATAGCGGTGCGCCGAAGAAAAGATCCACATTTTCTGTTGCAAAAAATGACAGAAACGGTGAATGCATGGAGGGGAAGACCACCTAATTGGAGATCTAGTGCTAGAAGCCGTTTGTCACAATCTACATCGATTTTAATTAGCCACGAAAGTGATGCTTCCTGTATGAAAGTCGTTTGTTTGCTATGCTTCACAGAAGTAGAATCAAATGACATCCTCATGCCTTGAGAAGTGTGTGAATATGTAGCACATCTGGACTGTGCAGATTGTGATAATAAACCGTCCTTGATTTGTAAATTTTGTGATAGGAAACGGTAATGTATTTCTAATGTACAAAAAGGGAATGATTAATTTGTAGATCCACAAGACTGCAATGAATTGTGTTGATTTTAAATTTTGTCACGAAAACTAAATTCTGTCAGTATTATGGACTAGTTTGTCTTTGGATCCCATTACCCTATGGGGGGGGGGGGGGGTTCCCATTGCCCAGTTGGCCGGATAATGAGAGACAATCCAGTCAATTTGGTTTATCATATTTTTCTCTTCGGCGAAGTGTCTATTTTCGTTTTATGTTACATATGCCATGGATTAGACACAAGAGAATCTAAATTTGAAAAAAAAAGCTACAAAAAATCGTTTCTAAGTCACTCTTACCTTAGGCACTTTTTCCTTAGTAGGCTCCCATTCCTCCGTTCCCCTCAATATAATTATGTTGATCACTTTCGTTCTATTGATATTTATCAATGATAATGTCGATTTATTACTAAATTTGCTGATTATTTTCAGTAAAGTAATGGTGGTAATACACAAGTTGCTTCTCGTGGACGAAACAGGTAGACGCTATAGTCATGTATTTTAACACTTTATTTAGAAATGCATATAAAAATCCGTCTGATTTTATCTTTTTGCATTTCAACTTAAAATTAACAGTTTCAGCTTCTGCCCTTTCAATTGTTTCGTCACTTCAAAACGACATGTTACTTTGTGACAGTAAAACAACGAATTACTATCGGCATCACATTTCGTTATCAGAGTTTGAATATCCCGGTTCCAAATCTTTAAATTTTTTCCCCACTTATAGAAGTTTCGTCCATCAACATTTTGTTCTCATACAACTTAAATAATATTCAGAGGCACTAAAGTACCATTAGTTCTATTTGTTTCCTCAAACACAGACAATTTTTTTCTGTATGCCAGGGTATTTTCCTATCAATAAGGTATCGTCCATAAACTACGTGACTCGGTCTGCGGGAGGGGGGAAGGGGGGGGGAGTTTGGATAGAAAGCTACGCTGAGATATATAAGGAGGAGGGGGGGGGGGAGGGTTCTAAGCCAAGCCACATCGCATTTCGTTCATATTATTTGTTACAGTTAAAATAAGATACAGAACACGCATGTGACTATTTATTTCCGTCATTTAATTATCTCTGTATGTAATTGAGAAAGCCATAGCGTTGGGTTGCACGCGGCAGGCGCATTTGAACTAACCTACACGCGACGGTGTATTGCGATTAGAAAAACATTAGACTTGCCGTACCAAGACACAAATCCGCTTACAGATATCAACCGGGATTTCCAAGGCTGAGAGAGTTCGTATTGTTTTGAAATAAAGCTGTTTTGACTATGATAACTCACGTTTTACCCCACCGTTCATTGAAAAAAAGTCTAATTTTGTTCTGTCCAGTGAATTTTTTACTGCGTCTTTAATTAGAGTGCTCGCTAAAGTACTATTTCAAGTTTAAACTGTGGCTTGAATCGGAGCTGAACAATAAACTATACGAGGTTAATCCAGTGAGTTTTCACTGTCCAATGATTTATAGAAATCTTTGAAGCAGATCAAAGAATCATTCGCTAGTTGAATGTTGTTAGTTTTTTACACGGCAGGTAGCTATGGTTTGTTCTATTTTATCAATAAATGAATAATGATGAATGAGACAAGGGAAATGTTTTTATTAATACCTCAAAAAGAAAAGGATCTCTGGCTGTACCTAAGAAAGCGGTTTATGGCAACAATTCATCATTCGTTCAGAATATTTATGATTATAGATGAGTACATAACGTAAGTATCAGTTGTATTCATCATATACGGAATAATTTTCACTGGAAACTAGCCATGTGAGTTTCGCGAGAAAATGTCATCTGCATACAACACCGAGAAATCCTCCACTCTTACATAACATTTTAATACTGTATGTCTCAAACCTTCTCGCAGCGAAATGTTGAATGTATTTGAACAAAAGTAAGTCTAATGTTTAGCTCCATAATGAAGTTAAAGTAACCTTATTAAAAATTCCAGCTACTTTTCATTTCTATTGATTTTAGGACTGAATTACTACATCATTCGTATTTATTAATAAATTATTGATTAAAAATAAAGGAGTATGTAACTATGTTGATCACGTTCTTTCTATTTTCCAAACCCTATTTTGCTAACATCTATCCGTAATATTGTATTCATCATAAAATTCGTGACAAATTTTATTAAAATAATAGTGGTAATTTGCTGAGAGGAAACTTGCTACCAGAGCAAGCACTGAATCACAATTGAATTAATTAATGCATATTAAAAAGCCTCTCCCTTTAGCTTTTCGCATTTCAATACAGAAATTGAGGGTTTCAGCTCGTGCGATTTATTTATTTATTATTATTTTTTGATCCCTTGAAAACAACATTTTATTTGTGACAATAAGACAAGGGATCACTATCGACATCACATTTCGTTATCAAAATTTAAACATTCAGGGTTCCCAGAACATAAATTTTGCCCCCCCCTCCCCTCCTCGTATAGTTTCGTCCTTTAACAGTTTCTTCTCAAACAATTCAATTGAGATTCAGTGTCACTGAAGTATGATTAGATCTATTCGTTTCGTCATACACAATTTTTTTTCTGTAAACCCACCATATTTTCCTAGCAGTGACCTATCTCTATGAAAAAATTAATTTATTTAATTTAATTGCGATTGAGCACATACTCTAATGGCAATTTCCACACAGGTCCATTTTCCACCCTTTCATGTACCCACCTACTTTCACCCTCAACCAATTTCAACTTAAAATTCATTTAGCATTTTATGTTAAATTATTGACAATTTATCTTCATAACTAATCCAATCCTGACCCTCACCTACGAAAGAAAATCTTCCCATACTCTTATGCCTGAAATCGAGTACCAGCCTGTGGTCATGGTCATCTTTTCCCTTCCAAGCACTACTCGTAACGCCGGGCGCACATTGACGCGCAGTCGACGCAGCGCAGCGCAGCACAGTTTCTGTGTCTCTATGTTTTGGGGCGGAACAGCGCGTATTGAGACGCAGAGCAGGGCAGCGCAGTACTGCGCCGCACGTGGCCTGCGCGACGTTGTGATCACGACACAGAAACTGTGCCACGCAGCTCACTCGTGCCGGTTGTTGCCGTAACACTTCTTGCGTTATTTATAATCTTGCTTTACTTATAATCATTTTCAACTACGGAATAAGAAAAATTGATTAATCTGGTGCGTAACCAACCTGCGATTCACAATATCAGTCATAAAAAATTCATAAAAATTAAATTTAAACAAGAGATTTGGACAATGAGCCCAACAAGTGGCGAGTAAATTCAGCATTTATTTATCATACAACTGTCCACTTACAATTTTCACTTTTCTTTTCTTTTTTGAATTCATTTTTAATAAAACTTCGAAAAAGATTGATATATATTGGCTATTATCACATTATTTGTTTTCTTATTATTTGTCCTACATCATTAAATAGTGTCCCCGAGAAACACTTAATTTGTTGACACTGATTTTTTAGTTTCAAGTGTTTATGTTCTGTTATATAGTTTTCTTAAAAATATAATATGAAATAAAAGAGAGAAACATTCTTATAAATGTCATGTACCGTCAAACGCTAAATAATTAAATAAATAACCACGAAAATACAGCGAGATTTTCATCAGTTCTAATAGATATTTGAGCTTTGTCGAGAAAATAACAGGTTACATTATGCCGTGAATCTCCGCTCGAGTCATCCGGAAATTATCTTTTGAGAATTCTCTTGTCACTGCAAAAGCCAGATGAGAGTTTCTTCTTTTCATATACTCACTTTTGCATAGTTTTATCTAACTCAGCTTCTGTTAAAGTAATAACAATTTTCCAAGCTCGGCATCCCAATCTGATTCAGAAATAAAAAATCGATTTTTTGCATCGACATGTTTTTGGTTACGCTTTATTGTCGTTTTTTTCGCACAACACAATGCTTTGTAAACTGCCGCACGAAACTGCGCTCTAATATGCGCGAGTAACTGCCAGTCTGTGCTGCCCTGCCCTGCTTTGCGTTTCCACTACTGCGCCACGCAGCTCAATGTGCGCCCCGGGTAATTGTTACACTACTATCGTTCCACGCCTGATCTCAATATAAGCCTTGCACACTTCCATGACTCCGATAACGCCCTTAATAATCTGTAAGATATCTGGTAAATAATGGTTAACTATTTAACTTGTGAAATATCTTATCGTAAGGTATCAAACATTAAATTTTGACATTATGAATATATGGAACAGTTATCAAGCTTAAGTCACACTTTTTTTTTCCGCCACTTGCATTCGACTTAAGTAATGCCGTTTCTACAACTAAAGATAAGAGTTACTGCTTTGTTTTATTTCCAAATTACGTTAATTGTTTAAACTGAAGGGTTTTCGCCTCAATACACGCCGTGAATCTATTACTAAATTATCACAAAATTGTGCGTACCTGTAAAGCCGTATTAATCTGTCGAGTGACTGATTGTATGATCATTCGTTGCTCCTCAATCATTGACACTGGGCTTTTGTAAATAATGTTTTTGAGACGCAATCTACAGATGATCCTGGTGCTCATAGAACGGGACATAGGTAACCTATCTGTCTTGTTGGATAAGCTCGGGGAAATTGTTGCCGCACTCGTTCATCGTAATAGGCTCATTTTGCAGTCACATGCTCCGCCTACAGGCATGTCATCTAACAGACAACAGCAATTCATTTTGTAAAGAAAATCTAAAGACATTTATCCATTTTGCGTGGCTGCCAGCTCATAAGGACCAATCACTAACTATCCCAGTCCACAGGTTAAATCAGAATTGTGTCACCGATCGATCAAGTTTTCCGACGTGACGATTTTCGACCAGCCAGCCGTGCAAGTTGTGCAGATTTGATCAACCGTCTTTACAACACCTTTGCTAAGGTCAAAATTTTATGTTTTATAAGTTACGGTTAACGGGCTATCTATTACTTTTTCCATACCTTGTATTTGCAAATAAATTAAAATGGCGTTGTTAATAAATCAACATAATTTACGATAACATTTCTGTAATTGCCACAAATCTTCTACTAAACAACAGTGAAAAATATTGTTATGTTAAACTTACTCTGAACCAACATTCTCCAATCTTCCTGGAAACAAAGTGTTCATTGTAATTACTCTTTGTAAATCACTAACAGGCAATTGTCACCCGGGATAAATCTAACATTATGTATATGGGAACAACTGCTTGTAGTTAAGAACAACCTTTTTTTTAGTTTTGAAGAAAAGTGAATAAAACTATTCCAAATTATCATTCGGTGAATCTAAAAGATGTAGTATTCAAAGTAACCGTTTAATAGTGTATTTAAGACAATGTAACCGACAAGCTGTAGAGTAGCTTGCGGGAACAAACTTCACCCTGGAAGCAGAGGTACCAGCGGTGTGTTGCGCAGGGTTGCTGCACGACCCCTTACAGATGCCTTCCGAACCAAATAATAATTTTGTCTCCTTCACAAAGGCTATCAGCCCCCGTTGTCTCAGTTGGTAGCAGCGCCGTGATGGTGTCCGGCGCTGACACGGGGTTAGCTGGTTCCAGTCCTGGTGGTGGACTTGGCCGGCAGGGTAGCAGAGGTGGTGGTGCACAGTTGCTAATCACCAGATTGTGCACCAAAGTGCTGGGTTAAACCTCTACACAGTGCGTATGGAGTGAGGGCATACCACACTGTTGATAGTGATTCGTCCATCTAATGGGGACGTTAAGCCTGACGATCTGATGGTGACTTTAGAAAAGTAGGCCTTAATAAGCCGGCACCCCCATGGTAACCATTTACACTCGGTTACCCATTTATATATATAAAAAAAGTGATTTCTTTTTTAAGTCATTGTATGATCACGAATAGGATAATATAACAAGACAAAGGGTAAATACTTTTTTGTCACACATTATTCTCAATCCTACAACGCTACAAACATGTTGATGCTAGTAATCTTCTTGCAGCATATGATTCAAACTCAACGTCTCTGAGTGGAATACGTTTCAATTACTATTTCTGAAATTGCAGGGTTCGAAAAAACCAAACCCGTCGAGTATTATATTATAAAAAGCGTTAAAACCTCATGCTGATTGATGTTGTGCCTCACAAAAAGTTCTTTGTAGAATCCGTAATTTATTGATTTAATTTGCAGTTTCTCTTGAATACATGCAAGGGAATCGCTTTGGTTTCCTTCTTCTACAATAAAGTTGTGTCAGTCCTACGGAACGCTAAAACTGGTTTACTCTGAAGCTGAGCGTAACGTTCTAAGTGCTGCGTAGAGAGGAAACACCAACGCGTGGTCTGAAGCACCATACCACTAACTCCAGTACCCACACCACTGTTTGCGAAATAAATGATCTTTTGGTTACTAACAATCACTTATTAGAATGATATCAGTTATGTTATTAAAGTGAGTTCAATGTTGTGCATTAATAGGTACAAATCCTTAATAGACATCACATATATTTGAATCATCCATGTAAATCGTAATACATTAAATGTGGATTCAGGGTATACTTTATGAATGTCAATAACGATAGATAACTTATTTATTTTATGGTTTTCGTTACACTGTGTTCAGATTTTATAGTTCATAACACTTTCGTTTCATATATTTATCAGACACATGCCACGGAGATTCAATTGACAGAACACACACCAGATTTTGGCAGTATTGACTGATATACATTAGATTCGAAAATGCCCTTTCCGTAAAATGCTAGCCAGTTTTTTTGTTTTTTGTTTTTTTTTTGTATGTGGTAACTAACATCTTGTTGCGCGGCACAGGCGAGTAAGACATTACGAGATATTTCTGCACCAATCTGCCTTCGTTTGTCCGCCGAGACTTCATTTGTCCGCCGAGCCTGCGTTTACCGATCGTGGTGGGTGAACGGTTAACGCTCTGGCCTCGCATTCGGGAGGACGCGGGTTCGAATCCCCGTCCGAGCATCCAGATTTGTATTTTCCATGGTTTCCCCAAATCACTCCAGGCGAATGCCGGGTTGCTTCCTTCAAAAAGGCCATCGCCGAATTCATTCGCGTTCCTTGTCCCCAGTCCCACCCCGCCTCTAATGACCTTAGCCGTCAACAAGGCTTTTTTTTTAAAAAAAAAAAAAAAAAAAAAAAAAAAAAAAAAAAAAAAAAAAAAAAAAAACACCGTTTGATCACCAAGCCTGGGGAAGCTCACAGCTCGCCCGGGTAGAGAGGACGAGTCACAGGAATAACCAAGCGAGTTTGAGCGTAAGTAGACGGCGATTTGTAAGACACTAGTTCATGCACATTGACCGCGAAAATTCAATACCGTATGAAGCCGCAACTTGCTGCAATTAGAGGTTATAGACTTAGTGGCGTGGAATCAGAGAGAACCTGGATATGCTGCTGGGGAAAACACTGCCACGCGGCTTGTAGGGGTGACCACAAAGCATCGACAGTGGTTACAGGAGGACTAGAACGAACAAGCTGCTAACCAACCATATCACAGACGCATTCGATGCGCTAGATGTCGCAGGACAGGCAAGCCGTGGTACCGGTCGTTCTTTGAAGAACGCTTTAGATTCCTCGCCACATGTGGCTGGGTGTTGTCTTGCTGAAATATTACTCGTGGAGCTGCTCGTATGAGAGTCAGCGCCAAAACCTCCCTGATATAGCGGTTGCTATTCAGATTGTCCTTAGTATATACAATGTGATATCGTATATAAAAGCCAATGGCGCCGTAAACCATCACACTTGGTGTTAGTCCGCTGTATCACTCAATAATGCATTCTGCCAGATTTCGACCACCACGGTAGCGTCTAATAAGTACTGGGCCATCACTGTAGGACAGGAATCGTCCGAGAACACTACATTTTCCATTCAGCATGTCAGATTGTTTTTTTTTTTTTTTTTTTTTTTTTTTTTTTTAAAAAAAGCTGCTTAACGTCTCTTAACAGCGAGATCTTTAGAGACGGGAAAGGATTTGGGGGGGGGGGCAAGGAATTTGAAGGAATTCGACCATGGCCTTTTGGAGGAAGCATACCGGCATTTGCCTGGAGTGATTTGGGAAACCATGGAAAACCCAACTCTGGATGCCCGGACGGGAATTCGAACCGGCGTCTTCCCGAATGCGAGGCGAGAAAGCTAACCGTTACACCACCACACTCGGTGGCACGTCAGTGACGGTATTCACGTGTCCGTTGCAGTCTGTGGCGTTGGTGGTTTCTGGTCAGTGGTAGCCGACGCAATGGCATGCGAGCCAACAGTCCACACCCGTTGCAACGTCGAGCCAACACTGTGGACGAAGCTGTTGTGTCGGTTACGGTCGTGAGGTTATCCCACGCTGTGATCACACTGGGTGGCCCAGTACCCGCTCGTCGCTGTGTACGACCCTATTTATCCACACACGCATCACAGTCGTAGCAGTGCCGCAATGTCACGAACCCGTTTCCCAGAGATCAACAATTCTGCCTCGTTCGAACTCACTTACGTGCTGATATTGCTATCTTTGACAACAGTGAGGCATTCCGGCAGTGGTTTACACGTGTCAACTTCCTTTGATGGCTCCGCTCCGGGCGAACGTGGTGTAACGATGCCATGTGCAGCGCTGCTGGGCCTACGTGCACGCTATCTCTCTGCAGTCTTCACCAATTACTATTGCTTCACTGTGCTACACATCCTCCTATCGTGGATGGATTCGGAACAATCCATATGGGTTTTGCAGTTTTCACAACCTTGAGTAAAATATGGTACCTTTCTATGTATGTACTCAGCCTGTGAGGTGTTGCTGCTTGTGCGTCGCACTATTTTCTCTACTCCCTTCCTTTCGAAGTATAGTTCGTGACACTAAGTCCATACGCAGCCTCAAGTATTATTTTTGATTTTGCTCTCTTACTTCTATATTCTTACCAGGTATTTACCGTTGTTTGCTGGCTACAACTTACTGTTTTTACTTATGGCCTTGCGCCTCGTCGACGTCGAGGTCATTAGAGGCGGGATTGGATTGGGGACAAAGAACGGGAAGGAATTCCTCCATGGCCTTTTTAGAAGGAAGCATCCCGGCATTAGCCTGGAGTGATTTGGGGAAACCAAGGAAAACCCAATCTGGAAGCCCGGACGGGGATTCGAACCCGTGTCCTCCCGGCTGGGTACAAATATCTGGTTTAGTCCGACACCTTTATATCTCAAAAATCTTTACTTTAAGCTAATTGAAGTTTTTATTCATTTATTTACTATCTGAAAAAATTCGTTCGGTTTTCTTAAATAATTGAGCAAACAATTTATTACTGTAATTCTATTAACAAGATAATATACAATTAATACTTATCTTCCGTTATTTTCATGATAAATCACATAATGTCTTACCAATCATTCATTAATTATCTTTCATTACTCCCTCACGCTGAATACTTTACATTTAACATTTACACACTGGTTGTCAAAATACAACTTCATTGAGGGTTTCGTCTTCGAAATTTCGTTTTTGATTTAATTCATTGTCCATTGATCCTTCCATCAAAACCATTTCTTTCTCGTCTCTTCTCTTCGTCTTTGTTTTTCAAAGGTGCTCCGCGCTGTCTTCATGAGCGTCTTTGACCTTTAAACTAAATTATCAAAGTCAAAATATATACTGTGTGATCTCACTACACTACAATACATTTACGGCAAAAACCATAATTTCCGGTGTGGACTATTTGCCTTACTGGCGTATAGATATGTCAGTACAGTCCGCAACGTGGGCGTCTTTTGCTACATTCTAAATCCCAGCACGTAGTTACAGTTGCTGCTCCGTGTATGTGCGCGTCTTTGCCTCCAAACGGATGTTTATGGTCTATCAATTTCGTCGCCGAAAGCAGTGAATCACCTGCGGTAAACAGCTTACCTCAGTCCTGCAAAACCGCCGGATGTTTTTGTAAGCTCAGAAAGCAACAAAAGAACGCATATTAGGTTCGAGAATTAGTCAGGTTAGAAGCTATTTTTATTTTACTTTGAATTCCACATGTTCCAATCAACAGACATAACGTTCGTAATAATAAAACGAAGTATGAAGAGACGGTTTACACTGAGATCAAAATCGGCATGCACTCAAATATTAATGAAAACATTACAAGATTGATTCTTATAATAAAGGACATACATCATACCAAGTTACATGTTTCTGTTTAATTGTAAATGTATTTTACTATATGAAGCAATCGTCATAAATTCTAAAATTAGTAGTACTGTTTTGGATCAAAGACAGCAAAGAATAAAGCGGACCATAGGACACACGATGACAAGGAGAAATTGTATATAACAAGAGCAGAGAAGGATGCAACCATTTATTACGTGATTTTTTTTTTCTCAGGAATTTTGGACACCACCCCCCACCCCCCGCCTCCCTAAGACGACAGATTTCGACGGAACCCCCCTCCCCCACCCCTCTGCTGACTGACCTCTTAGCTTTTTGAGACCTTTATTTTTTTATTTAGCTCTCCTGCCTCCCAGGATGGTTATACCCTCCCCCAAAGGCGATATCCGCGTGTCGTTTCTAGACCTTATCCCCCGCCCCCCAAAGGCCACATGATATTACCGACGCCCCCCTCCCCATTCGTGAGATTTCTCCAGACTCCTCCCCTCCCACCCCTATTTATCCTCACGTAATTAATGGACGCCCCCAGAGATGAGCTGCAAAGGATGCTACGTTGAGTAGTTGGGCTAAAAGTTGTCAGAAAGACGGGTTGTATGTACAATATTATATATGTGATGCTGTGGAATAAATGTGTACTTGATTGAAATTTGAAGCAATTGAGAATGGTTAAAAAGTTGATGAATCTCTTTACATAGACGAGACAAAGAAAGATGGTTTTCCCTTTCAGGTAAAAGGATGTATATCATATATATAATTTCTATAAGGTTTTTTTTTTTTGTCACAAGCCATTATCTCCTTCCATACTTAACAGAAATCAATGAATGAGATGTGATCTTAAAGCTTATAGTCTCCACTTTGGTAACATCACGTTTTAAGAAAGGAATTTTTCCGAATTTGACCCTTAAAGGGCTAAAATGTCAATACTTCTAAAATACTGTTTTTTGTGTTACAAGTCATTTATATCCCTCGATACCTATCTGAAATCGTTTAATGAAGTATCATTTTAAAGATTAAGATTTCGGTTTGGTGACATCATATAAAGACAGGAATTTTTCGGAATTCGACCCTTAAAGGGAAAAAGTATCAATATTTCTGCAACGCGTTTTTGTGTCACGAGCCATTTATCTCCCTTCAAATCTAGCCGACACAGATAAATAAGGTATCATTTTAAAGATTAAGGTCTCCGCCGTGGTCACATTATATTTAAAGAAAGGAATTTTCCATGATTTAACCATTAAAGGCCAAAATTACCATTATTTCGTTAACGATTCTTTTTTTCTGTCACGAGCTATTTATCTCTCTTGATATCCAATCGAAACTGAGAAATGAGGTATTATTTTAGAAATTAAGGTCTCGACTTTGGTCAAATCATATTTTAGAAAAGGAATTTTTCTGAATTCGACCCTTAAAGGGCAAAAGTATTAATATTTTGAAAATGCGTTTTTGTGTCACGAGCCATTTATATTTCTTGATATCTAACCGATATAGATAAATGAGGTATCATATTAAATATAAGAGTTAATATATTATGTAGTGGTTTGAGTAACGATTACGATTTAGTTATAATTATCAAAATTCTTGAAACAGTGAGTATATGACCAAAGACAAATAAAATATAAACAATGCAGAGATCAGTATTTTAGTCTTCGGTCAAACGTTTCAAATGCATCTTTTTTTCAGTAAATGAAATATTAGTAATGCTTATTACATCTGATTCAGGTATTGAGTTTATTTACTGCATTCAAAGAAAACTGAAAAACTAAATATTTGAAGTCAAAATATTAAACAGCATTCTAAGTTAAGTAGTATGATATTTTTTCAGTTTTTTGTGCAAAGAGCGAACATCTCATTTACAGTGTGATCCTCAACTAATTATTTTATGTCTAGGAGTGTATTTAATTATTTCCTCCTTACCTCGGTACGCATAAGTAATTAGCTATATCTGCAGATTTTAATTCCAACAATTAGTTCTAAAAATTTGGAATCACCATCCAAATTGTTGCGGTAGTTTTTGCGCAGTTCCCGTTCAAATCATCAGACACACGCTACTTGCTTACGGATTTATGGTAGTATAGATAACACAAAATTCCTGAAGTTCATTAAGACACCTGCGCGATTCATTGGTCCGAATAGTTTCCGTACCACGATGATGGCAGGTTCGATTCTCCGTGGTGGAAATTTTTGAAGTGATAACTTCTACAAGCGCGCTAGGCGATGTTTCGAAGGAGGTAAATCTATGAGTTCGCGACTTTCCTTCTCCGACAAGCTATGACGTGTTGGGCGTATGATATGCGCGTTTGACGCTTTTTGTATGGCTAAAATCTTATGCTGCAATAGCAGTATATCTATAAGAATGACGTGTTGTGCTTGGACAGCAGTGAAATTATAGTTTATACTTGTATCTAATATATTAAAATGATTTTTTTTGCCAATGTTCTGCTTAGCCGGCTTCGGTAGCGTAGGGGCTAGAGTGTTAGCTCCGCGTGCCGAAGGTCACCGGTTCGAATCCGGCCGCGGACATGGATGTTGAGTGTTGAGTGTTGTGTGTCTGTGTGAATGTCCTGTCCGTCCTGTGGTGTCCATACTTAGAAGATACAATACATAAACACTGGATGACGACTGATTCACTAGAAGCTTTAATAATCACATTGAGCTGGCTGTATGGCCTCAGCTGCTGAAATCCATTTAATAATAATAAAAAATCTTCATACAAACACAAAGATTTTATCCGATTTTGATAGTCCTTAGCACACGTATATTTGAAAACAAGGCGAGCTGGTAGCTCAGCGGTTAAGCCACTCACTTCCGAAAGTCTTTCTCTCCGGTCGCTGGTTCAAATCCCGTGGCGAGCAGGAATTTTTAGGACTTGTATTTGACTATATGAGAACGCCGGGACGTTCCATGGTTCCGATTCCACGTTAAACTACAGACACCTGAGGAAAGGAATTGGCCTTTCTAATTCTGACATAATAGGTTTTGTACATCTCCTTCCAGAAGATTCGACCAACCTTCGGGTTGTGGACTAAGCTAGATTTTTATTTTTTGAAGTGAGAACTTCTCTAGGCGCGTTGGGTGATTTTGGATGGGTAAAAACTTATGAGTTCGCATGACTGACGTGCTAGTGTTAACAATATATCTGTTGCGGTCTGGTAGCTCAGTGGTTCACATCCTAGTTCACATTCGACAATTCTACGTAGGCTACAGCTATATACACGGAGAGATTAAGAGCAACAACCCAACCGCAAAAACGCTCTATAACTTAATGACACTCAACAAATACAACAACAGCACAGAGAAAATGTATAGCAGAATGGACTGGAAGACCATATGATGGGAGAATGTACAGAACAAATTGCTGCGCTCGAATGTTCGGACACTATGGTACAGAGTAGTAAACAGAGCAATAAACACGAAAAGCAAGATGTATAAAATCCACCTCTGTGCCTCACCGCTGTGCGTAAACTGTAACTTACAGTATACGATAGAACATCGACTTATGTGCTGTGAAGAACCAAAAATTTGGAACTAGACGAGAAAAAAAGCTGGCTTTAAAAAACAGATCAGCGCCAAACATGTACACACCTGACAGCATCTTGCTACCAGATCAGAGGCAATTTCCACCAAGTAAAAGAAACACCCATGTTTGGCTTATAGGAAATTATACTTATTGCATTATAACAAATGGAGGAAGGGCAAAACTGGAAGACTACTGGCATCACCTAATAGTAGAACATCACAGAATACTGAGACTAAACAAGTAATAGGACAATTTTTCTAGATTCCTGCAGGTAATAATGCCACATAGACAATCAACTTGATTAAAAAATGTTCTTGTAAAATCAAAACAAATAAGTGTTTGTATGTACGCTGGGCTACAGCAGGCAATATTCAGCAGAAATGCACTTCATCCAGCAGCCAAGACAGGATTTTTTTTTTAACTGCTTTACGTCTCTTTTTGACATCGAGGTCCTTTAGAGACGGGGAAGGATGGGGGGCAAGGATGGGTGGCAAGGATGGGGGCAAGGAATGGGAAGGAATTCGGCCATGGCCTTTTGAAGGAAGCATCCCGGCATTTGCATGGAGTTATTTGGGGAAACCATGGAAAACCCAAATCTGGATGCCCGGACGGGGATTCGAACCGCCGTCCTCCCGAAAGCGAGGCGAGAACGCTAACCGTTACACCGCCCCTCTCGGCCCAAGAAAGGAACTGAGCCGAGAGCTTGAACGGTTACGGGAATCAGTGAACCTGAGCTACAGTAAGACTCAAATGTTCAAAGTTTAAGTAAGATACATTAATGTAAATATGTAATATTTTTTCTCTTTCAATAAAGATTTAATTGTGGTAAAAAAGAAGTGGTTCAGATGTCTGAGGGGGGACGGAAAGGTCTCGGCGGGGAATTTTATGGACCCTTAACCCGACCTAAACCTACGGAACGGCTTGCTGTGTCATGTGAAGTACTCCAGAACGCTTCCATGATTCGGATTCCATGTTAAACTGTAGGTTCCCTGTACCAGGTAGCACTACCACATTAGGTTAAGGCGCCTAAGACAGGGGCGGGATGTGCATCCAGTAGAAACGCTGTCACGAGATCGTTATGACAATTATTATTATTTAGTATATCTGTTGCTATAAGTAAGACGCGTTCCGAGTAGGATATTTATAGTTTTAAGTTTTCACTTCTGTCGGTAGTCCCCACGACGGCCATTCTCCTCCCCCCCCCCCCCCGCCCCCTTTCCTGGGCGTGGGAAGAAGGGCAAGAAACATTGGGTACACTATTCTCTTTACTAGTTCGTGTTATTTGGATTAAATTACAAGCTTCCTCAGAGTGTGTACGGGACGAGGGCAAACGGAATAGTTGTTGGTGATTTGTCTGTCGTATGGAGATGTTAACCTTTTAAGCCCCCCCACCCTTCCGTCCTTTGGGAGAGTATGTCCGAATGGGTTCGCACCGGATGTTACCCTCTACTTTCCTTTCATATTAATACAGGAAGTACACTGAAGAAAATAACAATCATAAGTCAATAACACACATACAACACTTACTATTCCATACACTAAGGAAAATAGGTCTAGAGTACCTTCCACCAGATGAGAATACTAGCCTTCAGGTTGCGGCTTCAAAGGGAGCGTGCACAAACCACGTAGCTCCATTTTGGCCTACTGTGAACCCCCCCTCCCCCCCACGTAGCCCTACGTGGCTTTTGCCTCTCCCCCCCCCCCCCCCACGTAGCACGTAGCTTTTTTCCCTTTTGATTCCAGAAGATATTTTTTACCTTTTTCTCTTGTCAGACGATTCTAAATTATGTAAGGAGATAATAAACTGACGGAAATAAATATTCGCATGCTGTTGTGTGTTTTGTTCCCCATTTTAACTGTCAAAAATGTTATGAAAGGAAAGATACGTGGCCTGGCTCGGAACCCCCCCTCCCCCCACGTAGCCCAACGTAGCCTTCCAGCCAACCCCTCCCCCCCCCCCTGGACCGAGCCACGTGGTTTGTGCACGCTCCCAAAGTGTCAGGATTTAATTTAATTGTGATGGAGCGCACGCTACGGTGGCAATTTCTCTACACAGCCATTTGCCCTCTACTAATTTCAGCTTTAAATTGTTTCAACGTTTTTGGTAAATCATTCATCAGTTCTCTTTGAGAATCGCCGGTTCGATTCCGGTCTAGGAAATGGGCGTTTTAACTAAGTTTTATGCCCGTCCCGTGTCTTTGCACACTTGTGGGAACAAATACTTGGGTAATATTATACGTAAAGTCAAGAAATTGTTACCAGTGTGTACTTGCGCAAGAATTTAAACTTCTCTGTATATTTCTTGATATTTTTCCTTTGCAATTTTTTATGTTTCTTTTGAACTTGCATGGACGAGCGATGATACTATGTTGCATTTTTACAGTAATCAGGAGCTTTGTCCAAGCTATTCTCGTAAATAAATGAAAATAATTTAAAATTTAAAACACACTTCACTAGATTATGGAGTATTGCCTTAGTCTGTATTTTTTATTTAAAGCTCTTATATCGGAGAACATCTGGGTCAAGTTTACATCACGATACGGTGAATGTGTAATTGCGCTAGTTTAGAACAGTTGCAGTTCATATTGAACGTGTATGATGAAATTAATTGTGATAATTTATGCTATGTGAACTAGGAATCCTGATGTAGAAAATGTTGTTATTTGACGAAATGTAGTTTGCGATGCATTCCATACTTTAAGGCGAGTCCACATCGTTTGATTTTGTAGCGGCAATATTAGCGGAGATTGTAGTTAGGTTGAAATTGAACCTGAACTAGATTATTATGATTACAGCAAAAATCACGACGTAATTGGTTATTAATAGCAATTACAACCTGCTTTCATGAGCACCGTGTTAGTTACGACGTATATACAGAACATCTCGGACAAAATTGTCTCATAACTGTTCTTTCAGTCAGTTTTCGCTATAAACTAGCTTCTGAGCCTAACATTTTTTTTTTTTTTTTTTAATCTAAAATAACACATTATCTACGTTGTAAAGACGAATGCTAATATTTCTGCATGAAAATGAAATCTTTTAAAGCAACAAACATCAGAAATTATGATGAAATCGTCAATGTTGAACGAATATAGATAAACAAATGCAAATAATAAATAAAAAAGTAATAAAAAATAATCGTGAATCTCTCACTGTTTAATAATGGAGACTCAACTGGATGTAAGTATCCAGCCTCGGTTGTCGCCACGTGATTATCAACGTTCTACGCATGTGCAGAACGAGTGCGCATAACCCTAACCAATTTCCCCCTAACGCTGCCAAGGAGGTGTTCAAAACTCAATACATACACTTGTAGCGTCGACACATAAGATGTGAAGCTTGCTCTGAAGACTCTATTGGAAGGCCCTTAGACCATTTGAATTTATGATGTGTTTGTTCGCAGTCAGGACAGATCTTAACCAAAAAATCAGCAAATTGTATCGGTTCTTCTTAGGTTAAAAGACTAAAATATAAACACACGTTTCCCCATGTATTCTGACCAAAATACTGATGTTGCAAAATCCGCATTCCGCCTTTCTTGAATGGCGATACGAGTCCAAACACACATAACGTGTTTCTAATTCAGCATTTCAGATGTTTGTTCATACAAAAGAATTATTCAAAGAAAGTACATATGGATTGTGAAAGCTTACCGTTTATTGGTTACTTTATACGTGTTTTGACTTTAGAAGGTTCTGGCATCTTTGCTATTTCTGCCGATAATAAGAGCCAATAGGAAACTTTCAATCCTGATCAAACGCTAAAGGAAAGTTATTTTAAAATCATTCAGTTAACCGTTTGCATTACAATTTATTGCACTAATGACATAACTTTGGCTGCGAGAGAAAATGGGATGTAACCTGTTTCCAGATTGACGGCATTTGTCAGTATAGGAGGCTTCAAGATCTAGATCTAGTGCTCGTATGTTAGGTGGAATACGATTCAGTTGCAGAAATATACAAAAAGACAGAAATATGAGAATATTGACCAACAGACTGCCTTACTGAAGTGATGAATAGTATATCGAGAAGGTCTAGTTAATTCTTGAAAGAAGCAGGAAGTAATATAAACTTAATTTCTTTCCGTGTTCCCGACCGTTCTATCTGTCGACGTCCATGTTGTCTTTCGTTTGTAGAAGATTGTACCAATTTTTCAGAGATTTCAGCCATTGCTGGATTCTACATTGGTGAAACATCAATTATAGAGAAGGTAAACGCGAGACAATATACCAGTTGTATTAGCTTCAGTCATTAGCTTTCGTTGCGAGCAGGTATTACGGAGGATGCGGGTTCAAATCCCCGAACATCCAGATATAGGTGTTCCATGGTTTTCCCAAATCACTCCACGTAAATACGTGTACATTTCCTTCAAAAGTATTTACCCGTTGCTTGTCCCTAGTCTCTAATGACAAGCGTAAAACAATAATAAAAATAATTATAAATTAAATAAAAGTTTCTCGGGAGTCCAGCCGGATGGTGTCATAAAACGACGACGTTTCGACAACCTGCTCGGTTATCTTCATCAGGTCTAATTTGGATATTTCTTCTCAAAATCACAAAAACAGACTGGCTTTAGACCTGATGAAGATAACCGAGCAGGTTGTCGAAACGTCGTCGTTTTATGACACCATCCGGCTGGACTCCCGAGAAACTTTTATTGAATCAATACGCCGGGAAAGTCTCCATTTACATAATTATAAATTAATTACGAAGCAGAATATTAAACACATTGAGCAGTGTTTTTGTTCGTTTTCATCCCATGAATGGAATTTGAATTTTCGACATAACGCTTTTTTATTGCCTTCAATAACTGGTTCCCACGACTTCATTCATTTTTGTCAAGAATAATTGGGGTTTTAACCTTACATATTTCCAGTATTCCCTGCCCAATCAGGAACCCCGCCAGTGAAAGTCCCGTCAGAATCAGTTCAAACACTATATATGTTGCATAACAATTGTTTATATCTGGTAATAGCTGAAAAATGTATCGTATTCTAGAACAATATAGATAATTTAAGAACATACTAGAACATTTAAGTTGATTCAGGATCATTATACCGTAGTACGTTCTAGAAGATTCCAAAGATTTATTAGAACACTTGGTCGAAATCACAGTACAATCACACACAAAATTTAGCTTTTCAATCTCTGGAAGGTGTTTTGCAGGTATGAAATCATGTATTCCAAGTTGGGGGATACAGAAAACATTGCGACTGCAAAAAAGAAATCGTGAATCGTTAGAGCCGCGGTAATAAGTGTGATTTCCTCAATAAGAAATTCCTTCCCCACACTATAATCATAAACGACCGTCAGTTGTTTTTTTAATCTTTGGACCTTATAAGTTGACTCTTCTTGGAATTTATCTTCCAGCTGTTACAACAGGAACAAGTACATTGGTTCCTTGTTTGTATGTGCAGTACATGGAGTACTTTATTAGGACTGTAGAAACTTATACGATTAAGATGGTCTACAGATTTACCGTTTATTGTTTTGAATCAAATGCAAAGGATCACTGAAGCAGCATTAAATCATGTTGCACTAGGACTGCTGACAGCAAAAAAGAGATATGTCGGCTTGGGAATACAGGAAATAGAAATTTGGATGGCCCAACGATGTATACTCCATTATGAATATATTTGCTGTTTCGGACGATACCTCTTTTGAATAATTTAATTTAATTTAATTGCAATGGAGCACACGCTCCGTTGGCAATTTCCCTACACACCCAACTTCCACCTATCCTGCACCCACCTACATTTGCCCTCTACAAATTTTAACTTTAAATTCCTTTAACATTTTCGATAAATTATTCATCATTCCCCTTGATAAATCATTCCAATCCCTGACACCCTTACCTAAAAAAGAAAATCTTCCCACACCCTTGTGCCTGAAATCGAGTGCCAGCTTGTGGTCATGGTCATCTTTCCACTCCATGAACTACTTTTCATACCTACTGCTATATCTTTCCATGCCTCATCGCCAGTATACGCCCTGTACACTCCCATGACCCTCCTCATCCTCCTCCAGTCTTGCAATGAATCCCATTCCAGCTCCTTTATCATATCCGTCACTGTATTTTGCGATAATTTCAAGAAACAAATTTAACCTTTTCATGTTGTTATTTTGTGGTTAAAGCTTTTGCGGTTCACTTGAGACCAAACGTAACAGCTACATTTTCAACTAATTTTGACTGCTAGCTTTATGCAGACTTCATGTTTCGTATTGTTAGTTGTATTCGATGGAAATTTCAGAATAACTTCATTTTTTCACCTAAAACTCTCGATTTATCAAGTGCGAGGGAGAGCATTCCATAGTTGGCTAAGAAGTGAAATCTGATAGTTAAAAGTAGAGGTGTAGAAAATATTAATACTGTATAAAGAGAAATTGCAAGTTGCTAGTGTCAACGGGACGAATAATAAGCGCAATTTCCATAAATCGGAGGAAAACTTTGACAACTCAATACTTCTTTCTTTTTAATCCATCACATTCATATGCGATACTGTAAATCTTAGCAAAAAGTCGAGTGATAAATAGTATAAGCAGGAGGACAGTTGTTTCAGCTTTTGCTTATATTCGTTGCTGAAGAACCTTCGCTCTGACGCTTGAATGATGCGTTTAGACTTTTCCAAACTTAGCTGCAAACACACACGTATGTACACACGAGTTTAATGAAAAACTGCGACAATTATTTGTAGAGTTCATTAAAAAATAAATTTAATTTTCAGACAACTATTTGATGTCTGGTATTGATGGAGGTAATAATTCTAATTCTATTATTAACACGCCATACTTTGTGGGTAGGCCTACAATAAGTTTCCGAAGCGATGTTAGCTTTTTTTATATGCACTACCAGAGTATTCGGAGTTGCTGGGGGGTTAAAAGTTCTTAAGATGGGTGCTGTTTTATAAACCAAATGTAATAATTATTTTCGTGCTTTAAAGCAAATGCGCACAAATTTCCTTCGAAATTGGATGAAAACAGTAAATTGGTGTTTTGGGCCACATGTAATTTGAAGCAACTTTTAAATTTAAAGTTGGAACATCTCAGTCAGTTTCTCTACCATTTTAGAGATAAAAAAACCCACTGAAATGATTAACGTGTAAATTTTCCTTGAGGAAGCTGATGGGAGAGAGGGATTATATATACGCATGTCCATTTTTATCTAGGCCTACACAGAGAGATGCCACACCAAAGACTACACAACACATAGCTAAGCACTAGGATAGGATGCTTGCGAAACGATCTCTTATTTAATAACGTGTTTGGTTGGTGTCCTATTTATTGAGAAAACGACAATTTGAAGAAGAAACATCTTTGCTTCTCAGTATAATGTCTTCTGTGGTTAATCAAAACATTTGGCATTTGCTGTGAGGAAAATCTAACTAGTAAATATTTGTTTAACACACGAGAACAAATTAGAATACATAGACATCGAGGTCATTAGAGGCAGGATGGGACTGGGAACAAGGAACGGCAAGGAATTCGGCCATGGCCTTTAGAAGGAAGCATCCCGTCATTCGCCTGTAGTTATTTGGGGAAACCATGGAAAACTCAAAAATTCGAACCGCCGTCCTCCCGAATGCGAGGCCAGAGCGTTAACCGCTCACCCACCCAGAATACAAGGAGCCATAACACTGATCCTACGTGGGTTTCATCATGACAGTTAACAAATTTGACAATCTCTGCGAGGAAAAGAGAGAGATAAATAATAAACGGGGACGATTTTTTTAAACTATTACTTTTCATGCAAACTTTTAAAAAATAAATTACAATCCACTCTAGTAGAACCATTGTGGAAACTGAAGTATTTAATCATTTCATTCTCTCCATCGTATTAAGCGGGGTCCACATGCAACGACTTGTCTCTGCAAATGTCTGTACACATATACTGCAATGAAGTCGTTTAAGAGTGGACCATGATTATCTGCCCCAACCACAGACCAGTCGTCGCATGTGGACGTTGAATCGCTACAAATCAATTTGCCTCTTTTTGTGCGTCAATATGAGTATACCGTTTGACTATAGAAGATATTCGTCAAGGTAGACGTCGGTTTCTTTAGGAGTTCATTCATTAATGTAAGAGTTTTCCGTGCTTGTGATGTGTTAAATCAAAAGAATGTAGTGACCACGGCAGATAGAATCGATCATATCGCATATTGGTGATCATGTGGCTAGTAGAGAAACGGTCGCAAACAATGAACTCTCTTAGGACTGTCTACCGAAAACAGTTGGAAAACTTAGATAAGTCAACTCGTTCAGGCGTTGGCCGATTATAAGCCGACCTTGTGGCTTTTCGTTCTGTTTGGATTTTTAAGTAACCATGAAACCCCGATAGAGTTTACAAAAATAATGAAGATTCTGAAAAAAATAATGCAAGTATTAAGACAAATAATACAAAGGTTGTGAACTGCAGGCCTTATAACAGGTACACAGTGTCAATACAAGAATCAAACATAACTTGAACAAAACACAAACATCATTGTCATTAGTACAAACAGGAGTAGATTATTTAGTCAAGTTACTAAAGTTATATAATAGTTAATAGATAATAAAGACGTATTTAAAAAAGTGAGGTATTATCTTATTGCAGATTTCTTCTACTACATACAAGAATTTGAAAAGAACTAGAGGGTGAGAAAATTTTGTTTTCCAGGTGAGGAGGTGAGGGACTGGCATAAATTACCAAGGAAGACAACTGACAGTTTACCAAAAACACTAAAGGAGCTTAAAGATGGAATTCCTAAAAACAGACGTAGGTGGGTGGAGAAAAAAAAAGAGGGAAAGGAAGAAGGAAAGAAAGAATGCAAGAAATAGAAAGGTGGGGGTGTAGAGATATTACAATTGAAAATATTAAATTAAATAAATTAAAATATCTAATATGTAGTTTCCAAATTTAGTTGAGACAAAATTCATTTGCATTTTTTCTTTGATTTATTTTATTTTTTTGGCCGTTGTTTGTAATATGTAATAAGTTTTTCACGTTGATTATTATTCATATTCTATTTATAGATATCAACCATGACATGTTTCACATCCCAGAGGAGCTTAGTAAATAAATAGAATCTGCCAATGTCCGTTCGTGAGTAATTTTGCCAGCCTCCAGGTTAACTGAGTAATGGAACAAGCAAACATTGTTCTCTCTATAGCAGTCAACATTTTGACCAAACTGAAGGTCGTGTGCGTTTATTTCTATCAAGTTTAACTCCGCTCGTTTCCCCCCCTCCCCCCCTAGCTAAACAAACTGAAAAATTAACCACAGTAAAACTTTCTCCATGATTACTTCCACAAAACAAAACTGAGTAATAAAATTGGTGCTGAAAACTATGCAGTGTGAACGCGTTTTGTTTGCACAGTTTAATTGGCAAAAAATCTGGTTTGCACAGACAAACTGTACGTATTCTTTCATACAACTTCTGTGCAGGAAACGTCCATCATTAGTAACAAAATAATCAATAAATATGGAAGGAAAGGAGAAATAACCCAACACTTACTACACCTGAAATACGGGGGCGGAAAACGCATAAAAAAAACCGAACACACTTTGCAATATTCTGGTGAATATCCTTTCCTGTACACATGCGGACATATCGTCATCTATCCCCTTGCCATGCGTCTAGTATCTTTCGTGAGTAAAGTTACTCACCGAAATATTATAATGTGTGTTGGTGTTTTTATATTCGTCCTAGCCCTCGAGCCTGGAACATACGGCAAGAGACGGATGTGGCAATTCCGTTTTGTACACAATGTTTTTGGTTTTTCTGTCCTTTAGCCAAACTGACTGAGGGAGAAAAAAAGTCTGAGCGAGCGATGTAACATCACAGACACTTAAACACGCTATCAGTATCTGTCACCATTTGGCTAGTTTTAAAAATTTCATTACAAAATATGTTATTTGTACAAAAAATATCCAGTATCCTTCCTATCATTCGTGGCATTTCCTTGTCAAATTTTATCTAGATCGGCTTAGCCGTTTAGTCTTGAAAACGTAAAAAATAGACAGAAGGAAATGATTACTTTCGCATTGATAATATGATAGCTGTTATCTACGACTTCCTACGCGTGCACTATTATTGCTAGAATTTGATATAGAATGTTGACATATACGTAACAGGTCCTGCAAAGCCTGAGTGACCGATATAATATTACAGATCAATACTCTATCCGTCTGAATGTCATCATTCGGTTATTTCTCAAAATTTAATGACAAAATATGTTATGTATCCCTAAAATGTTAATTATGTCCTTCCTAATATTACTTAGTACTTCCTTATAAAGATTCATCATGATCGGTTCAGACGTTTAGACGTAACAGACATATAAGAGTTACTCTCGCATTTATAATATCAGCGTAGATTAATTGAAAAAACTCCTTCCGTAGATCTTAATTGAACCTCGGATCACCACCTTATAAAACTGGGTCCAGCTGCGTGGAAATTGGAGCAGATGAATTGTTGGCTGCGAGAAGGAGGTCAGTGTTTTCTCACCTGTCTGCGTGGCTCCGTGGTTGGTCGCTGGCCCTCGGACTCCGTGGTAACTCTTCGCCGTGGACCTATGCGGGTGGTAAGGGCTGAAGCACCAACACTGACTGACTGACAGTAAGACAACGCGCCGCCGCTATTCCATCCTCTCACCCCTCTCTCCGTCCCCTCCGACGGCCGCCAATTTTTCCCCCTTTCCTCTTCGCTCGGCATCTCTCGATCGCCACCAGTATCTAAAATTAAGAGCGCCGCGCGAAGTGAGAGCGCGCTATTTCGAGCGGTTCCTGGGGGTCGAACCGCGAACCGCGACCCGGGAGGCTGCGGAGCGTGCATCTGTAAACAAATAAAAGAAAACACTCTGCTTACACTGTTGACAACAATACTTTACACAGGTTTATTATAAAATAGTGTAAGCCCATCACCGTTTGCTGCTTACGGTGACGGACCTAGAATAGTTCCAGTTTTCAGGGTCAAAGATTGTGGCAAATTGACCTACTCTGGCTGAATATGAACTTGACCTTCGTTTCACCCTGAGGGTTCACTGTGCAAAATTTGAATAAAGTTTCTCTTGAGCTTGAGCTAATAATAGACGCATTAAACGCGAGAAGAGAAGATCGCGCTATCAAAGATATCAAAGCAAAGCATCTCGTTGTTCTTGATTGAGCCTGGTCAAACATTCATATGTAACCTTTGGTCATCGCCTCCATAGCGGCACAGAACATACAACAGATTTCATAGCATAAAACAGCTAAGCAACTCCGAATACCAGAGTACAGTTTCATGTAACATATTTGAGGTCTAATGTCCAATGTAAATAATCATTGAATGCGAACAAAGACAAAAGTGGTCAGTAAAATACGTAAAAGGCAAATAAACCATAATGTATAAACTTTGGTCAAGCAGCAACATTAGCGAAAGTTGTAATTAAATTGAAATTTAGCCTAGACCGGAAAGACAATTAGCATTTGTAATATGTGAAAAAGACTTTATGAGATTTTCTACATTACAATAATGTTTTTTGACAATATATCAAATAATATAACTACAATAAATTTGTGAAATCACTTCAGTCATTTATAATAACCCTTTATGTCACATCAGTTTTATGGAAAATTTTTATTAATAAAAACTCGAAACTTCCCGGCAAGCTGGATGATATATGAATCAAATTGTTCTGCAACATCTAAGGGGAACTAAGTATTTGTGTCTGACGCATTTCTTTGAGTAGGGGAGCAGTGCTTTATTTGGTTAATGTGAAGCAGAGATCATCGCTAGAGATGAAGAGTTTGTTGCATTGATGGAAGGCTAAAATCGAATGGACCATATTTTATAAAAACTAACAAGACTAATATTGTACATGAGAAATACTAGGAATAATTTTAATGTATAAAGTACGTAGGTACAAACTGTGAAAATTACAGGATTTGAAAATCGAGTTGCTAACAGCGCTAATGAAATATTTAATAAAAGCAGTTGACTTGTTACTGAATTAAAGGAAAGTTCAAATCTAAACATTATTAACTTCAGATTATATAGGGGCATTTTATTATTATTAAGTTTTAATTACGATGGAACTAACACTCCGGTGGAAATTCCCCTAGTCATCTAATTACCACATTTTAATTTAATTTTTAAAATTATCTTTTATAATTGGAGTGTTAAATTCTTCCCCCATTTAGTTTTACAATTTACAGATTTTAATTTTAAAGTCCTTATGCATTTTTTTTTCTGTAAATTATTCATTACTTCAATTGGTAATTTGTTTCAATTCCAGATACCCTTACCAACAAAAGAAAATTTTCTCCCTCCCTTATGCATGAAATCGAACGCCAGCTTGTGGTTATAGTCGGTCGCCTTTCCCCTTCCATGCACTATTCCTATTCTTTCACCAATACCCTACCAAGCCCCATCTGCAGCATATGCCCTGTACATTCCCAGCACTCTCCTCACCTTCCTCCTTTCCTCCAGTGACTCCGAATCCAGCTCCCATAACACATCAGTTACTAACTGGGTCCTGCAATAATTTGCACAAACAAATCTAGTTTTCGTCTTTACACAATCTTCAACTCCTGTATTTGATAACCGAAATGTGGGTCCCAAACTACACCACTATATTCAACCAGTGGTCTGAACAAAGTTTTGTAACCCATTTCCCTAATTTTTGTGATACATCCTCTCATCACCCTCTCCAGTAAATTAAGGATTTTAATAACCTTTTCCTACCACCAGCCCAATATACTCTGCCTAGTTGATTTTATGCGAAGATATTTACACTTCAACACTTCGGAAGCAATTCTGATCCTACCATCTAATCATAATTAACCTCTGGTTTTTTTATCTCTGTGCCTAATAAGCTGGCTCTTCTTGGCATTAATCGCCATTCCATGCTAACCTACCCATTTAGTTATTCTATCCAGGTCACCCTACAGCTATTCACAGTCTTCACCTGTTGTGATCTTACTGTATATTATTATATCATCTGCGAACAACCTAAATTCTGACCGTAACCCATCAATACAATCATTCATTTATTGATGAAAGTCTTTTTAAAGCTTTTGTTTTAGATCACTGAACTACATATTAACTGTATATGGTGTTACACAGTGGGTAAAAGTAACATATTAGATCTCGTAACCATTTACAAAAATCGTATGCTGTCAAGCGGTAATAGTAAGAACGAGTAGTAAAGCCATAAACTCTACTTCAAAAGATGTGATAATTGTAAATGGAGCATGTAATAATTCAGGGAACAATGCCTAAGTTCATCGCTTTCCCATTCATACATTAAAGAGAAAAGGGAGTATGCAATGTAATAATCAAAGCAACATTCTGAAAATCCTTCGGCCTCCCACATAGGAAAATTAAAAACATGACATATCATTCAAATTCAATAATGATACTTTCTTAGGATATTTGCATAAATTTCTACCATTGTATATGTATATATACAGGGTGTTACAAAAAGGTACGGCCAAACTTTCAGGAAACATTCCTCACACACAAACAAAGAAAATATGTTATGTGGACATGTGTCCGGAAACGCTTACTTTCCATGTTAGAGCTCATTTTACTACTTCTCTTCAAATCACATTAAACATGGAATGGAAACACACAGCAACAGAACGTACCAGCGTGACTTCAAACACTTTGTTACAGGAAATGTTCAAAATGTCCTCCGTTAGCGAGGATACATGCATCCACCCTCCGTCGCATGGAATCCCTGATGCGCTGATGCAGCCCTGGACAATGGCGTATTGTATCACAGCCGTCCACAATATGAGCTCTAACATGGAAAGTAAGCGTTTCCGGACACATGACCACATAACATATTTTCTTTGTTTGTGTGTGAGGAATGTTTCCTGAAAGTTTGGCCGTACCTTTTTGTAACACCCTGTATATACCAAGTGAGTTTTTTATCTTGAGACAACTAAATATCTCGAAAACTACAAATCCGATCAAAAAAAGTGGGTAATAAAAATTGTTCGTCTCGACGGGGGACATCCGATGATACCAAATTTGACTCCCCACCCCCACCCCCTAGGGGTGGGGGAAGGGGGAGAAAAAAAACTTAAATAGGAACCCCCATTTTTTATTGCAGATTCTGATTCCCCGGAAAAAACTACCCCTATTTGACCCCCAATTCGAGTCATTTTGGTCGATAGATGGCGCTGCATTTCTCAGAGTTTTCTCATTACTTGATGTACTTCCATTGCGTTCACATCGTCGCTCATTTCTCAGAGTTTTCTCATTACTTGATGTACTTTCATAGCGTTCATAACATCTCTGATTTATTTACTTCGTTCTGTTGCACGTGTCAATGAGAATGCAGGCTATAACGTTGCAAGAAAAAATTGAAATGGTCTACATTTATGGAGAATGTCGCAAGAATATCGATAATGCTGTTGATCTTTATGCTCATCGTTTTCCAGACCAGCCTCGATCGCGCGCTTCTTTTTACCGTATTATCCAACAGTTCACTCAGGAGGGAAGTGTGCACACAAACAAACGAAAGCGGCGAAGGACGATAGCTGGAGAAAATAACGAAGTTGCAGTTTTAGCTGCAGTGGCTTATAACCCTCACATTAGTACTCGACAAATAAGTCGTGAATCAGGAATTTCTCAGACTACTGTTTGTCAGATTTTGCATCGTAGAAAATACCATCCGTTCCATGTTTCGTTGCATCAAGAACTTCACGGCAATGATTTCGATAATCGATTGACATTTTGCCGATGGTCGCTACAGAAAATACAAGAAGAACCCCATTTCTTTGCTCGAGTACTGTTTTCGGATGAATCCACTTTTACTAACCACGGCACCATTAATCGACACAACATGCATTATTGGAGTGTGGAAAACCCGCATTGGTTACGCCAAGTTGAACATCAGCGTCCGTGGAATGTAAATGTTTGGTGTGGGATAATTGGGGACAAACTTATTGGTCCACATTTTATCCATGGACATTTCAATGGGGAGAAATATCAACAACTCTTAGAGGACGTACTGCCAACATTGCTTGAAGACGTACCCTTAGACGTGCGACAAACAATGTGGTTTCAACATGACGGTTGTCCAGCACATTTTGCTGTAAGATCGCGGGAAGTGTTAGATCTCACTTCGCCTGATTTTTTTTTATGGGGATACTTGAAGAATGAAGTTTACAGTGAAGTGCCAACAACGCCTGAAAACATGATTGAACGAATTACCAACGCTTGTCAAAAAATCACGCCGGATATGCTTCTTAGTTGCGTCGAATCATTCCAAGAGCGGGTAAATAAATGCATCGATGTCGGTGGTGATATTTTCGAGCACTTGCTTTAGAATTGTTGTTAGAAACAAACACGTGAGAGGCGAGGGGACTCACCAAAAACAAGCACCCCGATGGTGAGAGGCGAGGGGACTCACCAAAAACAAGCACCCCGATGGTGAGAGGCGAGGGGACTCACCAAAAACAAGCACCCCGATGGTGAGAGGCGAGGGGACTCACCTAAATCTAGCACCCCAAAGGGAACAGAAAATTACTACGTCCACGTCGTTGTTCCTGGGTAACGCAAAAAGTAATGTTTGACTTTCGCTATCTGCTAAAGAATTTGCATCAGTGCATTTTGAAATAATGTCCATTCCCATCCCTCAAGTTTGGAGGTGGGTGGTGTTATTGAATAGTTTTTGAAAAATATCAATCACATTAACTTGTATTTTGCTGATCTGATGTGTATTTCACGAGATATCCTCATTTTTAAATGAATTTTTGCTTATTTTGATTTTTGTCGATTGCAGCGCCATCTATCGACCAAAATGACTCGAATTGGGGGTGAAATAGGGGTAGTTTTTTCCGGGGAATCAGAATCTGCAATAAAAAATGGGGGTTCCTATTTAAGTTTTTTTTCTCCCCCTTCCCCCACCCCTAGGGGGTGGGGGTGGGGAGTCAAATTTGGTATCATCGGATGTCCCCCGTCGAGACGAACAATTTTTATTACCCACTTTTTTTGATCGGATTTGTAGTTTTCGAGATATTTAGTTGTCTCAAGATAAAAAACTCACCCTGTATATTGCTTACGTCTTTAAACTTCTTTGATGTCGAAATCATTAGACGCGGGAAAGGATTGCAAGCAAGGACGGAAAGCAATTCGGTCACGGCCTTTTGAAGGAAGTACCTCCTAATTCGTGTGCAGTGATATGGGAAAACTATGGAAAACAGAATTCTGGATGGCACGTCAGCGATTGGAACTCGCGTCCTCCGAATGCGAAGCCAGAGCGTTACCGCTCACCCACCACGCTTACTGTAAGTTTTACGAGCCATATTATGACTAAGCACATTGATATTACCAGGAGTCGTAACCAACATTGGATTAAATAGAAAGTTATGGGCCGTTGACTTTCAACTTTTTTCGGTGACAGTTATCCCAATTTTGGTAAATAGTAAGATAAGTATGAAGGAAAGTTGCGAAACCAAGTCTAAATTCAAAAATAATATCAGATACAAAGGCAATTAATTCAAAGGAGTACAGTTAATAGAAAACTTGGATATACGGTTGTTACAGTCCATTATTGCGAATAATAAAGAAGATTAATACAACAAAGTGTAAAAAAATTCTAGACTTCATAACATAACTGAAAATCTACGGTAACATTATAAATGCAAAAGCAACTATCTCTCTGTCTGTTGGTTGCTATTTCACGAGTAAACGGTTAAACCGATTTTCATGAAATTTGACAATGAAATACTATGAATCATTATGAAGGACACAGGATAATTTTTGGGGTTAAATAACATATTATCATAAAATTATGAGATTTAGCGAATCGTTGACAGACAGACGGATAGCGTGTGTAAGTCTCTGTAATGTTATATTGGTTTCTCAGGCGTTGTTTCCTTCGCAGTCAGTTGAGTATGATCTGTTCATAAATTTCACGGACAGACACAATTCCGCGCTTTTTGGGACACCTTTTAAAGAATTATAGTTCTCTATATCCAATTCTAACAATAAAATTCACGCATACGAAGTCACGGGTAATGATACAAACAGCTAGTTTTTTTTTTTTTTTTTTTTTTTTTTGTAACAGTTTAACGTCCCTTTTTAACAACGTGGTCTTTAGAGACGGGAAAGGATGGGGCAAGGAATGGGAAGGAATTCGGTCATGGCCTTTTGAAGGAAGCATCCCGGCATTCACCTGGAGTGATTTGGGGAAACCATGGAAAACCCAAATCTGGATGCCCGGACGGGGGCTAGTTTTCTAATTGTCTGAAAACCGTATATAGCTTTGAAACTTTTTACTGTTGTATGTAAGGGATGGGTTATCTGCATATTGCATTTCCTTAATTGTAAAAAATTTCGTTGGTAAAAACAAAACCGCTGGCCAAATGCCAGTAGTGCCTCTGGCAGTTAAACTTTCATACACCAATTAACTCAGCTGGTAGTTCAGATGGTAGTCTCTTTGTGTAAAATTCAATGCTTGACCTGCCATCCCAAAGCCTAAGTCCACACCGACTGGCAAAATCGCGCAACTCGTGTCTATGAACAAAGTTCGGCAACTGTTGATAGACAGTCGAGAACAATTTGGGTGTTGCGCAACTCCCGGTAGACAAAAATGTCACTTGGATAGGTGTCCCGTAGCGAATGGAAGACTTGCGGCTTGTTGCGCAACATATCGCAGTGCAGAATTACAGGATTATTGTAATTAATTGAAGCGATTTCACAGGTTTACTGTTGTTATATCATTTGACGTATTGTCACAAAGCTTTACAGTCATATAGAAAACTCGAGAAGTTTCAAATTTCTGCCATGAGAATGAAGATGTGAACAGTGACAGAAACCGATGGATCTATCGTCATGTGATGATCAGCAATTCCTGTCTTGTTCCGCGCTCTGCCGATCTAACCCGATGCGATTCTTTTTGTGTGAAAAACTAACTGTTTAAGCCTCCTATGCAAGAACTGTAAGCTGGCTTCACCAGGGCTTTTGAATAGTCTGATTGGGACATGTTGCAGCGGCAAGAACTTGCAAAAAGTTTTTTCATAATGTGTCAAATAATATGGCTACAGAAAATCTACAAAAAAGCTTCAATTATTTGCAACAACCCCGTATTGCAAGAAATTGAGTCTCTGGAAATGCATTCACTTGACTAGGTGATCTTTGTTCCTTTTATAGTTATTTTCAAAATGTGGTCAAATGAGAACACAAATTCAATAGAATATTTGCGTAGTACATAGCGTCTGTGGGGACGCGATTTAAACTTACTATGAAAACAGAGATAAAAAAAGTTATGATATCGTTTCACCAGTCACCCGTCATTTCCATCCTGAAAGACAGAAAAGAAACATGAGCCGGTTGGAAACTTTTTCTCCAGCCATGTGAAGAAAATATTAGAAATCACTTGAAGTCAAATGCGTGAAATTTCTGAATCCCGTGACATCTTCCACTCTCCCTCTGATAAATCCAGTCATATCCACTAACGTCTCCTTTTATCTGTATTCGGCTTCAAAAAGCAAAGTTGCTATTCGTCTACAGGCAGCAAAGTATCCTGCCATTGCGAAGAATTTTCTAGTACTGATTCTAGACTCATATTTTGCTGCTAAAAAAAGTATCCAATATTTTAGGAGGTGATAGTATGCACCGAAACTTAACAAAAATGTCTTTTATTAAAAGTGTTACTAATTTTAGGATAATTATTTGCTTCGGACTCTGTAAGAAGAAAACAATGAAGGTTCAAGTCTAGTGACCTCGTAAATAGGACCTAGGTGTTTATTGCACCGCGAAGATAGCAGGGCACCTGACAAGGCTGTTGCGTTTGTTTTCTCTGTGCTCGGCGACGTGTTTGAAGGATTCAAATTTCACAGAGTGAAATCTGTATATGGGTCGCAGAGATTTGATATCAAAGCGTATTCCTACTGCTTCCGCTAAACTGACCTCTCGCAAGATTTATTAACCCGGATATGAATTTGGTACACGAGGTGTAATAGACACTTTGAGTGTAAGCAACGGTCTCTCAAAGACACGCTGAGTTAGTTCAAAGACGACAAAACTGGAATGTCCAGAATATTTTGCGGTACGTTGCGAACTGTTCGCGCTTAAATGGAGATCATGGTAGATTGATCCAACTGTGATCTGTACCTGCTAATTTCTTGCGTTAATACGCCCGACGTAGAGTAATGGCTTTATTAACGTAATTGCACTCCACATTAAACGTAGATACGACGTGTTTTGGATGGTACGACCCTGCAACCACCTCCGGAAACTGTGAGCCGACAGTTAGTTAAGTTTCCCTGCAAAAACCCATTTGTACAAAATACGAACAATTTTTGCTCTTGGTATCTCTAAAACAGCTCTGGCGCCATCTCGTAGACGATTCAGATACCAGGAAGCCTACTGATATTTTCTCTTTGGTTTCAAGGAACTCATATATTTAAACGAACAATTCGTGTATACTAACTGACCCATGCAAATATTTCGTACAATATCATGATAAATTACCGAATGGTAATATAAAAATGAGGAAATAAGTAAACACAAGTATTTATTAATGAAAGGTTTTTTATTTTGAAGAGTAGTAATAAATATCAATATCACTGTAAGAAGTAGTTAACATTAAATACAGGTACTAAATAACTGTAAAATTCCGTTACCATTAAATACTACATATTTAATTGTAAAACATTTCAAATTAAATATTTTATAAAATATTGGCTTTGTCAGAAGTCATTTTTTTTTATCTTGTTTACTTTACATAAATTCTCTAAAAACGATATTAGCAGTTGTAATATGATCTTCGTTGATTTTATGATCGTAATGAATCTACAAACTCATGAAAAGCCACATTCGTGTATCTATACAAAAAAAAAAAAAAAAAAAAAAAAAGGTTCTGATAAATATAATTCTGCATTTTGAAGCGTCTGACCTTATTCTTTTTTTAATGTTCAAATTTTTTTCTTATCATTTAGAAAGGCAGGGTCTAAGAGAATTACCACTAATCTTGCACCATTCAGTTCTTGGATTTGGTATTTCGGAAACGGTTGTAACCTCATCTCGTAGTATTCAGGTACCAATAAGCATACTGATTTCAGTTAAACTTCTCTTTTCAGGGAACTGTGCACTTAAAAATGCCTATGATGTCTTCAAAAAAAAAAAAAAAACTTTTAACTTTAATCAAGCTTTACTCAAAATCTTGCATATTGAACATAAATCGAAAGATGCCGAATGAAAATCGGTCACTCAGGTACTTATTATTAATATATCAGCAAAAAATACTCCATTCTGATTACACAGGTTAAATTTAATACTCCTTTCAATCAACCACGACGTTACACTTTGCTTTTTACATTACTCTGATAAATCTTTATTCTAATGAATGACTGTGTTGATGCTTACGAGCAGAATTCAGGTTGTTCACATAAGATACAGTATAATGGTATACAGTAGGATCGAAACAGGTGAAGACTTTGCACAACTGAAGGATTACCTGGATAGAATATCTAAATGGGTAGGTCAGCATGGAACGAAGATAAATGCCAAGAAGAGTCAGCTTATTAAATACACAAATAAAACATTATGTTTATTGGGTGGGAACAGAATTGCTTGTTGAAGGCTTGATGTGTAAATATCTTGGAATCACGTTTGATAACAAACTCAACTTGGGCTGGTGGTCCGAAAAGGTTATTATAATCCTTCATTTACGGGAGAGGATGTACCAGAGAAGTTAGGGAATTGGGTTAGAAAACTTTGGTCAGACCACTGGTTGAATTTGGTGTTGTAGTTTGGGACCCACATTTCGGTTATCAAATACAGGAGTTAAAGAGCATGCAAAGACGAAAAGCTAGATTTATTTGTGCAAATTATCACAGGACCCAGTCAGTAACTGATATGATAAGGCAGCTGGATTCGGAGCCATTCGAGGAAAGGAGGAAGGTAAAGAGATGGTGGGAATGTACAGGGCATACGTTGGTGACGTGGTTTGGAGGGAATTGGTCAAAGAATTAGAAATAGTGCATGAAAGGGAAAGGCAACCATGACCACATGCTGGCGCTCGATTTCATGCATAAGGGAGGGGAAACATTTTGTTGTTGTTAAGGGTGTCAGGGATTAGAAGAATTACCAAATGCAGTGATGAATAATTTGCCAAAAATGCGTGAGGAATTTTGAATTAATGTTTGTAAATTGTAAAAGTAAATGAGGAAGAGATTTTACACTTCAATCGAAATTGTTTAAAAAATTAATATAAAAAGGGGTAATTAGATGTCTAGCGGAATTGCCACCGGAGCATTATCTCAATCGCAATTAAAATTAATAATAATATTAATAAATGTACAGTATTTCGGGTTTGCGTTCTATAAACTGTTGAAAAAATATATAATACTCAAAATACTATATTTTATATCGGTAAATAAATTTATTAATGTATTTATTTGTTTGTTTGTAGCACTGAAACTAATAACAAACAAATTCCTCACTTTTTAAAATCTTTGAACGCACATTGTGATTTATCTTTTTATTTGCGTGTATCCGAACGCGCCTTTGTGTTCCGAACAGTTATGTCGTGATTTAATACGTGAAACAGACGGGCACATGCATTTGTCTTTTTTTCGTTTTTGTTTTGTTAATTTTTTTTCACTTGGAGATTGTTCTTCCTTTTGAAATTTAACTAAATTAAATTAATCATAGTGGTAGCAATAACGAAAGTATGTTGGTTTGAAGTGATTTGGAGGTACCTGAAAGATTATGTTATTATATTAGGGAGGATTGACCTATACATATGGAAAACATTTTGACGATGAATGAAACTGATGGAGACACTAAAGTTAAAATCTTTTTGAATTTCGAGAGCCATTTACTTGCATAACTGTCACAAAACTGTTAAACAACTTGAGGGTTTATATGTGTATAATATTATGTCAGTTTTAAAATCAGCCCTAGAATAATGTAAAAGAGACTGTTTATTTGGTCGAGAAACCCAAAAAGTCCTTAGAAGCCAAATCCTCAACAGAAAGTGATTCCACTAAAAAGAATTTTTACTATTCATTGATGAATGTCTGTAATATTTTAATAAATGATTTTGATGAAAGCAAATTGGCTGTGCCAAATTCAAAAATTAAATTTTTAACATGAGATCCCATTTGATGACTGTGACACAATATTAGAAGTTCTAAATTTACTAGAAAAAATGAGTATTAAAATGGACGAACTTTACTCTAAATTAACAATATTAGACGAAATTTAGGTAAAAATAAGAGAATGTAGTAAGTTTATGGACCACTGACCAAAAATGGTAGCATATTAAAGAATATTCCGAAAATAATTAATATAATTTATTTAAGGGTATTTCATTTCTGCTTTCTATTCACGCCAGTTCGGCATTCACAGAAATAATATTTTCAAGTATTAAATCGAAATGACGAGAAGAGAGAAGGAAAGCGACTATATCTTTAATAAAAAAAAATTAGCTTAGGAACTACATTAATTTAAAAATTGATAGCTATAAAGCATATGAAAATTTTACTGCAGAAAAAAAATTTAAAATGTGCTAAAAATATAGTTATTTAAACAATAAGTAAAAACATATTTTGTACTTTTTTAATCTTTCGATAAAATACTATATTTTTTTGAAGTGTACTATATTTTTAAAGCTTATTCTAAAAAATACTACAGTCAGTCAAAAATATTTGTAACCCTAGGTAAACCACATTTTGCATCCTGTTTTATTTCAGACGATATCTTATGTAGGTTCTTCCTACTTTTTATCAATAATTTTTTTCTTATCTGTAAGAAAGAATATGCTCCATCTTTCCTCTCACTTGCATCAAAAAATTCTTCACTTTTTTATTCAGTATTAATCACTCCTACGTTCACTTCAAAACGAATTTATTTTACAATAGTACACTCATTAGATGGCATATCTTTGTATACAGCTATACAACTATTCTTGGCTTCAGCCATTACAGTGTTTCTTATATCCGTCCTTTTGACAGCTTAAGGCTCCCAGTTGAACCCAACATAATTTTTTTCCCATCTCTCACCTCTTCCATCTTTATCTTGTTCTGTTTTATAATTACTCCTTTCTACCGGGTCTCCCGCTTCACTCCTTGTCTGTCAAGGATCCTCAAAGACAGTACGATTAGTATTCCTGTTTCCGACAGTTATCATGCATAATAAAATACATTTATATTTACAACTATGTACGTTCCTTCGATTATGGAATTAGAAGTTCACTAACTATCAAAATAAAGTGTTTATAACAAGCCGTTATGTCACCAACTTGCGAAGAACATGAGGTATTACATTTAAAGTAGATAATATTAATAAAACGTAAATAATTCACATAATACTTAAAATTTTATTGTTTCGAAGAAATCATCATAATAATAATAATAATAATAAAAGACTAAGTTTGGTCATTGTGTCACTATGTCCGTAAGTCAGACGTCACATTCCCGGCCTTCGTTGCTAACAACGGCCAGAGGTATTATTACCAAATGGAGGTTATACGCGTTACCTAATAACAATTTTATTTTCCCAAGCAACCGCGAAGAAATCTTTGCCAGAACACTAAAAGAAAAGCATGTATTTCTTTTAAGTCATCATATCAATTTTTAGTTTCTTTTTGTTTACTTATATTCGCTCAATGTAGATGTTTTGGTTATATTCTGTGATTGCTCTTATAATAAAATAAATACGGTATCACTTTTATATCGGACTGTATTAGTGCGAATGCGGAGGAAGCTTTGATTTTAGAGATGAAATATTAGCATTCGTCATTACAGCTAATTTTCTTAAAAACAATTTAAGTTGGGTTTATGAGCGCCATGTTATTGAAATCATTACTTCATTTAAATGAAAATAGTTCCTCATTGATCGCGCTGTATGCGGCCTAGACTATGATTAAAACTAACGTTACGCGACGTAACGTGAGTCGTTAAGATTTATTTTTAACTTCCTTTGTTTTCACTAACGCCATATTACTGAGTCATTATTTCAGTTTGTGGTTGGACTTTTATGCAGTTTAGACCAGGATGACAACGGAAACTTTCTGCTGCAGTTTAAGGAACAAGGAATTTCATTGAGAGTTATTTAATAACAATTCTATTGTGTTAAGAAATTGTAAACTAATGACTTACCACTACACTGCGTTCAATCAGTCATTTTGACGAACTTTGAGGTTAGTTATTACATAAGAGTATGCTTAAAGAAGAAGGATTAAAATTAACGACGAGGCTTTAAGTTATTACTTTCTCAAAATCTCGAGCAGCGAATGATAAAACATACAGGTGAAAGTTATTTTAATTTAATTTAATTGCGATGGAGCGCGTAATCCAGTGGAAATTTCCATACACATCAACTTTTTCCTCTTTCCTGTTCCTGCCTACTTTGCCGTCTTCAAGTCGACTTTAAATTCTTTCAACGTTTTTGATAAATTATTCCTCATTTCTCTCCTTCCAATCCCTGACCCTCTTACCTAAGAAAGAAAATCTCCCCTCATCCTTGTGCCTGAAATCGAGTGCCAGCTTGTGATCATAGTCATCTTTTCCCTTCCATGCATTTCTTTTAATTCTTATACCATTATCTTTCCACGCCTCATCACCAATATACGTCTTTTACACTCCCATGACTGTCTTCACCCTCCTCCTGTATTCCAATGAATACCATTCCAACTCCTTCGTCATGTATTGAGTATGTTCTATGGTGATTTACATAGAAAAATTTAGCATTCCCTACTTTGTCCCCCCTCCATCGCCTGTATATGATATCCAAAATGTCGGTCCCATACTTCACTACCATTTTCAACAATGGTCTTACCAATAATTTGTAACCCAATTCCCTTACTTCTCTAGTACATGCCCTCATCACTCTCTCCAACAAGCGGATTTTCCAAATACGCGTCCAAGTTGCTCAGTTGAGCTTGTAACAGAATGACCAAATATGGGTCATTCCGTACATTTTTATATATAATATTTTGTATATTTTTATATATAAAAAGAATGAGAAAGGAAGTTTAGGGAGAGGATTGTCAGTGTTTGTGGGACCTGAGGTAGACGCACCAGATTGTCGCGACAGGCCGGCGGCTGCCAGGGACAATGGACACCAGCTCCCTTTCTCACGCATTTGGTCAAGCGTATAATCCCTTGGCTCCGGGGAAACTGTACACTGGGGTGAATGATTGTATCCAAACCCCAGGTCTCCGAACGTACAGTTTGGAGGTCACAGGTGACGAATAAGTCCGAGGCTATCCCGAGTTCGTACGAATCGAGAAAGACAATGTTCGCCTATCGCGACAGCCGGAAGGAGGAACTTGAGAACGGCAGGACCAATCGAGAGAGACTTTCCTTTGCATTTTGTAATGCTGGTGTATTTTTGCTCTATGTAAACCACGAGCGACGGGAGGAGGCTTTTTCCGGCGGACGCTGGAGAGGACTTGACTCCGAGCCTTCAGACTGGAAGGAGCGGATCTTCCGAAGCTGGAGATCGCTCCGTCTTGGCATCGAACCTGAGGGTCAATAAGCGTGTCTTGTACAGTGAGGTCGCTGTGCACGCATCCAGTACGCTTGCTGACGGACGTGGTGCATTGTCCGCTATAGCCAAGGGGCTATAGTAATTCCGCCGTGGCGGGAAATACATCGCCGTCACGGTAATAATTCTACAGTACAGTGTGGTACTTTTATTCGGTCATTGAGTACAGCCCTGTAACGACCACTGAATGATTAGGAGTTCTCGCACCCCCAAATATAGAGCTAGCTGGGGCAGACTTTCTTAAAGCCACACTTGGTGGATAATTTAAATTATCCTGGCGCCCGGCATTTGAGATCGGATACAGTTAATGTCAATACTGTATTTGATTTATGGTTCCCGATCATTGTGAAGGGAACTTTCATTTAAAAAAAATCAAGTGTGAAGCTTTCTTGTTTGCCAATTAACATTGGGAGTTTGTTTCAAGAATAATTTTAAAAGTCGTTGTGTTTTAATGCTTTGTTTATTTGTTAATATGTTGGCAATTGTAAGAAGAGGCTTTGCATAGTTCTTTTTATCATATTTCAATGTGTCAATGTTAACGATAAATAAGCCTCGCCTGTACGCCATTATGAGTACCCAATAAATTAGCAGCCTAGGGTTTCTTTGAATTATAAAAAGAAGTAAAAGGTTTTCACCCTTACCTCCCCACCGGCACATACCGTTACAAGCTTGTTATCAAATATAATTCCAAGACATTTACATTTCAAGTCTTCAACAAGCAAAACTTTCCTCATCTTTTAATCATAATCATTTTTTAGTTTCTTATCTGTGTACGTAATAAGCTAATTCTTCTTTGCATTTGCCTTTATTCCTTGTTGACCTACTCAGCTATATATCCTGGCCAGATCACCCTGCAACAGTTCAGTTTTCTACCATTTTGATCCTATTATATAGCATTATGTCATCTGTAACAACCTTACTTCTGACTGTAAATCATAAACATAATCATTCATTGGAATAATGAATAGCAACGGTCCCAACACGCTACCCTGTGGCATTACCATTTTCATTTCCACTTCTTTTGACTCTGGGTAGTTCTCCTATAGTGAATAAACAATTCTCGAAGTTGCGAGCCGTGACCCTGGAGGTCACAGCGGATCGATACGAGACTCAGGTCCGAGTCCTGATTTGAATCACAAATGTACGGCTTCCGTAAGGGCGCAGACTTCTGCTCGTTCCTTAACTCTGCTTGTCTTAAACAACTTCCCAACAGTCCTACGCTGCTGTAATGACAATCACTACAATCCGACAGATAATGGTGTACACAGTGCCAAATCATTATAGACTATACAGTGTGATTGAGGAGGAATCGTATGAACAATATTGAGTAAAAAAATTCATATAACATGCGTCCGATTGCCATTCGTTTTGGAGATACATGTTCTGGAATATTACACATAAAATAAACCTCAGAAAATGATTAAGAGCTCACAAATATCTTACTGAAGTACTTAATTGATTATACAATAGTTTCAATTAAATGTTTTTAAATCCCACCATCGATTTCAATACACAAATTAAAGCACTTAATTGGTGCACTACTTGGGAAGCAAAATTACAACCGATTGCCTAAGCAGAAATGATGTTAAAAGCAGAATATCACTAGCAAAAAGAACCTTCATGAAGAAGAGGAATCTTTTAATTTCAAATATTGATCTAGGAATTAGAAAGAACTTTTTAAAACTCTATGTGTGGAGCACAGCACTTAATGGTAGCGAACCATCGACTTTAGGAATACCAGAAATAAATAAAATTGAAGCATTTGAAATGAGGTGCTACAGAAGGATGCTGAGAAATAGGTGGACGGATAAAGTACGAAATGAAAGAGTTTTGGAAATGGTGGGTGAGTAAAGAGAGAGAGAAGAGGCTTACAGAAAGAAGGGACGGGATGGTAAGTCATATTTTGAGACATGCAGGATTGTTTAACTTATTAGTGGAGGGAACAGTCGAAGAACTGTAGATTAGAATATATGAAGCAGATAATTGAGGACGTGGGTTGTAAGGGGTATGTTGAGATGGAAAGGTTAGCGCATAATATGAAGGGATGGAGGATTCCATCAAACCAGTCCAGAAGCTGATGACAGAAAAAAAAAGGTTGACACGTACAGTTCCGTTGGCCGAGCATCTCAGAAAAGAAGAGACTGTAGTTGCTACGTTACGATCATTTAATTTAAGCTGTTGTAAAATATGTGAATGTTTTTGCATCAATAAAGTTCTTCAATGAGTTATTTGTGTGCTGTTGATCATGTTTTAAGGTTTATGTTATGCATAACATCCCAGCACCTGTATCTCCAAAACGAATGGAAATCTGACACATGTTTATATGAACTTTTTTACTCAATATTGTTTATACTACTATCTCCTTCAATGTTTACCATTCCTCTTTAATAACCCTATATAGCCATTGATTCTTCGACAATATCGTGTATAGGGTTTGAACTGTGAGTTGATGTCTATTTCTTGTCTACAGACGAAGTTATAAGGCTTTAATTTAATTTAATTTCGATGGAGCACACGCCCCGGTGGTAATTTCCCTACACTCCCATTTTCCCATTTCTTGTATCCGCCAAGTTTTGCCTTCTCCATATTTTTATTTTAAGTTTTTCATCGTTTTTGGTATATTATTGATCACTTCCCTGGATAACTTATTCTAATCCCTACCCCCGTTACCGACTAAAGAAAATACTCCCACACCCTTGCGCCTTAAATCGAGTACCAGCTTGTGGTCATGGTCAGCTTTTTCCATTTATGGACCCCCGTTAATTCTTCCATCAAAATATTTCTAAACCTCATCATTCCCATGACTTCGTGTCTTCCAATGAATCCCACTGCAGGTATCACTTTAAGGCCTCCGCTTTGGACACAACAAATAATAAGAAAGGAATTTTTCGAAATTCGACCCTTATAGGACAAATGTACCAATATTTCTTATTTTTCACGAGACATTTATCTCCTTTGATACCAAACAGAAATACAGAAATGAGGTATCTTTTCAAAGTTTTTTTTTTTTTTTTTTTTTTTTAACCAAACGTAAATTAAGAATGAGGTATCATTTTAAAGATTAAGGTGTCCACTTTGGTCACATCATATTTTAAAAGAGAACTTTTAAGGTCAGTGATAGTTTGTCATACATATGTTTTGTGCACTCAAAAGTTTTTCCTAATTGTTTCGGAATACGTTGTAAGTATTTTGTTATGTGCCTATTACATTAAACAAATAAATAATTACTGCAATCGAGGTGGTCCTTCTTTCACCCAATTACAAATCACCAACCCCAATATTCATCGCATTTTATTCGCGAAATTTTCGTCCACGTCATCTAGTAATTTATTATTTTAAACTCCAACTTCAGAAGAAATAGCCTATAGTAATCACGTACTTTTGCGTGTATTGATATGTATCTCACAGAAAAAAATGCTTTACAATATCAGAGAACTGTACTTTTTACCGTGTTGCTTGGTATTCTGAGAAGGAAGGTTTAACCAAAACAAAGCCTTTATTGGAAACAATGTTTCGGTTGTGATTTTGTGCAGAAGGCCGCATGCGGTGAATGGAATGCGCTGGCGTGGCTTCCGGTTTAGCCAACTGCAAGTCTGAATAAGAGTGGCGTTTGTGATGTGTTAGCAATACTGTGACAGGTACTGAGCAAGGTGCTAAGGAACTGACATGACGTATGGTGAACTTATGCCCGTGATTGTTCAACAATACTGAACAATACAATTATCCGAAGCTCCTAAAATGAAACAGTATTACAAATAAAATATAAATAAAAAGAAGAAGAGCTTGATGTTCAATATTTAAACTTGTTACTTGATGTGAGTAGCGTTCTATTGTTAGTAAATAATAGCATATTTTACAAATCGAAATTCAAAAGAAGTAACGTTAAGGTTTTTTTTGTTGTTTTTGTTTTTGTTTTTTTGTTTGTTTTTTTTTTTTTTTGTTTTATTTTTTGTTTTTTTTTTTTTTTATTGTGAGATTGTCACCTTTATAGTTCGATCCAATTGAATTAACTATGCATCACGACATCAAAATTATTACTACCACTATAGTCTTCAACTACAGGGTTGGTTTGGCTCTCCAGTAGGAGGCATACTACTCTTCGTTACAGAAGGAAGGGAGGTTTCCTAGTTTCTTTGATGTCACGTATTATTGATATTGCGCGAATGAAGAAGGGAAAAGGCAGAGAGTAAAACCCTATGCAGGGGCATCCTTGCCTGCTCTACAGAAAGACACCGATAGGGCCGCAATTTTTTTTATTTGTTTATTTGTTGCTCTTGTTCCATAGATCCTTACTGAGGCCATCATCAACATCGTTGTGTCCTGAGGCAGGTTTTCACGTGGCTGCTCTCCATGCTCTTCTGTCTTCTGCCTTCCTCTTCATGTCCGTATAGTTGCCGGTTACTCTGACGTTGGTTGTAATTTTACACTTCCTTCTTCCTCTCACTCTCCTAGTCCTTCCAAGGCGTCTTTTACCAAGCACTCACCTCTCAGCAAGGGTCCCATAAAGATCTTCTTTCTCTCTTTGATGACTTAGAGTATTTTTCTCCTTTCATCAACTCTATCCAGCATTTCAACATTACTTACTTTATCCAACCAGCTTGTCCTCTCCATACTCCTCCACATCCACTTCTCAGGCGCTTCTCACCGTTTTTCATCTTCTCGCCTCAGTGTCCACGTCTCTGCCCCATAAAGAGCCACACTCCATACAAAACATTTGCCAAGTCTTTTCTTGAGCGCTTTGTCTACTTTTCCTGTTAATAGTCGCCTCCTCCTATTAAACGCTTCCTTCGCTACGGCAATGCGAGTTTTTACCTCTTGGTGGCATCTCAAGTTTTCAGTGATTGTACTTCCAAGATATTTGAATGATTTTACTTGGCTGATATCAGCTTGCCCTATCTTAATATTTATTAGTTTTTTTTTTCCTTTTCAATCACCGTAGTACTCTTAGTTTTTGCTGTACTGAGTTTCATTCCAAACTCTTCACAAACTTCTTTTAGATCTTCCGGCATTATTTTTAGCGTTTGTTCGCTTTCTGCCAATATGACCATGTCATCAGCAAATCGTGTGTACTCTATTCTCCTGCCACAAATACGCACTCCTCTTTTTCCATTTAAGCATTTTCCAATAATTTCATCCAGGTATAAACTGAATAATAATGAGGAAAGGTAACAACTTTGTTTTCCGGATGAGGTCATGGTTAATATATATACAAGATTTTCTTTTCCTTTCATAATGCTAGTCATATAATTATCCCTTTCTTCTTCTTCTTCCATCGTTATGACCAACTGAGGAGCGCGAATGAACGTATTTAGCATATGTGTTTTTCTTCTGTTCCTAAAATCTTTCCATCCTCTCTGTAAACCCTTTCCTACGTTATTCTGTCCAGGTGTTCCTTCTTCTAATATTCGGTTTGTTGCCAAATTAGTGGTTCTTGACCATGCTACTAAATCTTCATCTGTCCTGTATGATATTCTATGTAATTTCAATTTCCTGCTGAATCTTTTCGATTGCAATTAGCTAATTATACTATATTTTAATAATAACCATAGTAAAATTAGTATTGCTTGTTACGAACAAACAAAATAAAGTAAACAATAATTTTTAGAATTAAATTATGTAAATGGCATATTAGACACTATTAAATCTTTTGCACGAATTCTTGGATGGGATAGAAGGAGTTGTCATTATGATAAACCCTTAGGTTTACTTTAAAAACGTCTTTATTACCTACAAACTGTTTTATACTTTTAGATAAGCAGATGTGTCCCAGAATAATTAATGACAATGACGTTTGTGTTTTGTGTAAGCTATTTTTGATTCTTGCACAGAAACTGTGCAAGTGTGAATTTTATGTAAACAAGTTAAAATGTTCAGTGACAAAATATATATGAGAGTGTATATATATTGAGAAATTACTGTAAGAATATTGAGCTTTTTAAAGAATTGTCTACAGTAAATTCTTTACCTTACTCAGCATCCTGATAGCTCTTTTCTGGGCTATGAAAACTTTTTTAGATTTTTAAGAGTCACACCCCAAAATTATGTCATATGACATGACATTACTACCCGACGCGAAAATCGCCACCAAAATTTCTTCCATAACCGGGAATCGTACCAGCTTACAACAGGGAAGGCATTGAATACTGCCTGACAGCTGAGTGGACGAATCAACACTAAAACGGCAAAAATAGATAAGAAGAGTAATAACGTTGGTGACAGAGTGGAGCCGTGAGGGACTTGATTTTAGCGATACTCATTCTTGTACGGATCGAATCCTTGAGTCGATTATTAGCGTTAACAATCCGGAGTGACATTACGGGGAACAGAAATGGACTCAACTGGAAGCGTATATCAACACGGTATTGAGTACGTTCACTTTGTACACAGGGTTCCTGCCGCTGCCAATCTGTGCCTGCCTCTGACGTATATCGTCACCAGCTGTTGACAGCCATCTCTTTACGTGTGACGCACTAACAAGTAGATGTGTTAAAGCAATATGGAATGGCGTACCGTGCCTTTGGATGGATGAACCGCAGTGTATTCCAATTAATGCTGGAGAAATCGTAGTTGTACCGTTGTACAAAGATCTCTGTTTACCAACAATACCAGCTCTGATCTTCTCACAACGTCAAGAGCACTCTTTATACACTCATGAGCCAAAACATTATCACCAATGCCCTCCGCGCGATGAAATGCAGTCTGGTGACAATCCAGATACGTTACGTGGTAAGGAAAGTATGTAAGCCGAGCAGAGATGCTTGGGAATGATTCTAGCGACGATACGTGTGACAAATTGGAAGTCCAAAGTGACTTTGACAGAGGGCAGGTTGTTATGGTCAAAGCCTGCGAACGATCATTTCGGAAACGGTTGGACTTGTTGGTGTTCACGTGCTACTGTTGTGGGCATCTATGGGAAGTGGTTGAAGGATGGTGAAATCTCGAGTAGGCCACAAGGTGGTGGACGTTCACCCCCTCATCACAGAACGTGGAGGTCGGAGGCTTGCCTATTTTGTAAAGCGAGATAGGGGGCGATCTGTGATCGAAGGCACAGTGACAGCTGTTGACTATATGAAAATTACTACGAACCACCTGTATCCCCTCATGTTTCATGTCTTGCACAATAACGATGGCATGTTCCAGCAGGTCAACTTTACAGTGCTTTGATGAGCATGATAGTGAACTCACGTTGACGTCTGGCCACCATATTCACCTGATGACAATCTGATATAACACTTTTGGGACGCTATCGGCTGCCAACTCAACACCCACAAGCCACCGGCCCGTAAATAAAGGAATTGCGTTACCTGAGTGCAGAAATCTGGTGCCACATATCTCAGGGAACCCACCAAGGACTTGTCAAATCCACTCCACACCGAATCGCTGCTGTATTGTGTTCCAAAGGCGAACCAACACGCTATTAAGCAGGTAGTCATTATGTTTTGCCTCATCAGTGTATGTGAAGAAATATTTAGTTTAGGGATATGGAAAATTGTGTTTCACCAAACATTATCCTTATTAAAACACGTAATAGATGCCTCCATTTCCGTGTCCTCTGTAGCCATGAGAGAAAAATGTGACACAACAAGCGACACTCCTACTTCCCGTTCTCCCGTCGTAGTCTTGGTTTTTGCGATGCACTACTGCAGTAAACCCAGTGACCTGTGTTCGTCATCTCACGCCCACATTCAAGGAGACTACAATCTTCTCGCCACCACACACTACGTGGATGAATGTGTCGCTACAAAGTTCTTTCTTGGATACAAAAAATTTCAAGACTTTTTTTCTCGCGTTTAGTTTTTTCGGTGAGCTGTTCAGTTTAGGTTAAGAAGTCGCTACCAACAACACTGTTGTTGTTATTTCTTTAACTATAGGGCGTTAAAGAAATCAGTACAGAGCTGACAAGCTGTAAACAGGTCGTAAAAATCTTCAGCTACCATTGAGCTGGCAAGAATGCCTTATCTGAAAGTCTTTGTTCTTTGGTAATGTCTATTAGGACAATCTTGTTCTAATGTCGGGGTTCTTCCCAGTGCACTAGTTGGTTTTACCTTGTATAAGGAAGTAAAATTTCTCTTACTCTAACCTCTATGGGAATAATTTACTTACTTGCCAACAGATTACAACATCGGTCTTTTATACGAGGTGACGCCATGTTCAAATACTGCGAACTATAATATATTGTTTTGGGAATACAATTTAAGATTTTATTTGATAGTTTATGTTCTTCTTTTTCAGGCACCTTCTCCTTTTGCAGGTTGGCGGTGCACATAGCTCTGGATGTGACATTGCAGCATGGAAAACCTCTTCTGACGTGCAGTCTCCGAATGTCCTTCAGCCATGAACTTCTTCTCCTTCCAACAGATCTTTTCAAAAGTATTTTTCCTTCAATGAGATAGTTTATGTACTTACTAATAAAATAATAATTTTAGTAAGTACTCCAAGAAGCAGGACATCAAATGTTGTTCACAGCCATAATAAAAAAAAAACTGAACACGGTTGTTTCATAGGGTCGTGGAAACGAATCAAGTGTATCAATTAATTTAAAACATTTACATACAACCTAAAATCAGGAAAACTAAGATAGAGGTAAAAACATGCTCGATTCTTTGCTGCTTCTACTTAATCGATATTTCTTTGGTTATTTATCGGTAAATTAGCAAAAAAACTGTGAAATTACATGTGGATGAAGAAGCGGGGTTATTTAATGTAATTTATAGCGTAAACACTCAGCTACACCACAGAATTTGAGCTCAGAATATATCTAGTATAATGTGTTATTTATATCGAATATGCCATTGATCTCACGTCCTATTGCACGCTGAAGTGCCAAAGGTAATGGAGTAGGAAGACGCAAATATGTAGATGGTGATAGCATCGTAGAAGAAACGTTTAAATGTGCAGGCAGTGTCGAGGCTTTCATTTGTACTGTCTTGAGTCGTGTGAAAGGTTCTCTAACGTGATTATGGGCGCACGAGACGAATTAACAGAACTTGGAAGTGGAATTGTTACATTTCGGAGATTGTTCGTAAATTCAACATTCATCGACCCACAGTGTCCAGACTGTGCAGTGAATGTATCTTACCACAGGCAACTTAGTGGATGATGACGTCTCCTTAATGACTGAGATCGGCGACGTCTGCGTGGAGGTGTCAGTGTTGTCAGACAGGCAGCACTGCGTCAAAGAACAGAAACACTCAGTATGACGTACGACAGATGTGTCCGTGCGGACAGTGCAGCGGAATCTGGCGTGCCGTTGACGGGATATGGCAGCAGAAGACCGACTCGAGTGTCTTTGCTAACAAAACGCCATCGGCTGCAGCGCTTCTGCTGCCCTCATACACATGTCGGTTGGACCCCAAATCATTGGAAAAAGCTTACGTGGCCGGAAGAGTCACGATTCAGGTATGTAAGACCTGGTACCGGACAATAATTAGTAAATTTATAAGTAAAATAATTTAGATCTGTTAAAACCTTTAGTTTAATTACCCAGATCTGTTTTAAAAAAAAAAAAAAAGTAAATTGGGGGCTGCTCCACTTTCGGAACCTTCGGGAAACTGGTATTAATCTGTTGAAATTTACATCCGTCGCTTCTTCAACATATCATTTTCACGTTTTGTGTTCATACTTTGGGGAAAAGTGGTTAGAAATTTAATTAAAAATGCCGAAATACGAAAGGCTGAGCAACTGCGAAATGCTATCAGCACTGCAAAAATAACATAAAAACTATCGATACAGGGATCATTTCAACCTAAACAGTTTCGGTTTGTCATAGAAATCGCGGTTAGGTTGAAATACGGCCTGGACCAAGTGAAAAAATTTTATGATATTTTCGCTACATGGCATCCATCACGGAAATTGAATATTTGTTTACAATGGAAGCAATCGATTATCTCTGGTTGCTCGTTGCTATGTAAGATGACGGGCATCACCGTGTTACAACTCGGATAAATATTGCCTGTTTGTCAATTTTGTGCGACTTTTTACAACGGTGTAGAGCTGAAAAGGCATGAAAACATTACAACAAAGCACAGCCACGAAAAACAGCCACATACCATAACCGTTGGATCGGATTGCCACAAGGTATAAAGAAGTTTAGTACTCCAGATCACTCGTTTCCAGTCCCGTTTACACCAGCTCAAGTATCGCTTGCCATTGGCTACAGAAATATTTGGCATATGAACAGCATATGGACTTCTGTACCCCAATATTTTCAATTCTTGACGTGTGCGTCAAGAATTGGATTGCTGGTAGCACTTTTGAAATCATTAGTGATACCATCCGATGATTTATTGCGATTTTTTACAACCGCCCCTCGCAATGCTCGACGACCCCTGTCTGTTTTTAAAGGAGGTTTGCCTGGACTTGGTTTAGTTTTGATAGTTCCTTTGCTGTTCCATTTCACAATAATTTTTTTATTTATTTATGGCTTTAAGCCTCGTTGACATCGAGGTCATTAGAGGAAGCATGGAACTGGGGTGACAAGTAACAGGAAGGAATTCGGTCATAGCCTTTTGAAGCATCCTGGCATTCGCCTGGAATGATTTGGAGAAACCATGGAAAGCCCAAATCTGGATTCCCGGCCAGGGATTCAAATCGCTGTCCTCAATGATGCGAGGCTAGAGCGTTAATCTTTCACCCACCTCGCTCGGTCTTCGCAATCATTTCAACAAAAGTCGACTTGGAAAGCTTTAGAAGGGTTGAAATCTTCCTTGTGGATTTTTCACTCAGGTGACTTCCAATAACTAGTCGACTAATATGATAAAGGAGTTGGATTGGGATTCGTCGAAAGATAGAAGGAGGGTGACGACAGTCATGGGAGTGTACAAAGCCTATATTGGTGGTGAGGCTTGGAAAGATATTGGTGGGAGAATTAAGAGAGATGACCATGACTACAAGCTGGCACTTGACTTCAAGCATAAGGGAGTGCAAAAATTTTCTTTTATCGGATAACTTGAAAGGGATTAGAATAAATTACCAAGAGAAATGATGAACAATCTACTAAAAAAACACTGAAAGAATTTGAAGTCCAAATTAGTAGAGGGTAAAATTAGGTGGGAGCAGAAAAGGAGAACGATGCATGTGTAGGGAGATTGCCACCCAAGCGTCCGCTACATCGCAATTATATCAAATAAAAAAAAAGTCACTGAGCTGTCCTGACTGACTCATTCTGCTGTTGCTGCTTATCTACTGACAACACAATACTACCTACCTGTTTTTTTATTGGTAGGTTCGTTTGTCGTAACATCTAGCGTTCAGTTCCGCATTTCATAGGGCCGTCCGGATATTTTTGATCATATAATGTATAATGTGTTATTCTGAAGTCTGCAGTGCACCCTACTAACCACGGAGTTCCCAATCCCACGTAACCATGCGGAAGTCGTAGCCGACATAATAGACTTTGCGGCCGCATAATTACGTCTGTACTAATGCAATTCTCAGAGGTCCATTCCTCAGAGTTGAAGTTGCTTCTTGTAAACGTTATTTTAATGAAAGTCTGCGGAAAAACATCTTTAACTACAGGCGAATTACGTTTCATCACCTTTGACTTCTATTTATGTTTATTTAAAAGGAATAAAAGCGTTATCTTGAATTACACGCACTTTTTTAATGTTACCAGCAGATATCAAAAGGTCACCGGTTAGATATATATATATATATATATATATATATATATATATATATATCTAACCGGTGACCTTTTGATATCCTGTGTTACACGTTACCCTCAGAACCACCAGACAGCGGCGTAAGGTCCCTCCATAATCTAACATACTAATGCTCTAAATTTTATGAAACTACCAATTGCCCACTACCGTTTTCAAAACGGATTTGTGCCAACTAATCAGAATATTAGTGTTGTCTGTACACTGAATAGGAATGGTATGAAAATGATTGAATTATTGTCCAAGATCAGGCTGCATGACTTCTGTTATTTGACTTAAATGAAATTTTATGATAATTATTACTCGTAGTAGTAGAATACGGTTCTGTAGGGTTGCTTATCAAAATATAGCCGCAAATTCTTTTAATTAAATTTTCAAAAAACTACTTTTTACAAAAAAAATGTTTAAATAAATTATAATTCATTTAATTGAGAGACAGGTAAAGAACATAAAAAGTTTGAGTTTCCTATGTAAAAGTTGTCCCAAGTAGTGGTTGACAGCTATTAAAGATACGTAAGAGCAAGAGAGTGTTAGCGCACCGCACCGTCTGTCAGATGGTATGGTGTGTTATCTTTAACAGCTGGCGATCCCTACTTGAGGCTACTTTTACATATGAAACGCAAACTTTTTTATGTTCTTTACCTGTCTCTCAATGAAATAAATTATAATTTTTTAAAAAAAGCAAGTGAACAAATTTTTTAATTTTTTAAAAATTCCATTTATTTTTATAAACGATCTCGGAGACAAATTGAAAAGCCTTTTTAGATTGTTTGCAGATGATGCGGTTTTTTATAGGGAAGTAAGAAATTTGGCCGATTGCTTAGAAATTCAGCGCGATCTGGATGTTATTTTGGCTTGGTGCGCTGAGTGGCAACTTACTCTAAATTGTAAAAAGTGCAAGACAATGAGCATAACTAACAAAAAGAATCCAATTGTTCAGAAATACGAGTTAAACAATACAGTTATTGATATGGTCGATTCTATGAAATATTTGGGAGTAACAGTACAAAGGAACATGAAATGGGACTTACACATTAATTCGTTGGTAGGTAGAGCTAATTCTAGCCTGCGATTCATAGGTCGAATATTGAAAAATTGTAATGAACAAACAAAGGAGATAGCATACAAATCTCTTGTGCGTCCACATTTGGACTATTGTTGTGCCATTTGGGATCCGTTTCGTAAGGGGTTGATCGAAAGTATAGAGAAAGTACAGAGAAGAGCCGCTCGATTCGTGACCGCTTGCTACAGTCCTTATGAAAGCGTCACAGAACTGATTAGTAGACTAGGCTGGGAGTCTCTGGTAGATAGACGACGCACGTTTCGTTTAAACTTATTGGTAAACATGCGTACTCCCACTTTCACTTTTGAGTGTAGTGAAATACTTCTTCCACCAACCTATTTGAGCCAGAATGATAGGATAGATAAGATTAGAGAAATAAGGTGCCGCACTGATTCTTATATGAATTCTTTTTTCCCTCGTACCATTAGGGATTGGAATGCACAACAAAGAGATTAGCTTTGGTGCTGAACACCCTCTGCCACCCACAATTTTGTGAATTGCAGAGTATATATGTAGATGTAGATGTAAAAATACTTGCCCCGGCAGAATCGTTATCTGCTACCAATAATTGTATATAAAAATTGCAATATAGTCAGATAAAAGATGGACGTAGAAATCATGCAGCCGGCTATAAGGCTATAAGTAAAATCGTTATTAAAATAGCGCTCATAATTTTAGTTTATACATATATCTTTCTACATCGATCGGACATAAGTAAACAAGAAGAAATCAAAAATTAATAAGAAATTTCTAAAAAGAATAATACGTGTTAATAAAAGAATAGACAGGACTTTAACGAACGAAGCAATTAGATATACAGTAAAAGAAGATGAACTACACGAAATGATACAGAAGGCTCTATAGAGATCGTATGGGCATATAAAGAAAATGAGAGAGCAGAGAATAGCGAGAATTATTCGCGAATTGCCGACTCATGGTAAATGATCCAGAAGAAGACCAAGGAATGGATGGCTGAGAGGAGTGGAAGAGAGGACTTCACAAAAAAAGATGGGTAGAAAAAAGAAAATGGAGATTCTTAGGGACTAAGAAAACCCAGCCAATTGATGGAAACTGTTGCTGCTGATGATGTGGATTTAAAGGAGATACATCCTTTTTCTGCACGGCTGATTTGCGAATCAAAACATATTGAACCATTACATAAAATGTAGGTAACTAGGTAACCTAAATTCATACCTTTATATAATTGCGTTATCTATGCGCATGGAGTGAAAACGTCTCTGGCCACAGTTAGCACAACAAAGAAGGCTGGCCGTGTGACAGCAAAGCGTTACAAACATGATGACGCAATGACAAAAGTGGCCTTTTATTAGCGCTGATAATTTAAATGTTATTATTCACCGTGGTTTAATCATCGACATATCATTTACTTTATATCAGTAGGTTCGATAGTGAAAAATTTCGCCTTTTCCCACTAAGCATATTTATATTTATATATATATCTATTTTTTTTTTTTATTGAATTGAGCTACGAGCCTACACGGCCAGTATTATGTAATTTGTAATTATTGATTGGATCACTCATTTCTTTCTAGATTCTGCATAGTATACATCACACACGACGAATAAAATACTTAATTAAAACCATTCATGCCCGAGGCTGAACTCAGCTGGCGACCCCTGTAATGCTAGCAGCCGTGATCGGCAAAGCTTGTACCATATCAGTTACCATCACATTATTTAATCTTTTAATACTACCGTGAAATATCCGTCGCAGATAATAGCTTTGCGAAAGCCCAAATGCGGGCGAAAATAAATGATTAAAGAAAGTTTACTGCCTCATTTAGTAACAGTTATATGTAACTAAGCAACTGGTGGCGTAACAAAATTTCATTGATTTTCTTAATCTTTAGCAGCGATAGTAATGGAATCTTTTTTGTGATCCTGGTAGTGCAGCCATTCCAAGAAGAGAAAAAACGTCATCTGCGATTCTGCTATTTTCAGGAGTGACCATCTGATGTGTCAAGCGTAATACTGAGGTGAGAACATGTGCCGGAAGCTTCAGTCGGCGCACTTTGCTGAAGTGGATTTGACGGATCAGCAAATGTACCCGTTCGAAGAAGATTAATCCGGGATGTTCCCCGTAGCGGTGCTACGTGAAGACACTGCTGTTTGCTTACTGCAGAACTGGTTCGTGCAATCTTATATCCGCCACAACGGTGCCGGTGCCGGACTTTGGAAATAAACAGCTCCACCGAAACTGTGAACATCAAAAACACCGCTATTAAGATGCTTTCTTCCCTTCATATGATGCCATATCCGATTCCGGTTACCATGTAGGATATACCTATGCGTGGGAACTCTCATGGAAAGATGAAATTGGCTGGTTTCCTGTTGTATCCCCCAGAGTACGTTCGTATGTGTTATTACAGGTGTGACTGACAATGACAGCGTGTGTGTACTAATGTACACACACAATGTGTTGTATGTGCTGTGTGAAATGAGAGGAGAGAGGAAGGAGAAGGTGAAACACGATATTGGCTCATTCAAATCTACTCTTCCGAAAGACCCAATCCAACGGACGAGTGGCCACTATCAATGTTGTATGCCCTCACTCCATAACTACTGCCGAGAGGTTTGGTGCACAGTATGGTGGTTAGGAATCGTACACCACCACCTCTGCTACCCTGCCGGTCAAATCCCCCACCAGGACTGGAACCAGCTAACCCCGTGTCAGCGCCAGACACCATCACGGCGCCGCAACCAATTGAGACAACGGAGCGTTCTATGAAGAAAAACTTGCGAGGGTTTTTTTAATTAAAATTAATTACGAATGTTCGATTGTTCTGATAGTGACGTGTATGGTCATTACTAACAGCACTTGTCAGAGCAGCAGAACACTGCCGAGGTCACGATGTAAGATATTTGGTCACTTCTGGGGCTTAATAAAAATATGTTTTCACAGTAATACAGTCAGGTTATGTAGGCTACCATGAGTTTTTATTCTTCCGCCTGAAGCTTTCTTAGTCCTCTACACCGTGATAGATTCGATTGTCTTCAGGTCTTCAGTCTCGATAGCTGTGCTAAATGAATTAGGGAGTCAATCAAACTCAAAGGACAAATATGTGCGGTAGATAGAAGTACATACACCTGTCGTCAATCACCAGACATTATAGTTTCACCACCTAAAATAGCAGGTTTCGTGCACAAAAGGTGGAAAGTAGGTGAGTAGTTGCCCTGCTAAAGTTCACTGAAACAGTTCTGTTGTTGTTCTCGCGGACTTCACAAGATTGTCGACCGCGGATTATATTCTCTCCCGATACCACACGAACTATGCCCGCTGTTCCACACATGACTAGCTCACTCTACACACTGTTTCATTCAGCGTCGCGAAAGGTATGTCGCCATGTTAATAGATTGCGGTACACATGTTTAAACTCGCGACCATCTTGGCACATCCATCCCTACTGTATTCCTGCGCGCGACTGACTTGCTCATCTCCAGAAATATTATTAAACCATCTCTGTGATCTCGTGCCCCTACCAGCTCACAAATACACTTAATTCTAACAGTGTCGTTAAAAACTGCAATTGTGAAATAGTCCTAACGGTGTTTTTATTTATATATATATAGTTGAGTATCCCATTATACCGATATACATTTCTGAAATAAAAACTCAGCTGTGTATGGTACAAATTACCACGAAGAACCACCCTTTCTGTAGCAGGTCGTCATGGAAGGAAGTTACTCAGAGCAACATTTTCCTTTTTTTAAATACGTTGAATATGACCTCCTAGGAAACTCCCATTTGACGTCATGTTTGAGAAGCAGATGAACCCATTTTTCGTACTTCGTGTATGTAAATGTGTTGTAAAAGGAGTGCTAATCGATTAAAAAGGGAAAGCTGTTTCTTGAGTCAAGCTGTCGTATAAAATCATGTTTGACCTGATGCTAGAAGGGTCTGGGTGCAGTTACTATAGCATACTCATAATTTTTTGTTGTTGTAAATTTCAAAATTCGTAACCCAGGTTATACTTTTTACCAAGATGCTTCGCAAGCTACACTAAATCGAGCATGGTGGGTGAGCGGTAAGGCCGGGGAGTCGCATTTTGGAGAACGCGGGTTAGAATCCCCGTCCAGCCATTCAGCTTCGGGTTTTTCATCATTTTCAGAAATTATTGAAAGCGAGTTTGTAAGGAAACGAAGTTTCCTTACTTGTATGTACATTTATATTTTTTTGAAATATCATCTGTTCCCGCGATACAATTTTAATTTGAGAAGAGTGATATAGCAGCTCTGACGTGGATGTTGGGTTTATGGTTGCTAAGAAGTTTTTATGGCATAGAGAAGAAGGATACTGTTGTAAGAGAATACTGTTGTATTATTATTTGGAGTCCATTCAATGTATTAAGTATGAATATTTGAAAAATAAATTTATTAATATAACAAAAATCTTGTAAGTTGCAGGATCTTTCCTTCAAAATGGCATGGCGGAATTACTCCCCGTTCCTTTCCCCCAATCTTTTCCCGCCTCAAATGCCCTCTACGATGACGATGGATAAAGCAGAAAAAAAGAATCTTCACCAAGATGTTATTTTTGTTTTCTGTTGACTTTGATTCTGAGTTAACAAATTTATATATCGTTTTTGTCTCCTTCAGTTTTATTATTCAATAAATTAATCGTTGTTTCTTGTCTGTTTGCAGTGTACATCACATTCATACACAAACATGTAATTTGGGTATAAAATTACTTTGATTAAATTAGATTTTCTTTCTTCTAGAAAAAAAATCACGACTCTGTCTCTATATCCGAATGTTATTTGCATATGAAGAATATATATACAGGGTGTTACAAAAAGGTACGGCCAAACTTTCAGGAAACATTCCTCATACACAAACAAAGAAAATATGTTATGCGGACATGTGTCCGGAAACGCTTACTTTCAATGTTAGAGCTCATTTTATTACTTCTCTTCAAATCACATTAAAGATGGAATGGAAACACACAGCAACAGAACGTACCAGCGTGACTTCAAACACTTTGTTACAGGAAATGTTCAAAATGTCCTCCGTTAGCGAGGATACATGCATCCACCCTCCGTCGCATGGAATCCCTGATGCGCTGATGCAGCCCTGGAGAATGGCGTATTGTATCACAGCCATCCACAATACGAGCACGAAGAGTCTCTACATTTGGTACCGGGGTTGCGCAGACAAGGGCTTTCAAATGCCCCCATAAATGGAAGTCAAGAGGGTTGAGGTCAGGAGAGCGTGGGGGCCATGGAATTGGTCCGTACAGTACAGTACATACTAACGAAACTAAAATGAGCTCTAACATGGAAAGTAAGCGTTTCCGGACACATGTCCACATAACATATTTTCTTTGTTTGTGTGTGAGGAATGTTTCCTGAAAGTTTGGCCGTACCTTTTTGTAACACCCTGTATATTTCTTGACGAATGGAATTTGTAATGTGAATGTAATTTGCTGGAAAAAGAGGTTTGAGAATCAGCTGATTTGATAATTACGTTCTAACGGGTACCTAAGTCAGTGTACACTGTGTTCAGTCCAGACAGAGCTCGGTGACTCATCTCTGTGAATGGGTTAGGGTGAGATAAATTGTCTCGTTAGCAGATTGACTCGCGGTCTGCGAGTTAGTGGCTTGACAAAGTGACGCACATCATTCGGCAGCATCACATGACCCGTGACCAACCAATGATCCAAATTGTCAGTAACACGTGATGCTCATAGATAATCATTAACGTGTACCGTCTCGAGAGACATTCCTCGTAATGGAATGACCCAGCTGTACAGAGTGATTCAGGAAGAATGTAAATATTGTAGTAGGTGCTAGTATGAACCATATTGAGTAAAAAGTTCATATAAATATGTGTCCGATTTCCATTCGTTTTTTAGATAAACGTGATGGAATGTTATGTGGACCGTATGGTAGGTCTCGATATACAGTCGTTTCCCCTAGCCATATGTCGCACCTCTAACATCACTGAGGATTTGTGTGTGGGGATGGTTGAAAAACGAAGTGTACAAAGAAAAAGTAAACCCAAGAGATGAAATTACTCGCTCACATTGTAAACACTGCTACCCTCATAGAAGTACACCAAGACGTACTCAGAAGAGCTACACGTACTGTGGCGCAGAGAGCTGCAAAGTGTATTGAAGTCGATGGTGGGATTTTCGATCATTTAATTTAAACTATTGAAAATATGCGTGTGTTTTCCGTGAATAAAGTACTTCAATAAGTTATTTGTGGGCACTTGATCATTTTCTGAGGTTTATTTTATGCAAAAAATTCCAGCACCTGTATCTCTAAAACGAATGGAAACCGGACGCATCTATAAATGAATTTTTTTACTCAATATTGTTCACATCACCACCTCCTTTAGTGTTTACCATTCCCTCTGAATCACCTCGTATTGCAGGTATAGATATACACTCGTTTCCCCTGGCCATATGTCTCACCTCTAACATGATGGAAGATTTTTACCAAAATATTGTAAAGCGTGTTCGTGTTTTTTGTTCGTCTGGCTCTCCCCCTTTCATTACAGGAAAGTGACGGGTTATTGCCTTCCATTATACAGGGTGTTACAAAAAGGTACGGCCAAACTTTCAGGAAACATTCCTCACACAAAAACAAAGAAAATATGTTATGTGGACATGTGTCCGGAAACGCTTACTTTCCATGTTAGAGCTCATTTTATTACTTCTCTTCAAATCACATTAAACATGGAATGGAAACACACAGCGTCACTTCAAACACTTTGTTACAGGAAATGTTCAAAATGTCCTCCGTTAGCGAGGATACATGCATCCACCCTCCGTCACATGGAATCCCTGATGCGCTGATGCAGCCCTGGAGAATGGCGTATTGTATCACAGCCGTCCACAATATGAGCTCTAACATGGAAAGTAAGCGTTTCCGGACACAAGTCCACATAATATATTTTCTGTGTGTTAGGAATGTTTCCTGAAAGTTTGGCCTTACCTTTTTGTAACACCCTGTATATACATAAAGCTGCCTTGTTCACTGTGTCATCGTGTCCATAACGAACGCGCCAAACCTTCGATACCGGACTAATTGCGGCCAGGGATGTTACTGCAAAATAGAGGTTAAGGACATTATTTAATAACAATTATATTTATTTAAGCAGCCGCAACGAAATGAATTGTAAGAACACCGAAAAAGTATGTATTCATTTTTAATTAACATATCAGTTAGTATTAGTTTTTTGTAAATTTATATTCAGTCGATATAGATGTTTTCTTATACTCTCCGTCCAGCGATATCGCTGTCACAGTAACAGAAAACTAAGAAATATGTACGGCATTACATCATTTTTAAGGTTATGAGCATTATTAAATAATAGTTGTGTTTAGTTAAACAACTGCAAGGAAATGCACTATCAGATCACTGCGTTCAAATCAGTATTTTTAACAGTTTTAGAAGTTAGTTACATTCCATGTTTTACCTATATATCCTGTCGCTGTTTTATGCGACTCGTTGAAATTAACTGCCGGTTTTGACCCCAAATTAGACGATTGTGGTGACTTTATGTGTCTTGCATATAATGGTACCGCATTACCTTTCAAAATATCAGTATCAGTCTTATTACACAGTTTTTTTTGTACTTATGGCTTCACGCCTCGTCGACGTCGAGGTCATCAGAGTCGGGATGGGACTGGGAACAAAGAATGGGAAGAAATTCGGCCATGGCCTTTTTGAAGGAAGCATCCCGGCGTTCGCTTGGAGTGATTTGGATAAACCATGGAAAACCCAAATCTGGATGCCCGGACGGGGATTCAAACCGGCGTCCTCCCGAATGCGAGGCCAGAGCGTTAACTACTCATCCACCACGCTCGGTTTACTATCCCATTTCTGTTCACGTTTGCAGATTGTTGGAGAATCTGGACACAGAGGCGCACACAGCATTTTGTTTACATGCTCTTACCTTGGAAACATGTTTACGTAGTGGCGACTTAAACCGATTATCCGTGTATCCCCTTGTTGTCGTCCAAATTCTGCCACCCTGTCGCCCACGCAACCCCCGGGACCTCTTCGATCGCCTGCTGCCTGGAGCCGTCCTGTCTGCAGACCTGGGATCGAAGCTGGACCGCCATTGGCTGCGTGCTCTACTGACGTCAGAACACTCCTACGTCCGTTCATTTTTTATTGCACCGAACTGAGCTTCTCTCTCACCAGTAGCTTTCGTCAATAATTTGGATCTCACTCTCGAATCTGCCGTTTAGCACTGATGCGGTATTTGAATCAGACGTAAAAATTAATGGGGTATCTGTACTTACAATACAACTATAACAGCACAGTCGTGAGCAGACCGTCGTACGGGTAACATCGCCTCCGATACGAGGAGTAGTGTGCGCGATCGCGGGTTGACTCGACGGCAAGTGCCAACAACATAAACAGTTTTCAACTTCGTGTGGTGGACAAGAAAAGTGAATTGATAATCAAGAAACAACTAATATAAGTGTTAAGTGACATTGGCCGCCATGTATGGTGGCCAGTGTGGTGAAGGCGGCTACGAACAGGTACAGCCGACGCCGCACTATACTTTTATATAATGGAGGTAACGTGAACATTGCAACAGAAGATAGCTTAGACAGTCAAGTGCCATCCCTACATCACAACACAAGTGAAGATGGAAGGGAAACGAGAAACATCATTCAATCGTCATTCGAAACCGTCAATGTACCATCTTTTGCTGCTAATCTTACCATTGACCAAACGAGACAACAGGAACTACGACTTGTAGGAGAGGAAGAAACGACCCCACCTGCAGCCCAGAAACGCCCCAGCACACCAACAATCGAAGACATCAGCAACAACTGCAACTACAAAGTACCAAGAACAGCAGAACAGCCCAGAAACCTACAGACATCAGTATGGAGACGTCACCAGCTAGCAACACACAGCAAAACCAGACTACAACCACAACAGTCAGCCATGATCAACAGGTAAATAGCGCAACGCCAGTGATATATGAAAACTATGACCTAGGGCCCTATTATGTGATTGTAGAAAGTGTCGATAAAAACATCAGTAGACTGCATCCAATGGCTATAGGTCGCCTCATTAACTCCCTCTGCCGTGATACAAATAATCAAATATTACAGATAACTACAGCAGGCCGTAACCGTGTCAAAATTGAGGTGAAATCGGTAATAGCAGCCAATTCTATGATTCAAAGCTCAGTCTGGAAGCAGAACGGTTTGCAGGCGTATATCCCATACTCGTGCACCACACAACAAGGCATCATTAGAAACGTAATGACAGAATTATCGGAAGATGAAATTAAAGCGGTAGCGCGATGTGAATACAGGGTGATAAACGTTAAACGATTTGCTAAGAAAATGGTAGCAAACGGTCAACCTACAACAATCCCACTTCCAGTTTGCCTGATAACTTTCAAATCGCAAAGACGGCCCAACTATGTTTACATACACGGCGTCCGCTGTCCAGTCGAACCATACATAAAACCTGTTATGCAATGCTTTAACTGCCTGCGCTATGGCCACCTGAGCAAGCAATGCAGAAGTAAAAAAAGATGTGTATTCTGTGCTGGTGCACACGACGACAAAGATTGTTGTAACCAAAACAACCCCATTTGTATCTATTGTAATAGTGGCCACCCATCTAATGAAAAAAGATGTCCTGAATATGAAAAACAAAGAAGAATCAAACAGTTAATGGCGTACGAGAACCTAGACTATAAACAAGCCATTAGAAAGATCAACGCCGGTACGTATGCCGGTGTACTAGCAAGACCGGCCGCAACCACCCAAACCACGGTCGTAAATTCGGAATGTTACGAGCAAGAACCCCCATACAGGATAACTTAAATATTGCCACAATGCCTGTAGGGACATCGCAACAACAACATCAACCACTCCACCAAGAACTACCTACCCAGACGTCACAGTTGGCCACCAGCCCACCTGGCATGTTAACAAACATGCAAATAAATCCAATGCCTACTAACCAGGCAGAATCCCCCTTAACGGAAAGACATAATAGGCACTACAGAGCAGGAAGCAACTCTAGGGATCTATCTTACAAAAATTATTGGATCCCTAACAACAGGAATATACAACCAATTGCGTACAACCCATACCCACCCCAACCTCACAGCACTGTACAAAGCGCAAGCACAGCTGATATCTTCACATTCAAAATGATCGAAATCATAATGAATATCTTAAACCAGTATGTCGGTAACCAACAGATCGATCCACTGCAATTCGCTCCAAGTATCAAACAGCTTATACAACAAACACTCACCAATGGGTTCAACTGAGAACACAAGAACGCATTCGATACCCGTTACTGGAGGCTTAGATTCCATGTACCAAAATAACATACCACATAATAATCCCCAAACGAATGAAAAAATTGCAATCAAAGAACTCGGAATCTTACAATGGAATGCGCGCTCAATCAAAGCCAATAAATTAAGTCTGATGCAATATATGCTGGCCCATAAAATCTCAGTAAGTGCGATCTCAGAAACTTGGTTGAAACCAGGAGAATCTTTCCTTTTTCAAAACTATAATATCGTGCGAGCAGACAGAGCGGACGGTTATGGCGGCACTGCCCTATTGATACAGAAATCAATCCCATTCCAGCCCGTAAACATTACGCCTACTAATCTGTCTTTCGAAGTTTGTGCAGCACGGATCCTCTTTAAAGACGAATATATGACGGTAGTATCTGTATACAGGTCACCAAACAAACCAGCATTAAAAAGATCTGAGTTGGAAATACTAAAAAGACATCTAGAAGAACCAATTCTGCTCCTTGGTGACTTAAATGCCCATCATTCCTTATGGGGAAGTACATATGACGATCGTAACGGGCGACTAATTGTGGAAGTAATGGAGGAACTAGTTGTACTAAACGATGGCTCTGCTACTCGAATCAATAGACCATCACAACAACAATCATCTGTTGACATATCATTAGCATCGGCGACTATTGCCCCACACCTAACATGGGAAATCATAGAAGATACTCTGGGCTCGGATCATTTCCCGATTCTGCTGAAGCTCCCCTGCACTAAGCTGATAGGGCAAACTATCTTTTCGCACTACAAATGGAGTATCAAGCGGGCGAACTGGGAAAAATACCAACAGGAAGCAGAAGCTGCATTTTCTCATTACAAACCTACAGACGACATACAAAATGATTATAAAGCCTTCATAGATTGCATTGAAAAAGCCGCAGGCTCCAGCATTCCAAAACAAAAACAAAACTATGTAATCAACACAACACCAGTTGAATGGTGGGACCAGGAATGTGACGATGCAATAAAAGAAAGAAAGAAAGCTGTCAAAAATTACAGGCAACACCTCACAATGAGCAATTATATTGAATGCAAAAGGGCATGTGCGAAAACAAAAAAACTCCTGAGAAAGAAGAAGAAGAAAAACTGGGAAGACTACTGCTCAAAACTGAGTCTCAACACGCCGACCAAAGAAGTGTGGATGAAAATACGAAGGCTGAAAAATATAAAGGAAGCGAGGGTGCCAGAGCGGACACCACCACTGAATATTCTGACTGAGATATTAGAAAACATAACACCACCTTATGTGGACCCTCAACCCCTAAACGTACAGGAAAATACAGAGCACATCCTATGTCAACCTTTCAGGAGTGAAGAGCTCAGCAGAGCACTCTCCTTTGGCAAATCATCAGCTCCTGGGCCGGATAACATACACTACCCCATGCTCCGCCTACTCCCTGCCAACGGGAAAGCATACCTGCTCGACCTCATTAATCGTATTTGGGCTGAGAAAAGCGAGATACCACCTTTGAAGACGGCCAGAATAATTATTATAAAAAAGCCAGGAAAGGAAACTGAATGTGCCTCAGCATATAGACCCATATCCCTCTTATCTTGTGTGTTCAAAATTCTCGAAAGAATGGTAAAGCATAGACTCGAATGGTGGTTCGAACATAATAAATTGCTGCCGCATACTCAATACGGCTTTCGGAGAGGGAAAGGCACGAATGACATATTAGCACACCTTGTTACAGATATTCAATCGTGCCTTACAGACAATAAATACATGGTTGCCATTTTCACTGACCTAACATCTGCCTATGATAAAGTTCTGCCATCGACCTTGGGAAAAAAATTAAAAGAGAATGGCGTGCCGGGCCCCTTTACAGCGAGGCTGCTAGCTATGATTACAAATAGATGGTTAGTAGCCAAGTGGAAAACAATTACTCTAGGTCCAAGAAAGTGTAGCCAAGGGGTACCTCAAGGATCAGTTTTGTCTCCGTTACTCTTTAATATATACACAACTGACCTACACAAAATAATGCCACCTTCCGTCATAATACTTCAATATGCGGACGACATCTGCCTGTATACAATAGGCACAAGCATCGAAAGATGCCAAGCCATATTAAACGAAGCGATGTGTAAACTAGTACAATGGCTGTCAGACAATGGACAGGAGATCTCAATAGATAAAAGCTCAGTCTGCATATTTACACGACACAGGATTCCTCCAATGATCCGCATGACTCTTGGACCATACCAGCTCCCAGTTAAGAATAGCTTGAAATATCTAGGCCTTATAATAGATAATAAACTCAAATGGTGTGAACACATCAAACAAATAGAAAAAAAAGTCTGCTCAAGGAACAACCTTATAAGAGCAGTAACAGGACTAAAGTGGGGAGCAAGTCCACAAATAGCACTAACTCTATATAGAGCCCTGGTCCGTCCACATTTTGACTATGGGTGTATTTGTTATGGTGCGGCCTCCCAACGGCCTTTAGCGAAGCTTGATGTACTACAATACATGGTACTACGCACCTGCCTAGGGGCAATGAAATCTACGCCCACAAATGCACTATGCGCAGAAGCAGGGGAACCTCCTCTGCACCTACGTAGATCCTACCTAAGTTCAAAATTTTTACTGAAACAGAGTCAGTTGACGACCAGTAAATTATATAATTCCATACACAACTTATCCATAGACTGCCTAACAAAAGGATATTGGAAAAACAGACGACTGCCACCGCTAGCTTCAGCGTATCTGGAAACCAAATCACTATACGATAAAGCCAACAAGAGTGAACAACTATACTGCTATGAGGCTCCATTATGGCATACATGTAAAGAAATTACAGTTTTTGGTCAAACAACGCAACAGAGCCCCTACAAACAGACATACCTAGAAAAATTGAACAAATGGCTTCCGGCTGGAATCATATATACAGATGGGTCTAAGAACAACAGTTATGCTGGTTGTGCATACATCAACCTTGATAGCATGGAACAGGGCACTTTCCAACTGCCTAAAGAATGCTCTATTATGACAGCGGAACTGATAGCAATATTAGAAGCACTTAGATATGCCGGGAGCTTACCGGATAGTAACATTATCATACTATCTGATTCACTCTCTGCCTTAACGTCATTAAAAAATCATCACATAAACCAAAGCAACAACCCGATCATATACGAAATTATTAAATCAATCATAGACCTGGAACAAAGTAATAAATTAGTAGTACTTTCCTGGGTGAGAGGCCATGATGGGTGCAGGGGCAATGAAATAGCCGACCAGCTGGCAAAACAAGCAACTGAGACCGGGGTAACTATACACCGTAAGATACCTACTTCGGACCTGATTGTGACAATAAAGGAAAAATTATACAAAGATTGGGACGTTGAATGGAGATATACATCTGCTACGAAAGGTAAACACTACGCAAGGATACATTCTGAAGTTACAAAACGGCCATGGTTTCAGAACATCCGGTGTCCTAGAAGCCTATATATCACAATTTTTCGGCTTAAATTCGGACATTGCCGCCTCAAGAAGCACTTATGTAGAATCGGTGTGGTAGAGGAACCGTACTGCCAGTGCGGACACGTTGAAGACGCTAATCATATATTCTTTGGTTGCCCATTTAACAAACAAGCCTCTGACAACCTCATCAAGCACTTGGTGCAAGCAGGACAGCAACTCCCGGCAAGTGTTGAAGACTTACTAAATACAAACAGATTTAAAATCTTCTTCATCATGTACTCATTTTTACGGCAAATCAAACGAGAACTGTAACAATAATCAACTGTATAATCAAGTGTAACATATCCTTACATTTCATATATATATGAGTCTTTGTAAATAATTTTATTTTTTATTAATTTGTATTACTTTTTTCTAAACTTAATATTTTAATGTATATAATGTAATATCAAATGGACTATTTTAATGTATGTAGGCCTATATGCCAAACAAAGGAACAATAATTAACTGTATAATCAGATGTAACATATCCTAACATTTCATGTATATATGAACCTTGTAAATCGATTTTATGCCAAACTCAATATTTCAATGTGTATAATGTAATATCAAATCGTCCATTTTAAGGTATGTATGTGCCAGACAAAGTTACTACCTTATGCACCCAGCGTATTACGTAAATGTATTAGTTCTGGCTTTTAATGTGTGTAAGGTACTATGAAATACGGATAACCTACAGAGACAATGTATATTAAGATTTACTGCTACGATGTGCAAAATGTTACAGATGTAATAGACAAACAATGTAATAAAAGCTTGTACACTTGGTAATGGCTAAATGGCCAGCATGGCTAAAGGCCAAATAAATTAAAAAAAAAAAAACTATAACAGGGCCAATAGTCTGTACATCTACACTAATATTGTAAATGAGAAAGTGATTCTGTCGGTTTGTTACGTTTTAACAACCAAATAACTGAACCGATATTGGTGAAAGTTGACAAGGAAATACTATGTGTCATTAGGAAAGTGATAAATAAATATTTTGTCCTGTAATTTTAAAAACTACCGAACGATGACAGACAGGCGGATATCGTGTGTAGGTTTCTCTATTGTTCTATCAGTCACTCAGGCTTTGTTCCTCTCGCAGTCAGTTTGTGTGATCTGGATACAATATATTATATAGAATATATGTGGATTTGCGATCGATCACACTATTTTTTGTGTTTATACCTCTAAGGTACGTTCAAAAAGAAACGAGCCGGAGTCTGGAATGTGTAACTGGTGGCAGAATGGTAATATCGTTGCGTCAGTAACAAAGAGGGTTTGCGACAAGAGCGTGAAAGGACACATGTCCACCGCAATCGGGTCGCGAGTGTTCGTCACGTAACTACAAAGCTGGCAGTAGCATGCGTCAGTCATTCAGCGGTCATTCGTGTTGTAACCAGTGGCATCGAAGCGTCATAGAAAAGCAAAGAGGTGTTGTCCTTTTTCCTTCCAGAAAATCCCATACCAACTTCTTTACCATATACGTTAATGATTATGTTATGCCGTAAATTTCCAGAGACAACTCTAGCGGCCATCCTTTGCACCCCCTCCAACTCCGTAATGGCTTAACGCTCTGGCCTCGCTTTCGGGAGGACACGGCTTTGAATCCAGATTTGGGTTTTCCATGATTTCCCCAAATCAGTCCAAGTGAATGCCGCGATGATTCCTTCAAAATGCCATAGCCAAACTCCTCTCGTTCCTTGTCCTCAGTCCTTTCCCGCCTCTAATCACATAGACGTCGATAAGAAAATAAAGGGACTTGAATGGCTTTCACAGGTACATTTAAAGTTCAGTTCTATGATTGGGGTGTGATACCTTTCACTCGAGGAGCCTGCGTCACTCAGTAAACTCTACTTAGCGTAGTGTAACAACGCAGGTGAGTTATTTTAGTGAACGCTCTAACTACGTCGTAAACTTGGGTCTCCTTGATTTACACCTTCCTCAGCAACTGGTACGCCATGTTGACCGTCAACGGGTCACTCACACTATTCACTAGCGAGACATGCTTGCGAAATATGTCTCGAAAATTCGTTTTGCAGGTATTAATCCAAAATGAGACTTTTTGTGTACAAAATGAAATCTAGCTACAGGTGCTCAGTAATCCAATGTCGCATTTGTGTACCGAAAAAAGTGTAGAAAAAGACAGTCCTTGGTTGATTACAAAATATAGACGATTTTTAACAGAATTAAGTAAGCGAAAACATAAAATAGACTTTTCTCATAATTTTTGTTTTGTTTTGGTTTTGCTTATGGCTTTACGCTTGGTGCCCAGGGGAGCAAGGAATGGGAAGGTATTCGGCAATAACCTTTTGAAGAGACCATCTTGGCATTCGTTCGGAGGGGTTTAAGGAAATCATGGAAATCCGAAGTCCTGAATTGCCGGACGGAGATTCGAACCAGAGTCCTCCCGAATGCGAGGCCAGAGCGTTACCGTACACCAACCAGGGAAGGTTTTTCCTAATGTAATGAATGAAAAATGTCAACTCATTACATTGTTTATAAAATACT